>CM043119.1:17816800-18165945 GCA_023701765.1 Hylyphantes graminicola
GGATTTCGTTAAAATTAGATCCGGAATGCGTGCTTCAGTTTTCGACTTTATTTCTATTTCATACATAACATTTAAGTAATTAATATAATTTAATTAATATAAACAAAAATTATGAGGTAGCACCTTTTTAAAATTTAAAAGGCTTTAATTTGTTAAAAACGAGTACATGAGATTTAAAGGAAGGTTTGGATTTTACTGTTTTGAAACTGAATCGGTGAGTGCAGAAACCACTTCAGTAAAAAAAATCAGAAAATTCGTTTTCAATGAAAATAAGCGTAGAAAGGCAAAATGCGTGTTGGGTGCAAAAACTACGTTAGTCTGTTGAGTAGTTCCGTAAATACAGGACGTTTGTTTTGAGTGTTGAGTGCAGAAATAGAGGAGGAGTTATTACGTTTTTCTCCCACCTGAAAAATTTGAAATTTGACTGACGTTGTTTCTGCACTCACCGATTCTACTAGTATTAGTATTTTCTGGACGCGTTGTTGTACTATAAATTGTAGTAACGTATTTTAATCACAATTCCAGATTTTGATATCTATTATTTCAAAGAAAGTTTTAATTGATTAAGAATTTGTTTTTGAATTAGAGGATTAATTTTTCAGACCTAAACTAAGAGTACATTTGGAAAACTATATTAATAAATTTTTGTTTTTAAAAGAGTGATAAAACCGTTTTTAATGCTTCATACAATAGTATCAGTTTTTTTTTTATCTTGTATTTAGTAACGATTGAAAAATAAATAGTGGCAAAAAATTCATTTAAAGGAAAAGGTTTTATTCTAAAAAATAAAAAGTAATAAAAAAATAAATAAGAGTATAATAAAAACAATAAAGCAATGATTTCTCTTAGAACTGTCTTTAAAATACAGTTAGTTCAAGCTGCTTCCCACAAATTTATAAGTCTTGTTCTGACCGAAACAACAAACGAGATAAAATATCTTATGCAGCCTTTACCTTTATAAAAATAATAACACCTTCTGACACGCAAAAAAAAAAGCGTCGCAGCTTTTAAATGCAGAAACTTCGGAAAAACGTTAAGGCTATTGAGAAAGACCAGAAACGGAAGAAGTCGTAAAGATCCTTTAAAAAAGTAATAAAGTTTATTTTAAAGAATAAAGTTTAATTTCCTCTACATTTGTTTAAGTTTTTAAAGCTCTATAAAGATAATCCTTATGTTGTAGTTATATACTTTTTTTATCTTTAAAAATGGATATAGTTTGTTAGTGTGCTAAATGTTTCATGACTATATTCGCAAGAAATATGATTTTATATTTTGTAATATTGAAAAAGAATAGTCCGTATTTGTATTTTATTGAATATTAAAACAGTAAGTTTAATTTAAGATAAGTTGGACTTAAAGAAAAATTTTATTTTTCAATTAGTGGGGTTATAACATCTAACAGAAGATTTTTGTTGTAGCGTAAGTCAAAAGTTAAAAAGATGCTTTGTAAATGTAAAAATAAAATCCAAATTAATTAAAGCAGGTGTGCATTAATTAGTTGAAAACTAAGTGTAGATCAAATACTCAATTATTTATTTCCATTTAATGTTAAAAATTTCAGTGAAAAATCTTGCTAACACGCGTTACTTCCGCTCAGGAAAAAAAAGGGGTTAATTCGTGACGGAATCAGTCCATTAAGATCAAAAAACACATAAATTGTTAAAAATTTTCATGTTTGCAAGTTGTTTGCGTAAATAACAGTAGATATTATACCTTTTTAACTTGAACAGGTTATAACTTAAACACTTTTAATTTTTTTTTTTTTTAAACAAAAAATTTTTATTTTAGTTTCTGCAAACAAAATAGGAACCACGATGTTCCCATGGAGTTTCCGAGTTATCGTGTGTCATTGTTAGTTATTGAGAAAAGAAACGCTTGGTTCGCATCCTTTACCAAACCGGTTCAATTAAAACGATTCTTCAAATGAGTCAAAGGGAGCCGGACGTTGCAAGAGTCAAGTTATGGGCATGGACAATGTTTCGGAAACCTCAGATTCTTTCCGTTTATACAGAAGATGGTCATTATGCATCGCTAAATGTGTTAAGATCTTATTGTTAATTGAAATATGTTACAATGAAAGTTGTCGGAAATTGTTTTAAAGTTTTAGTTTTCAACATTTTGGTCAAATGTATTTCTTAGAGATGAAAAGAAAATATATTTTTAAAAGGTTTTTGACACGATTTTTCTTCTGTTTGTGTGCATTGAAAACAACAAGATGAAATAAGTGTTAGCTTTTAAGTTTTAAATATAATACAAAATACTTTAAAAAAAATTTTAATAAAAAAATTAATTTTGCGAAAAAGTTATTAGTATTTAAAGATATAAATAATTTGACTGGTTAAGAATCATAAAGGGAAGATAAGTTTTTAAAAAACCTTTTAGAGTTGATTATTATCATTGTATTGATATTTTAACAATAATATGACATTCTTAATTTCTTTCAAATAAACTACAAAATTTTTAATTTTTATAAATTAATTTGCTCTACGACTTTTCAAAATTTCAATCCTATCTTTTAAAATTTAGCTGCTTAAATATAAATGACATTTCTATTTCCCATAACTTTCAATGAAAAGATTTTTTTTTACAAGAATCATCTACGACACTGATGAAGGCACATGCCATAAACTTTTAATTGAAGATGTTAGATGTGCGAAAAGCTGACCCAGTTTAACGCTTCATTGTTTTAATTGCAGCTTTAAAAGCTGCAATTATTGAGTTAAGTAATAGCTTAAAGAATTTTTATCGCTTCAATTGCCAGTCATTGACTAATTACGGGGGCCATCTGATGAGCAGAAAGTAATAGGATTAAATCTTTCAGTAAAGCCCTTACCCTAACAACTTTACTTGTGGTTACATCGAGACGAAACATGTGATTTTTATTAAAATATGTTTGAAGATAACTTTGTTAATAGATTTTAAAACGCCATAAAAGTTGCATCAGTTTTAAAACTTGTATAAGGGACAATGGGCGATTATATTTCATTGAAATACATTTTCTTCGTTCTTAAACTGCCATGGGTTATTGTAAAATTATGCGTCAGTTTTCCAAATATGTCAATTTTTCTGTAAACAGACAAAATCTATCGACCATTGATACAGATTGCTTTTGATTGCGAAAAGAAAAATTAATACTTAATTTTTTTTTCAGCGGCCTGCGATGGTGTTGCTGTCATAGTGCTTGTCTAGCTCCAATGCCGTTAAGGGTTCGTTATACGGGTTATGGGTAAACGTTTTACTTTTTAACGTACCCAGCAATACAGAAAACATCCGTTTGTATAAAAACTTTTCTGTGTTGCTTTTCTATGGAAAAATTCTTTCAACATAATTAGTTCGTAGCATTTCTGATACTTTCGGACTCAATTTTATGCTACACTGCTCAAAACAATTAGGGGAGCACTTTAAGTACTTTTGATAATTTTCAGTCTCAACTTTTTAGTTTTTATTCTAAAAATCTAAAATTTGGGAAATAGATTCATTATGCATCCAGAATGAAGTGGTAAAAAACAGGGAGGGAAGTCTTAATTTTTTCATTTGAAATTTGTGGGGGAAAAATTGGAATTGTAACTTTTGAATAATTTATAATAATACTTTTCAAAACTTTATTTGTTAAAAACAGTTCGAATCAATTTTTCAACATCTAAAAAATACATGAATGAAGAATTTCGGATCAATTTATTGGTTTAAAAAATTTTAGGGTGAATTTTATTTTACCATGTTTTTCATATTTTCATTTAATTAAAACAAACATTATTTAATTCTTCAAAGAGTTGATTCTTCCATCTAACGATACATAAGTGTGAGCTTTACCTAGTCAGAAAACAATTTGCAAGCTGATGGTTCCAAAAATGGAATAATTGGGGGTGAAAGTGTTTAACCATGCGCTTCCCTAATTGTTGTGAGCAGTGTAGAAATTTACCGTAATCTCACATTTTTTTACGGCACACAACAAAACACAATGTAAAATTCAGATTAACAATCATCGCTAATCTTACCTGGACCTGTTCTTGTCTATGCCCACCCGCGCGACGGCCGCCCCTTTAGGTTGGGGGATGAAAGAGGCGGGGGAGGGGGTGTTGGTGTGGGGGGACCCCGACCTGGAGCTGGCTCAGCGAAGGGGGGCTCTTCAGGGAACCACCGCCCACGTAACTGCAAGAGAAATGCACATGTCAGATACATGTTTAATAAATTCTACGAAATGTATAAGCTTGATAGGTGTAATTACCACTGATAAATTATATTAGGTAAGATACATATTAAAAGTTTTATATATTTAAAAAAAATATCTGTGAAAGTACATAAAAAAAGACATGAAGTTTGTTTTTGCAACGTGATTAGAGGAACATATCTGACTTCTCCTACCAATACTAGTAATATAAATGAAGAAAATAATTAGAATCAAATTATTAATGCGTTTCTTTTAGGGTTTTATAAAAAATCACAATCATCACAAATATATAATCGTTTATGTATAAGCTGAATAGGTGTCATTACTACTAATACATAATATTAAGGTAAGATACATATTAAACGTTTTATACATTTACAAAAAAATATCAGTGAAAGTACATAAATAAAGACAAGTAATTTGTTTTTACAATGTGATTCGAGGCATATGACTTTCACATACCAATCCTGGTAATATAAATGAAAAAAAAAAAATAGAATTAAATTATTTATTTGTTTCTTTTTATGGTTTTTAAAAAAAATCACGATCATCAAAAATATATAATCGTAAATGTATAAGCTGAATAGGTGTCATTACTACTAAAACATAATTATTAAGGTAATATTATTTTGGTATTAAAGTAATTTATTTTTATATTAAAGGTAAGATACATAATATTAAACGTTTTATACATTTACAAAAATTATCAGTGAAAGTACATAAATAAAGTAACGTAATTTGTTTTTACAATGTGATTAGAGGAATATATATGACTTCACATACCAATACTAGTATTGTAAATGAAGAAAAAACTTAGAAAAAAATTATTTGTTTATTTTAGGGTTAGAAAAAACACGATCATCAAAAATTGAAGAAAAATCACTATCTCATTATTTGAACGTTATATACGATAGAGTAACAAACAATTTAAATGCATTTAAATAAGAAATAATGCAAACACAATACTATTTGCCCCATAAAAAGAAGCTTATATAACATATTTGTAAATGGGGAAGAATAAATTTAATACCAGTTTTATATAAATATTGAAAAGTAAAATCGTTTGAAAACCAAGAAATAACGCCATAAAACTTTCCTGACTTTTTACAATTTCCACATATTTTGTAAATTTGAAAATATTATATTATAACCGATTCTTTTACTACCACAACTAATTTATGCACTTTAAAAACTTAAATAAGCACCTATTTCACACATATAAAATCATGCTTTCACTAAAAACTAAATATTACATAAAAAAAATTAACTAAATCCTATACCCGTGACAGCAAACAACCCCAACATGTGCGGCATATCCTTTGAAACTCCTCAAGATACACAAAGTTCACCAAAATCCAACATGAGCCTCTTCAAACAAACGTCTGCCCCGAACTATGTCCGCTCAAGATACAAACAACTGTGGGCGATCACCAAACTTCGCTCTTACTTTTCTTTATAACTTTTTCTTTTAAGTTTTTTCTTTTTAAGTGCTGCCGTCTTTTAACGAGAACACATAGCGGTTTGGTGAGGAAATGCAAGAACGCCGTAAATTTGTGTGTGTTTCTAACGGGATGATTCACCCATGCTTCTGAGTGAGGGTGTTCACGAAGTAATGAAGTTTTCTTTTTATCTATTCTTTGTAAAGACAATTTAAACCCAAAATTGACATAAAAATATTACTTTTTTTACGACAATATCCATTCTTTAATAAATAAACTCTTCAGAAGGCTATAGTAAAGGTTTAGGTTTAGTTTGAATTAACGTCACACTAGAGCTGCGCGAGGGCTTTTATCGAGGACGTCGTATTTTAGAACCACAGTCAAGTGACGAACCAACGCTAAATTTTTTAAAATTTCACGAAAGTTTAAAATTTAAAGTGTGGAGAAGTCATTTAAAATTCACTGCAAAATACAATTTCACAAAATATGGAGAAATTAAATTTTTAGTTAAAAATTTAAATAGCACGCATTGAAAACAAGTTAACTCTTCAGAGCCCATTTGCTTATCTCATAGAATCTTAAATTAGACATGGTATGTAAATGTATAGGAATCATACATTTTTAGGGTCAAGTGATAAAGAATAAAATAAAAATTTTATTGATCGCTGTCTATGTAAGTGAATTGAAATGTCTTTTTTAACGACCAAAGTTATTCTTTTCTTTAAAAAAAATCGTAGTTCGTAAAATAGAGTTCATAAAATTTAGCTCAAATAAATCAAAGATTTTTCTTCGTAGAACTAATCAACTATACTAAACTGGTAACACTACAAGCAAAAGGATCACCGGTGTTCGAAAACAACTCAAATACTTCAGCCCAACTTTCTTCTTTCTTACGCAAAAGCAAATTGGTTTATCTTAAGAGAATAAGAAAAGAACAACAACTGATAAATTTGCGTAGTGGGAGGAGGAAGAAGCAGGCTATTTGGTGAAAGTTTAAAAGTAAACGAACCTTGGCAAGGGGCGTAGAGTAAACAAAGCTCGACATGATACAATGAACCCACCACAATTGAAAAAACCTCAGTTGAAATTAAAATCGAGTTTAGAGTCTTTCGGTAGGTTGGTTGGTTGGTTAAATTAGATAATCATCGCACTAGAGGGTATTATTCGTCAATAAAACTTGCATCCAGCTTCTATAAGCAAAAGAAATTTCAAAGAAAATATAAATTTTGACTTTTTGGGGATAAAAAAAATATTTGCCGAAATAGAAAATTATTGTAAATGTACAGTCTTAAAACAAACGAGTGAAATCCACTTCCCAGTTGGAGAAGTGCATTTTCGACACTGGAAAGGATTGAATATTAACTCAGACTGAGTTAAAATCACTCGTTTGGAGTGATCCTGTCGGAGGCTTAACACACAAAGAATCCGCTCCTTCCGGGTAAGTGCATTTTCCAGACTGGAGGAGTGAAATTAACTCAGACTGAGTTAAAATCGCTCGTTCGTTTTAAGAGTGTAAATAAGGTGGGAATTGGTGAATTATTGAATTAAAAAAAAAACCTTTATACGGTGAAAATAACTACTTATGGTGGACATAATACCAAGTTGAAAAAAATATTTTGTTATGAAAGTTCTAATATAATAACAACTTTGAAATATATTTTTCATTATTAAATATTTCTTAGATTGAATACTTAACTTCTTATTCTAAGTATAGAAACAATTCAAATTTAATGTGTAAAAAATTCCTTATATGTGTTAAACTTATATGATTTAGAAAGGGGAATAATTTATGAAACATAAAGATAAGGTACAAGTAGGTACTAAAGAAAATTTTACTTTATCTTATATATGGCACCTACTTTTCTTAACAACATCAGTTTAAAAAATAAATTTAAAATAGTGCCACAAGATAAGAATTTTAGGAATTGAAAAAAGGAAACACCCTAAGAAGGAAATAACACTACAAAGAATGGCTCCACTGAGGGCAAAAACTGAAAATATTACGCTAGAAAATAAAATTTGTACCTCCACGTAGATATTGCCAGACCACCCCAGGCGTTTTTATTTCAAAGGATATCGTTTAGAATATTTGCACATTTAAATCTTATAAAACGTAAACATTAACAATAGATAATTTAATATATTAAAAAAGTCTGAATTTGCACTGAATAGATTTTTAATTGTTTAAATAATTCAATTCAGTTTACGGAAGTAAACTTTAAACTATTTGCGCAATAGTTTATAAAAAGGATTTTTCTATTTCGTTGATATGTATAAAAAAAAGCTTACATAAAAGATAGCCTAGCCTTTGTAACGTTTTAAAAAAGGAACTCACAGTTCATATCCATTAAAAGTTATATTTTATGCGCGTAAATAAATGGACCACCCACAATATTTTGAAAATTCTGAAACAATAATAGAATTTGAAATATTTTTTAATAATTAAAAATACACGCACACTGAACTCAAAATAAAATGAATAAATAACCTTATTTTAAAAAAACTTAAGTTCTGATTATTTGATAGATTTTAATTTTTTTTCAAAACATTAGTTTTAATATAAAAATTAGTATATAATGATTATACGACTTAAAATGTTATTTTAAATTATTACAAGAAACAAAATCGAAAACAGTTTTAATTTGCGACAGAAAAAATATGCAGGGTAAATGAAAATAAAGTAACATTAAAAAAAATATATATATTTGTTTACATCTTGAAACATAGGTACTTGTAGTTTTAGGTTTGTTAGTTTAGGTTTCTGAAATATCCTTTTTAGTTTAATTATTTCTTAAATAATATTTTTTTAAGTAAAGATAACGAAGCTTTAGTTGCTGAGTCCTGTCTTTCAACTCGATAATTAACTCAAGGGACTCTCAAAATCCACTCTTAAAATAATTACTAACAGCTTTCAGCATTTTTGTCTTGGCAACGTTTCTAATCACGGCATTTCCGTTCAGTGCTGATGGACACTAAAAAAAACCCTCAAAAGATATATTCCAGAGGCTTTCTACAGATACAAACATCCATAAAATGCAAAAGCCTAAACTTTTAAGATAAGGTTGACACTTCTGGATAATCATAAAGTAGGAGATGTGTAAGTTCTCTTTAAGGAACAGTTAATTGCAGGCAAAATTAGCGGCTTGCACACTGTAAAAAAAAAGTATTTGGTGAAATAGGTCTGACCCACTAAATAGACGACCTTACCCCTTGGACTGTAAGAAAATAAGGTCGATTTCCGTATTTTTACAGTTTTAGCCCATGTATCAGCTATAGGAAATTATGGGCATGAGTTTTTTTTAACGGGGTGCATTAATATCTTAAACAAAAGCAGATCAATAAATCTCTATTTTATGAATATTATGAAATATAAATTTAACTTGAAATGTTGGCATATTATGAAAAGAGTGAAAAAAGTACTTTTTCACTGCTTTTGGGTGAGAAAAAAAGACTTTTTGAAACAGTGAAAAAGTACTAACTAGTAAGCGCGTCTGATATTGAAATTATAATGTAAAGTCGGATTTTTTTTCACGCAATTATAATTTTTTTTAATAGAACAAGTACAATAAAATTATTTTTTTAACATCCCTATCGAAGAACTATCGGCTGGTGTTTGGTTTCTTTCGAGACTTAACGTGATGGTCCGATGACGCTTCTTGGATTTCACGTATCAAGTTCTGACACGGCTAACGAATCTTCTCCACGGTCTAACGGACTTTATTTAAGACAGTTCACGGTGTGGGGTCATGAAGAAAGGATTAAAGAAGAGTTATTTTGGTTGGGAATAAAGTAAAAAGGGGAAGTGTTAAGTTCTTCTCTGTTATCAGTCAAGAGGATATCTTGTATCACCTTTTGTAGAAGAGGTTCTTTTGTGTTTGGAGTGTTGTGGGGGTTTGTGTTTTTTTTATTTGAAGAGGACACCATTGCAGAAAAGGTGTCTCAATGAGTCAAAGATATAAAAATACTAGTGACACAAAAGAAAAATGTGTGTAGCTTTTTAATTATAAAGTAATAAAATTGGCTTAGTGGTGCTTTAGAACGATATTAGTTCAATCAAACCAAAGTATTACAAAATGAGAGAGTATTCCTAAAGCCGATATTTTACAAATTGTTCTCGATTCTTAGAACCCTTATTTTAGAGTTAACGTTCCACAAGAGAAAAATGTTTAGTACAAAACTAAACAATATTCCACAGCGTCCCAATGAAGAAGGCGATCACTTATTGGATCCATCACTCACAATTTTTTAATTTCTGTTTGGTCCTTTATAATGATTAAACGCCATTGTAATAACAAATTAACATGTATTATGATTAAAAATAATGCAATCAATATTGAGACAACCAATAGCCAATGTTATATAACGATTATTTTATTTTAACAAATTCCATTGCTTAGAAAAGCTGATACTTTTTCATTTAGAGCAAGCAATAAAGTCGTTAAAAATGCACCCTCGCCGCCAAACAAAATATTTACGATTGTAAAAATCAACTGTGTATACTGTGTTTGACGTCAAAGATTCTGTTTGGCGAGATTTACCTTCGCGAAATGGACAATAATCGAAAAGTATCATGCAGAAATTATTCCTGAAGAAAAATAAAACAATGAGCTAATCTCCTTGCCAACCTAACTCGGGTAAAAACAAAGAGTAAAAAGGCTGAGGGCAAAGCGCGATCGGTCCATTAGTTGGAAACTCTTGTAAGGTAATATTTACATACAAAATGGTCTGAATACAATTTAACCAAAATAAACTATCATTCTGATAAAATTGCCACATTTTCTCAAATAATATTCATATCTGCTAGACCTTAAACGAAATTAATGTTGTATTTATGGAACTCTTTACATCTGCGGAAGAATCTTCCCCATATCATATTTCTATTTACCCTTTTTAGGTTGGCAAGGAGTGTAAGCGTAGCCAAGCCGACGTTTTCTTAACTCATGACCAACTACCATTTAACAAACGATAATGGGCTACCATTCCCATCACTCAACGGCCGGGAGTGTCAAAAGACCATCGCCAGCAATCAACACTCACAGAACAAACGGGAGTCTGTTGCTCCGGATAAAAAAAATCCTAACATGATGGAAGATACCTCACAAAATATGAAAGGATTTCATTAATCGTTCATAAATTCCCACAAGAGAAGATAGATATTGTTCTTAATTAAATCGTGTTTTTCTTTTCAGAGTTGATGGGAAAGTTCAAAGTTTCAATTGGGGAATCGTTGGGAAAATTTAGATAGGGAGAAACGAAGCTGGTGGTTATTGTTAAGAAGGTTGAGGATGTTATTCAAGGGCTTAATATTTTTTCAATATGTAATTTTTAAAATGAACTTCATTCACATTGATTTTTAACAACATTCCGAAGCATAATTTAAGTGTTTCCGACTAAAAAAGGTAGCAACGGACATATATGTGTAGAAAAGCGATTATGACCGGACTTTTACATGATGAGATTGTATAGAAACTAAAAAAAAGATCTTCTCTTTGTTTTACTGGAAAATGGACTTATTCACACGAACAATAGCGAAGATGGCGAAATTTTGGTCGAAATGTAAAGCCTTTACTAATGTTAATTTTTATTTTAGTCAAAGCAGTCTTTTTACTGATTTAAAAAAAAAGGAGGAAAAGTTTATTGGTAAAGTTAATAAGGATCTTAGCGAAAGTGTAGTCCAAAATTGCATTTTAATGGCCAAATTCACCAAGTGGTATTAACTAATAGTTCACTATCCCAGAAAGAAGGCTAGTAAAATACAGCTCCTTAACAAAATGAAACGGTTGTTTTGCATCTCAAACCAGCGTTTTTAAGCATAAAAATTTCGAACCAACATGATCTTGTGAATGAAGAAAGTCATTAATATTAGTTTTATTAATCTAAACACAGTCGGGACATCATTGGCGACGACACAGCAACCCACTTTCACTAAGGTCAATAGCTTGGTGTACGCAAAGCGGGTTATCATTGGCCTAGATGACATTCAATTGCCATTAAAATACCAGGAATTGAAAACATTCACCAAATCGTAAAAACTAAACTCCATGCCAAGCTAAGTTGGGTAAATAGAAATATGCTATAGAGAAGATCCTTCCGTGAATGTAAAGAGTTCCATAAATTATCCATCTATAAAACTTGTTTAAAACATTAATTTCGTTTAAGGTCTAACAGATTTGAATATTATTTGAGAAAATTTGGCAATTTTATCAGAATGAAAAGTGTATTTTGGTTTAATTACATTCAGATCATTTTGTATGTAAATATTACTATAAAAGAGTTTCCAACTAACGGACCAATCGCGCTTTTCCCTTTGTCTTTTTACTTTGTTTTTACCCAAGGTACGTTGGCACGGAGTGTAGTAGTTTTTGAGACTCACTTTGTACGTAATATGGGAAGGAATGGCTGGCGGTGTATTTTTGTTAAACGATAAGAGATAACTCAACTAACAGTCATTTCCGTTTTGTGTATGTGTACACTTCTTAAATCATGGTCCATGAAAGATCGTTGTTTGTTTGAAGACGGTGCACTTTTAGACGAATGTTTAGAAGAAACGTAACAGTAGAAAAAAGTCAAATGTTCAGTGTTAATACAAAACATCGGTTCTTTTTTAATGTTATAACAAGTTTGTTCGAGTGGAAACTGTTTCTTGAACATCATCAGTTATGGTACAGCTTGGTGACTGTTTTAGAGTTCATATTATAATTCTTCTAAAAGTATAAACACTTTTTTTATTAGAAAAGCAATAGTCATGCATTAATTTAGAAAGAAATATTGAGTAGTTCACTTTGCAAATAAGAATTACGGTGCTTAAATGTATGCAATAAACAAGAAAAGACAAATAGTCTCGTCTTGAATAAGGTTAAACAGCAAGTACAAAATCAATGGAGAGAGAATCACCATTGAAGAAGCATATCCTAAATACTTTATACAAAATTAATTAATTTGATTTAAACATACTCATTTAAATAATATATTTATTCAAAGAAAACAAAGCAATTTTTAATTAATGTGTATGCAAACATAAGTTTTACAACTAAAAAAACTTCATCAAGAGTTTTATAGCCGGCGAAATACATTTCCTTTTTAAAGATACCTGTTTTATATGGATACAATTGTTTTGTTAGTAGGTGATATATAACAACTATTATATATTTGAGATTTAAGGAATTTTATTTTACTAAGTATTTTTGTTTACATAAACCTTTGTTATATGCATGTTAATTTAACATCAAAATAATTGTAATGAGACATTTATTGCTGGCAAACTTATTTTTAATATTTACTAAAACACCATCAATATATTAAATTAATGATGTTATTTTAAAATCCATGTCAAACAAGTCTCAACTGAAAATTTATCTTTTTTAAAAAACCGCTTTAAGAAACTAAGTCACTCCTAAGGTTTCAAGAGAAGCAAAAAAAAACATCGTTATCTCAATAGCACCACGCTCATCTCTACTTTATTGACCATCACAGAACTCCCCAAACAAGTACGTATACAATCTCATTATTGTCTTCCGACCACCGAAATCGCCAAGGAAGTTCTGGGTCGTCCAAGTTCGGGGTCGACAAAAAAACAGCGGCACAACAAAACAGCAACACAAAAATAAAACACCCTTTAGTCTTGATGTCAAACTTCGAAGCAGAAAGTCAACTTCTGGACTCGGAGAAGGAACCTTACCTTCTTGTTTCTCTTCTTCATCTTAACCTTTGCGAGAAATTCTTTCTTTTCAATTTTTTATACCTCTTTACAGGTTATTCTATTGTAACGTTCAACTATTTCGGTAGTTTTTGCTCTTCCGTTCTTGAGATTGAGCAATCTGGGTTTGTGCTTCGCATCCCGAAGTGTTGCTTTGACCTGTGTTCTTGGATTCTATGTCGTCCGCTTGTGACATTTTTATAAAATATAATTTCAATTTAAAAGTGTTTTGGTATTCCTCTGGTTTATTTTTAGCGTTACTATTTGTCATCAAAATGCTGTTTCATAAAAAAAACAATTAAGATAGAAAAAATAGAAATTTTATAAGTGTGCAAACAATTTATAAAATCTATAATTTAAAAGAAAGATAATTTAACGGCCTATAAGTAGCAATTTTAAGAAATATCGCTTACTGAGGATAAATATCTGCAAAGAATGCAATTCAGAAAGTAATGTTTTTTTAAAATTAATAGTGAAGTAAAATAAAAAACCTTAAATACTAAATTTTCCGTTACAGTTTTCAAACGAAATGCAAACCCGTGGGTTACAGACACATAATTAATCCATTGTTTAAATCAGAAATAAAATAACATTTAGATGCATGCACGATTCATAAAGCTCTTTAGTACAGTATTGGTGCATTAGGATCTTATAAGTCTTCCAGATTAGTAAATATTTGTTTATAAAAAACAATGTACACGCACTAACTTAAAACAATCTAGTTTATATCATATAAAAGTCATAATAAACAGGGAATTAGCCCACATTTTTATATTGGCAGATTTAAGAATTTCCAATAAAGTATAGCAAATACTACTCCAAATTAATGCTCACACCATGACTACCAAAAACAACAAGTCCTTAATGTTTACATGACTTGGGAAAATAGCAGAAACGTCTCGAATCTCCTATAAATGTATCAAATTGTGCATTTTGCACTATTATTCTGGCCTCTTTGTGTGTGGCGACAAGAAAATAGGCTGATATACCATGGAGCAAGTCGACATTTCCAATATAGTAAATAAGAACTTACTCACAGTTCGATATGGGCAGCATCTAAGAATTCATCCTACCGAGCAGAAAGTACAACAAGGCCTGTATTAATGCATCCCCTAAAGTTTCCCTGACTTATTCGTAAACAGTAGAAACGTCTCGGATCTCTTATAAAAAGTATCAAATTAAGCATTTTTGTTTGATTCTAGTTTCTTTGTGTGTGGCGACGAGAAAATGGGCGGATATCCCTTGGAGGAAGCCGCGGAATGCGAGACGCACGCCTTCGCAGCAGGAAGAAGACACCGCCGCTTTCGCTTGTCTTGCTGGGACAGACACTGTCTTAGCAGACAGGTATCACTGAGACACTGAGATATTGGCACAAGTAAGGTATAAACAAAGTTATGAAAACCTTGGCGAAATGATAATCTTCTAAAGGAGACTCATGCCCTGCCGTTAGAGAGGTTATAATAGCACACGGGACATTGCAACAAATATTACCAAATTCTCACAAGATACCTTCGATATATTCCCGAGTTTCCTAAAAACTCAAATTTGTACCATACGTGGCAATAGACAGAAAAGGGAAACATACACTACTATGATTGAAAAATTGTAAAATGTAAACTTTTCTTTACTGCATAAAATTATTCCATTTGTTTACATTAAATTAATTTGTTATTTCGTCAGATACGAAACATATTGTAAAATGTTTGGTTTCAAGTATGAGATCAAGGTTTAAAAAAATCAGAAAAATCAGCAAAATGACTTTCCCGTTCTATTTCTTATTTTGTCGTTTTTCCATATCTTTACGATTTGGGGGACGAAGATAGATAGCAGACAGAGAGATACACAGTTTTTCAAAATGAATAAGCAAATTTTATTTAAGTAAATTTTGTTTTTAAATTAAACTCTCATTAAAAGAAGCTTCTCGCATGCTTTTATTTAATATTATCGAATATAATCACTATTTTGAATTCATTTTTATTTAAAATATATACCATTTGTAGCCAAACACTTTTTTTGAGGGAGGTCCAAAATTCTCTAACTATTCAAATACCGCCTATACCATAATAACCAATCACCCAAAACATACCTCAGCATTTCCTTAAAAAATATACTTCAAACGCAAGATCATTATTTTCAAACCGCCAAACATCCTGGCTCCTTTCAGTTTGACAAAAAAAGAATTGGATTACAGGGTTTTGGCATAAAAAATTAAGGTATTTCTTGTGTTATTACGACAACGCCTATCGGTGTCTACAGTGAACACACACCGGTAAAAAGGAAAATTGTGTGGCGACACAGGTAAAAAAAAATAGTTTCTAGAAGTCAACCTTGGCGGTGGGATCATTAAACACAATACTTTGGTGACCAAAGAAGAAATGCACAAGAAATGGCCACTTTAGTCCAAGGTGAATGGTATGGAAGGAGTGGGGGTGGATCTTGCGGAGCCCAATTAGACTTTTTTGTGTGTACTATTTCCGTTGAAAGAGTTTAGTTTGAAAGAAAAAACCGTTGAAGAAAAATAGAAAAGTAGGGGATATATTTCGAAAGTTTAAAGCATTTATATACTATCTGGGTCATGCAGGAAAATTTAATTTGAATAGATTATTAAATTTTAAAAGTATATGGATTAGGAATTGTGTAGTAATCAAATCTTCGTAGTAATCAAAAATAATTTAATTAATAGAGGGAGACTCAACAAACGTCATTGTAAAAAGCGTATATTAGCAAAATACTTAATTTTTTTCAATAATATTTTCTATACGTAAACCATTAAAATCTTTTATTAATTGAAATTATTTGTTAGTTTCTCATTCAATTGAAGGGAGATACTCAACAACAAATACAATCCAGCTGACCTACCTCAAATATTTCAATATCAAGCAACGAAAAATTTGACAAATCTTAAAATATTATACATTCATCTACCAGTCTTAGATTATAGCTTCATGAAAATCCATATTTTAATTTTTATAAATTTAATAAGGTCATACAATTTTACACACAATAGTATACGGATTGTTATTTTTATTATATATCAAACATATTAATTAATGAGATTTATGATATCTTAATTGATCCTTTGTCGATTATGAATAGGATCTTGTTTAGAACAAGTTGTCGAGCCACACCTTTTGCTAGCGGTTCAACAGTGCCAGTTTGAAAGGTTAATAATGTTAGGACAATAAAAAGTATATGACAAAAAAGCTGTTACTATTTTTTTTTATTATCGTGCAAGGTTCGATCTATAGATAAGCTCTTAGTTTATTACATAGAAAAACCGGCGTCTCTTCCGGTATTGAATAGATTTTTAATTAGTGCTTACTATGGAAATGGACAATGCAAGTACAATAACTATCGGACAGCAGAATGGACGATGAAAGTGGATAAAACAAGTTTTTCTTTTAAAAAAATTTAAAATTGAATGGTTCATTTGACATTTATTATGAGTCATAGGAAATGACAGTTCAATAAAAGGAGTTTCAAAGAGAAGAAGTAATTCTTAACTTAAAATATGTTTGAACCGTTTTAACTTGAAATTTTTCAAAGGTAACAAAAGTCAAAAGAGTATCATTAATAGATGTAGACATTTTTTACAATTAAAGCGACTACAATTTAAAAATGACAAAATTATCAGAAATGGTTTTGTTTCTCCCAGATAGACTAATACTGGAGACAAATACAAAAGGTTCGATCTAAAATTGCATAAACTAATATCATTAAATGATTGTATGTTATAGAAAAAATATCTGAATAGTTTTTAATGGTAGTAGAATCTGTAGTGAAATACATTACATTTAAAATTTAAAAAAATTATGGACAAAATTATGAATTGAAATAAGCTGTAAAATAATATTTATATATTCTATTACTTTTACCAGGTGTTAACTACTAGGGTAAGGTGGGGTAAGTGGGCCATTGGGGCAAGTGGGCCACCCCCCTGGCATTTCCCGAATTATGGACGTAAAAAAAAATCTGTTGCAATATTTTTACGTATTTACCCCAAAAGATGCAGGAAACATTATGGCATCATTTTCACTTAAGTATGTAACAAGGTACAATCCTTTTTGTGAAAATTTTTAAAATTGCATCTTTTCGTAATTCACGCCATCATACTATTTTTAAATTTATTTCCAAACGGTTCATGATACAAAACAAAATGTTATATATTTTGAAAGTGTATAAAACATAGTATCTTTTTGTAGTGTCATGTACTTGTGACGTTGATAAAGTTAAAAGAAAATTGGGGTGGCCCAGTTGCCCCGCGTTTGGGGTAAGTGGGCCACCACAATGGCGGGGTAAGTGGGCCACCCCTGGCCCACTAGCCACAACTCTTTAATATACTTAAAAAAAAGTCATATTTACTGATTCATAGGGTTAGTCATATACACTATTCATAGACCTATTCATTGACATAGGCCAGTTTAAAATCTGCAGCCCTAACATTTTTTTTTACACTACACGCAAAAATGACAAGATGAAAATTAATGTATTTTTTCTTGTAGTAAGCTTGCAAGCCAGAAAAAGTTGCTATGGGGGAACTATTAAGGATACATCATTACTTTTTTTTTTCAAACACTCAAAAAATCATGTAGATTATTCCACTTGCCCAGCCTTATCTCTACCAGTTATGTGTAAAAATATATTAGGGGGGTGGCCCACTTTCCCCACCTTGTGGGGCAAGTGGGCCACTCGGATGACCAAAATGAAAAACATATTTTTTATATTTATTTTTTGCCAATTTGTGTTAAGGTTGTCATGGGTACAGTAATAACATATGAAAGAATGGACCACAAAAAAAATAAGTTGTTAGGCCGATTATATCCAGTGGTATGAGGGTCTAAAGTTGAATTATGCCAAAAAGGTGGCCCACTTACCCCACCTTACCCTATACATTTTTTGTTCTAAGGTGAATATTTGGGGAAATTGGCTATAATGGACACCACCAATATATGCATTGCTTCAAAACAAATCTTAAAATCGGCACACTTATCAACAATTAGCGGACATTACGTGAACGTCTACACAAAGTAGGACGACAAGAGTTCTGTAATCGTATTCACGGAATAGCAAATGTAAGCAGCAGAACACTAAATTAAAAGCCCATTGTTCTTCGTATCTTGATGGCTTGAATCTGATTGTCGGGAAAGTTACACATTGTTCGCCGGGTATCAAAGCTTTGGTTAAAAAGAATGGCTGACAACTATTTTAATATTTTAATTAAGGAACTGACCACTTGATATAGAAGATTTGAATCTTCAAAGGAACTCCGACAGTATTTGAGTGAAAATGACCCAGTAGAGCGATGTTTTTGATGACGACGATTATGAAAAGTGTTAGAGATAGATGAAAGCTACACGTTATTTATTTTCACTTGTCGGCTTGTAAGGACAATACTATTTGGAACGATATTTATATTGGAACGGTTAACCCATTAATGCCCTTTCAGGTGGCGCTAATTTAAGGTTATGAGACTAAAATGTTAATAGTTTTACCGGAAAAGTTGAATTAAACATCATCAATGCCCTTGTGTCAGTTGAAATGTACACTGTTGAATACAACGGAGCAATTTTTTAATTGAAAAGTTGATTCATTAAAAATTGCGAAATATTTTTAGAAGTGTCCCAAAAAAGGGACGCTAGGCATTAATGGGTTAAGAAGGGATTAAACTAAATAAAGTAACTGTATTGTGTTAAGGGGACATAAATGGAACATGTTCATCATGAGGAATTGAAATGAAAATTATTGATGTGTTGTTGGTTAACTGTCATTTCTGAAATATCCCCTGAAAAAAAAAAAGGTTGAAAATATAAAGAAATTGGCAAATTTTTAGCTGTCATTTTAAATTTTTTCTTCTTCTGAAATGCGACCAAAAGTGAAACAGTCGCAAATGCAACGAAGTTCTCATAGCAAGATAGATTTAAATTTTCTACATTTAACAAAACAGTGTTTTCTAAATGCCATGTCCACACTACGACTATAAAAACTGACGAGAAATGCGGGCATAGAAATGCAAATACAATTTGTAAGGGCATGCGCGCGCACCTACCTCGAACAATGGTACAAATTGAACATGCATTTTCATGCGCACGCATTTCTTGTCAGTTTTTATTGTTGTAGTGTGGACACAGCAAAACAAAGAGATAAAATATTTTTCTTCCATTACAAAAATCAAAAATAAAGCGATAAAGTGGATCATTTTATGACGATCATTGCTAAAAATCCAACGATTGCTTACGATTTTCGGTATTTCAATCATTAAAAGGAATGATTTGAGGATTTACCTCACAATCTTGACTTCTGCAATCCAATCACAATTACTTGGAAGTCGTCAAAACAAGACAGATTAAAATTTTGTGATCCAGGTTAGGTTTGGTTTGAATTATCGTCGCACTTGAGCTACACGAGGGCTATTGGTGACGGGCGTCGTATTTTAGAACCACAGTCAGGTGACAAGCCAACACCTGAATAGGCACCCAACGCAACCGTTAAGGGCGACATCGTACGCAGCGTTAGGACTTTGAAGGATATTTAACGTGCACTCCCTTACACGGGGTATTATTCGTCGGACATTTTGGCTGCACGGGCCGTTTATAGGTCGGCAGCAATTTTGGCGATGCCCGGACCCGAACCTGGGACCTTCCGCATGCTAAGCGAGTGCTTAACCGACTGGGCTCCCCAGCCCCCTTTTGTGATTCAGACAAAACGATGTCTTCAGAACAAAGAGATAATATAAATATATTTTCCTTCTCTGATACAAAAATCGAAAACAAAGGAACAAAATGAATAATTTTAGAGCGCTTTTGAACTTTCCAACATTTTTTTCATCTACCATGGTTTGACAATGTAGTAAACAGCACTTTATTAAAATGAAAACGGGTGAAATGCATAAAAAAAATAAACCTAAAATTCTCGGAAGAATGATAAAACGAAATTTTTTAAGGGTGTAAAATGAGAACCACACACACTAATTTGGCTACTTTGCAAGGACACTACTGCACCACTTGCAAAGCAATGGAACTTCATCAAAATCCATAGACTAATGGAACAAAGAAATAACGGAGAAAGAAATAGTTTTGGAGTATATTCAACAATCTACTCGGACCCATAGATTTTCAGTTCTAATCACCAAGTAATGTCTCTTTTGATACATTGTCAAGAGATCATATACGAGATAAACACAACGTTTTGGTATATTTGTTGACTACATTTATTATTACTTTATTCCATGCGTTACGTTATTTTTTAAAAAGCATTTTACGTTACTTAAATTAATACTTTCTAAACGAAATTATCTTTTCCCATTCACGTTACTTTCAAATTTCACGACATTTCGACATTTTTTTTTTGTAATTTTACAGAAAAATAATTAAATTGATTTTAACAATTATGATTATAGTTAATTAGGCAACCGTAAATAAGCAGTTTTTTCAGCAATAACTCAAAAACTTTAAAAAAAAAATGGGATATTTTTTGCTCATTAGAAACAAGACTATGACCCTTTCCTATGCGTCAAGTAGAAAAGCGTTAGATAAAGTAGTCAAGCATAAAATTAGCCTTGTCTTTATGCTTGGACCCAAGTTACCCCATATCTAATCCCAGTATACAACCAATTTCGCCTTGGGGGACCGGAACCCCCATTGACGCCCCTGTTAAATTGGTCATTTTTATGTACCTTTTTCTCAGGAACAGCTTGTTGGATTAATTTAAAACTTTACACAGTTAAAGTACTTTACACTTTTACACATTGTGTCATATGCTTTTAGAAATAAACATAATTTTTAATTAATAAATTTTCGAAAATTTCTTATCACATTTTCATAAAAAAAAAATCAACAAAATTATTTTTAGAAAAAGTAAAAAAATATTTCTTTAAAAGCATAAGATAGAAAGTGTAAAAATACCTAATGTGTATGTGAAAAAAAATCTAAGCAAAATATTCAGTAGTTACTGAGAAAAAGGTACATTTGTCCTAAAATATGCATTTTGAGAAAAAGGCGTTTAAAGTATAATTTTCAATAGTTTTTAAAACAGAAAGTATTTAAAAAAAATAATTAAAAATACTTCTAATAGACATATTGCCTAGAAAATTATACCATTTTGTAGGTAACATTTGAAATATTATTCCACTCTAAAAATATCAAAATGTGTTTTTTGGAAATTTTTTTAGTCTGGTCCCCCTTAAAAAATAAACATTGGAAGTTTGTCAAACACATTCAGTATAACTGCTACTGTGGCTTCATCATTGACCGCTTGCACGAAGCGAGATAACTTTAAGCAGGAAAAAAATGGTCGTGTGTTGTCGAGAGAATGGAATACGAAAGAACTCTATGTTATCTCGCTTTTCATACGTACGTGGGTAGAGGCAGACACGTGAGAGAGGCATCCGGAAAACAGTAGTTGCGATTTTCAACGATCATGTTTTGCATGGGAATGGTCGGATGAGGTCGGATATTATCCGGTGGATTTTGTTTACGAGTCTTATCAAAGTTCTACGGAATTTTTTTTCATTAATTGCCAACGGAAATAGACATTTATAATAGTGTCGAGGCTAAATAAGTTGTTTTATAAATACTTCAAATTGTATATTTAATTTCAATCAACAGTTAAGAGCTTTTCTTTTTAAAAAAAAATCGTAGTTGCGATTTTTAACGACCATAAACATTTTAACGACCGACACATGAAAATAGATGGATAATGTCGGATATTAACCTATGAAAATTCTTTTTTGAAGGGAAAATGCTACCAAAGTTCTAAGGTATTTTTAAACGGATTTTTAATCATGGCTTTAAATAGTAGTTACTTGTATTTAAAATTGTACTTATTTTTGTTAACAACAACCGGTAAACAGCATGGACGACTTTTTAGCTGTCATGTATTGCATGGAAATGGCTGTAGGTCGGTCGGAGATTATCCAGTGGAAATTGATTTTGTTTATACGCATCTTATCAAGTTCTATGGATTTATTTTAACTGTTTACATTAATTGGAGCGGACATAGATATTTGGCATTAGAAGGACTAAATAAGCTTGTTGTAAATACTTTACAATGTATATTTATTTTCTAATCCACAGGTAAGAGCTTTTAGAGGGAGGCATTTTTAAACAGTAGTTGCGATTTTTCACGGCCATGCGCTTTGCATGAAACTAACAAATTAGTTGGAGGTGTAATTTTTTAGAATGGCTTAAACAATAAACAGTAGTTAAACTAATTATATAATTATACTAATTTATAGTAATAAAATTGTTGTCAAAAATTATAATTAAAAAAAAGCAATTGCTATTTTGACTAATTTTACATGGAAATGGCTGGATGAGATTATCCGGTGGAAACTAATTTTGTTTACGCAGTATATTCTTATCAAAGTTCCAAGTTTTTTTTTTAATGTTTTCATTAATTGCTAGCGGAAATACAGATTTGACACTGACATTGCTAGAGGAAATACAGATGTGGCATTGGTAAGACTCAAAATAAGTTTTTTATAAATACTTTTTATTGTAAAACTAATTTATAACCAACAGTTAAGAGCTTTTCCAAAAAGGCATTTAAAAAACTGCAGTTGAGATATTTAACGTGTTTTGTATGGAAATGGCTGGATGATGTGTCGGATGTTATCCTGTAGAAATTGATTTTGTTTACGCGGAATGTTCTTATCAAAGTTCAACGGTATTTTGTCTAATGTTTTCATTAATTGCTAGCGGAAATAGACATTTGGCACTGACATTGCGGGCCGAAATACAGATTTGGCATGGGGAAAGACTCAAAATAAGTTGTTTTGTAAATACTCTCAATTGTATATTTAATTTCTAATCAACAGGTAAGAGCTTTTCTATGGAAGCTCCAGAAAATAGTTATAGCATCATGTTTTGCATGGAAATGGCTGAATGAGGTCGAGGATTATCAGGCGGAAATTGATAAGTGCATTTAGCGAAAACAAACTCAATGTTCTACAGAACTTTTTTAATGTTTTAATTAATATCCAGCGGATATACACATTTGGAATAGCTATAAACAGCGTTTGTACCCACTTTTATTTATATATAATTTCTAATTAAATACGAAAGTTCATAGAGGCAGAAACATCAGTTCAATTGCGTAAATTAAATCCCTTGTTGGACAGAAATTACATTCGGTTACGCCGAATGCGAATATAGGCTCTACGTATCACTCATTCTTAAAATGTTTCTATTCAAGAAGGATGATAAACATTACACAATAGCTATAACTGTCTATAATCTGTAGTTACTTACATAGTTCCAAAAAAATTCCGATTCCTAACTACCGCATATCAATATTATCAATTGAGGAATATTTGTGAAAGCAATTCACCATAACCTAATTATTTATCATTTTAATTACTTATTTAAAATATTATGTATTAAATTTAGGTTAAACAACTTTCTTTCAAATTCACTTTGAGAGCGGAATGCAATTGAAAATTCTATATAACCAATTCAAGCTAAGCCTTTACAATAATACCTCTCATTTCTTTCAAATCAAATTTAAAAAGAAAATAATCCTTCATAATAATATAAAATGTTCCACATAACTGTTTATTTTGCTAAAAATAACAATTTTTAGAGCATTTGTGCTATTTCTCCTGTCGGCAATGGATTGAAACTTAGTTGTTTCTATTATTATTTTCATTGCTGTTTGTCAAAGAACAATATAGAAAATGAACCGTAGAAAAGTAGTCTTTTCAAAACACTTTCACTTATTTAAAGCTTTAAAGCACAAGAAAGATGCCACATATTATGGACTTAAGGGTAACTTCGAACTTTAAAAAGGGATTACTGAAAGCTTGTAATTTATTGAATACTGACGTTTTGACAAATATGTTCATCACTCGATACATAACCGATTTTTTCGTTTTTCTTGTTTTTAAATATACCATTTGAAACTAAAATGGAGAATCTATTACTTGAACTCCTGCAAAGCAACCATCATTTAAAAATGAGAAATTGTCAGTCCTTTTTATTTTTTTTCTCAATCTTGTAGATTGGCACTTAAACAAGTTTAAAAAAATATTCCGCTATAAAACATCTTGCATTTATACATCTATGAAAAAACTTATCTTTTTAAAACAATCTACGTTATATTGATATTACTATTAGGTACGTTTACGCTAAATAAATAATTGACCTATTCGTAAAATATAAGATACGGCCTTCATATACGTTTGCAAATAAGTTTTATATTACTTTTTTAGGTTAATACATTTTAGTGCCAATCATTGCAAAAATATATAATAAAATAATTTTCACCATAATTGAGTGCAGCACTTAAGCAAGTGTTGTGTTGAACGAGATGAAAATTACGTTATTTCTCGAGCATTGTCATGTTGTGAGGTTTTTTTTTCTTTCAAAAGCGGAAAGGTGACAATGTAAAGAAGACAACGCGAGCGAATATTTGAACACCGGCCGAAAAGAATAAGTTCGTCCTTCCTTCTTAGAAGTAGATGTACTAAAAGCAAGTACGTGACAATAAAAGTACAAGAATGATTTTCTATTCTTTGTCCAAGTGCTAAAGTTGAGAAACACAACGGATTAAATATTTTAGTTAATTGAAATACTTATTAAAAAAAGTTATAATAAATTATGATTTCAAAAATTTAAGTTTAATATAATGCCAATAGCTTTTAAGGGATGTTATATTTTACTTATGTTATGCAGTTCATTTCTTTATTCGCAGTTTCATTAATAAAAGTTTCATCACAACTAAAACATAAAATACAAAGATTCTTTAAAATAGAATATGTTCATTATTTTTCTCGCAGAGTATGTGAATATAAAGAAATATCAAATATCTTTATAAATACCCTTTTAACACTATCCTATTGTATAAATTTTAACAATTTCTATATTACGTACGAGAAAGATAATATAACTGTCACAAAATTTTTTTCTTCCTATTTACCAAAGAAGCAACTCAAATAATAGACAAAATTTTGACTAATAACATACCTGCCCGAGGTTTTAACAATTTTTTCTCCAGCATATTTAACACCAATTAAACTCCCTTAAAAAAAAACACAACCACACGTGCCCGATATAAAAACAATATCCTTTCGATATCGAAACGGCATCGGTAAAACCACCTGTCCGATGTCGACCGACAGCAGTCGAACTTTTCCCAACTCTTTTTCGTCTGCTGTCAGTTTGGGATGGAAAAACGGTGGTTACGTCACTGCATGACTACTGTTGCGTCATGGCCAATGGAAGGATGGGACGGAAGGCAGGGTCGATAGGTGGCGGCCATGTTTGGTCACTTGTCAGATAGTTAGCAGATATTTATGATGGTTGATAATTTAATTTTCTTCAAATTTTTTCGTCGATTTTAATGAACTGCGAAGCAACTAGAAAGTTATGTATGTCGTAATGTTTTAATTTAAGCAGTTGGTATGGTAAAAAAAATTACACCCCTTGTGAAGCAACGGCGAATGGGTCGACAAAAGGCAGCCATCTTTGGTCAGATGTCAGTTTGGTTTAAGAAGACATTCATCCTGAAAATTCTTAAATTATTTTGTTGATTTCACTATGCTATAAAACAACTAAACATTAATATATTTCAAATTTTCGAAATTTAAATAGTTTGCTCTTGACATCGAGCATCGGATCACACCCTTTGTGAAGTAGAAAGTAGACCATATATCTCTTTACGGAGTTTTAACAATAAAACTTAACTATTACCATTCCACTTAACTCAAGAGTGAATATAAATCAGCAGACCCCGACCCAATTTAATTATTAAAATAAACACACGCATGAACTTTGCGTGCGCTTCTTGCGCAATAATTTGGTTAGCAAGAGAAACTTTGAGAGCAGCTGCATCAATGGAAGTTCAGTGCCGATGGTTTTTCAAAATTCCAACTCACATTTTTCGTCAGATATCAGATTTTAGGATAAAATTAAAAATTATGCTTTAAATAGTTTAACCCTTTCAGTCCAGCTGATTCCATTTGGCATCATGTTTCTGATCATAATTAAACAAAAAGAATAGGACCGATATCTATAGGGATCAATAAAATATATTTTCGAAGAGAAAAAGGATTCCTTAAAAGAATCGAATGATGTACTTTTTGATATAAATGGCTATAGATGATCAGAAAAAAAAATCTAAAATATTGATACCAAATTGTCATTGGGACTGAAAGGGTTGAATGCTTAAAAGAAACTATGTATAAATGTGTGAATTTCATAGTATCTCCATACGCAATGACACTAGGCTGGCAAATAAATCAAAAATAATATTTTGTTTTTTTTTCAGTGCAGCTATACCAACATAAAAATAAATAAATAAGAGCGTTTTCTTTCATAATTTACGGGTTTTCATTTTGATATGGCATTGCAATATCGAAATAGAGTTAATTAATGTAGTGCGAAATTGTATATGTTACTAATGCTATCTTGTGCTTCTGTATAACGGGTTTCTCAGTAAGCCTCGACTATCCGTATATAATCAACATAGTCTTTTAAGAAGGTCTTCTAGTTCAAATACTGACGTGGTTGAAGAAGTCCAATCTAACCAATGACAAAATTAAAAAGCATTGTCAAGACAAGACAAAGTTCGCCAACTTTTTGAGGTTCGTGATTGGTCAAAGTGGATTACTCCCCCTAAGTCGCATATAAAATGGTAACCGTATGGGGGAGGTCTTATTTACAGGAGTTGTTCATATTACCCTCCATTATTGTTTCGGCTAGAGACACTCCATATCAACTTGTATACAAATACATACAGAGTAACAACAATCAGTAGTTTTGGCGAGCTGTCGAGCGTTTCTTTTGACCACCCGAGACAAATTTAGTGCAAATTCAAGGTCCTCTAACCGAATTGTGATCCGAAAAGTAAAAATGACTATGGAGACCGCTGTTTGCCAATAAAGCCAATATTTGGCGATTTTATCTACGATTCATTATTACACCGATTTCACTGAAAATCAATAAAATTTTAGTTACATCTTTGTCAAATACTCAAATCTAGTTGCCGCCGTCTACGTACGACCCAACATTAGCATAATAGCACGACGTTTATTAGCGCGGGTGGTTATCCCGGTTGGTACATCTGTCCCCCCTTGAAACTATCCCGCCCTATGTAATTTTCGCAAATGATAGTTATACACACCGCACCGGCAGGGTTGAGTCATTGGTGGTATATGGATGAAAGTTTACGAATGGTATATGGCACATTTCGAATGTACAGTACATATACCGTATTTCATAAATGAATCTACATCTTGTTGTATTTTTTTTGTGTTTTAAATTCGTTAGTTCAAGTTTAATTGAAGTTTGTACATCAAATAAATTAAAATAGCTTCAAAGTTAAAAGTCACAAGCATAAGTCATTGTCTTATTTTTGTATATTTACTTATTCTATTATAATATCATGATTTATACTCGAAAAAAGTATTTACTCTTATTTACTCAAACGATATCAATCAACCATAGTACAAAACTGTTTCTTCAAGAGAAAGCTTTTTCAAACAAAATTAAAATTCTATTACTTAATGCAGGGGCATAAAAATGAAATTTAGTAAAGATAATATTTATTACAACTAAGTATATATCTAAATTATTTATTCAAATCATTATTTGAAAAATTGATATTACCGAACTCAGAATTCTAACAAAGAATTAAAATGAACTCCTTTCCATTTTATATTTACATCCCAATGGCTTGCAAACGAATTTTTGAAATTATTTTTTATTTTAAAACAAAAACGAAGTAACATAATCTAAATGTTGATAATTTTTGTGCTTTCAGCAAAGAAATTCAATTTCCCAACAAACCCGTTCCTTTATTTTCATCCCAAACAAACAAGAAGCTAACTCATGGAACCTCTCTCCCTTACTAATCCAAACCCAATAAATATTCCAAACACCATTTTAAAGGTTAAAAGAACACGAGAAATAGGGGAAAGGTCCTCAGAGCCGTTTAGAGGCCTTTCACATGATCTCTAAATGGATAAGGATACAACCATTCGATGACCTAAGTAGAGCTCCGTTGGATTATTGGCGATCCTAAAAGCGATTTAATGTGTCCACTCATGCGGGGCGCTTGATATCACTCACAGATGGTGGTTAGAACAATGGGGGATGATCTGTTTGTGTGGTGTAGTACGTGTAGAAGAGTTTAGGGATGTTCGTTGAAAGGTAAAAAGTGCAGTTTTAGGGTCTTTTAGATACTCGTAATTTTGTAAAAACTTCGGGAATAATAATATTCATAAAAATTGAAGCAAGATGTTTTTTGTTGTTAGAAGAAAACAAGAAAGAAAGAAACTTTATTTTTTTGAGGCAGAATACATAGGTTGTTTAACTTTACATATACAACATTTCTCACGAAAACTCTTTAAAGAAGCGTTTCTTAAGTATTAGCCATACAATTTTTAAAACGTTATAAGCCAACTGCTTATAACGTTTTTAAAAATTTCATAATTGTGATTTATCCCATTAGAACAACTGTCAAAGGGTAAAAATATAAGAATAACATTAATTTTCAAGCATTTAGGACTTTGTATGGCCTAATATTTGATAAATACAATTTAAGAAGCATATCCAGTGAATATCCAGTGTATATTATAATACTAAATTTGTCTCAACTAAACATAAATTCCTTTTATGTATTGAAATCCACACAAAAAACTTTTATACTTGAATACAGTATTTGAACCTATATATAGTTATAGTACCTCCGAAATATTATTTAACGGCTTATTCCGTATCATAATTCCATAATAAAAATAAGTTTTAATTTCAGTTGATTATAAGTTTAAAAAGTGTGATAACTAAATTGAACTTAACGTGTTTTTAAGTCAGAGATATCTGATAACTTTCATCGGAAACTTATAATTTTATTCACAGACAGCATGTTCATTAAATTAGAATATTAAATGAATGAGATCCAAGGTTAAGATGAAGATATTTTAATAGTGATGTCTGTCTCCTTGTTGTGTCTATCTCTAAATCTGAGACACTTTCCAACTGCGTCAGGATTTAAACGTGACACGAATTAAAACAAGATATTAGTTCTTAAGTTTTGTTAGAGTAAATATTAGGTATAGTTAGTGTGAATTATCATGATAAACGTAACTGAATTATGTATTAAAATATAAAAGTTTAACTAATTCCTCTAACATAGGGCAATGTTCTCATAAATAAAAATAACGATGTGTGATAATGAAGATTAGCATTTATTTTATTGCGAAAGTCAGTTAGCAAAGTATATTTTTTTCAAATGTGATAGCGCATAAGTTATTTCCGTTCACTTTTTGCTACTATGAAAGATTATTATTAAATTTTATGTGCATATTTGCAATTAAAATAAATGTAAATTTTGTTCAGTCAATAGCGTCTAAATTTGAAACTAATCATAAAACTAGAATTTCGTTGACAAATAAATAAAAACCTAAACTAACTCCGAAGACATTTTTTTAGTGTTTCATTAACCACACAGTAACTCTTCTATACAAAAAAAACCTTCTCTATTGTTATAAAGATGCATGCTAGTTTCAAGGTTTTTGGTTGAGATCCAGTACCTCAAAATGCCCATTTGTTCCGCTTTTGAGCGAGCAAAACGAAAAACAATTACGGAATACAATCATCCATTGCAGTTTTATGCTTTGAAATAGAAATTAATAACGGATCCCAATGAGTTAACTTCTGAATATGGCAACGCAAACAGACAAATAGACATACATGTCTCAAGGATGTTTGCTTGTCCATGCAAAGATGCTCGAGGATCTTCCTGTATAATAGTCATGTAAAAGATAAATAAGGATGCTTTAAATTATAATGGAAATCCTAATAAAAGGGTTGGTTATGAGCAGATTTGCATTGTTTTGCAAGTAGTAAAGTACTTTAAACAATTCACGACGGCTGGAAAGACAATTTGTCAGGCGAAAATGCTTAAGTCATCAAAATAAACAAAATAAAAGACAAAAGACCGTATAGTCTTGAATTATTTATGTACCACTGATTAAGCTACACGAAAAAACGAATTTTAAAAACTTAAGTTTTTGTTCGGAAGTAAAGGTGTTAATTGTAATAAAACTGTCGTCGGTAATGGGCTAAAATTAGAAAATGTATAAAAAATTTATAACTATTTTACGTAGTTATATTTTCGTTAAGAGGCGATTGGTAATATAAGTACAACATGCATACTAAAAATTAATTATTGCCAGATTTTTAAAAATATTAGTATAAAATTAAATTCTGTTTTGATACGCATTTCTAATCACATAAAAGCACAATTAATTAAAATAATGATTTTTAGATTTAAATTATAGTTTTATTAAAAAGTATTAAGTCATTAGAACTATAATTAATGTACTCGGAAAATATCACAAACAAAACATTTGTACTACGTAAAGAAACGCATCAGAGAACGGCAAGTGCTGCTTATATTGCTTTTGGAGTAAAAACTACTGAGATATGAACGTTTAAAATCTATCAATTCGTAAATGTCTTTACAATTAAGTATAAATTGTGTACAATAAGCAAATCAGTCAATTTTACGTAATAAAAAATGGATAGGAATACAAATTCTTCTGGATACCCGAAGATTCTTTCTCGCCATCTATATCACTTCAAATATCCGTCGGAATAATCAAAAGAGTAGTTTTCTTTCTCCCAAATTTAAAACGTGTTGCCATCAACAGATTAGAATCAGTTCAAGATTTCCCTATTCAAAAGAACATAACTGCCGGTCGCATCTAACTTAAGTGGACGACTGATGTCGGTCACTGCTGTTAAGCGCACAAAATAATGAAACAACGCTTAACCTAGTAATTCAAAGGCATCGTGGATCAAAAGGAGTTGCGATATTTCAGCGAATGAGAATATAAAACCGCACTCTTTTGAAGTTCAGTCTTGTATATGAAAGGACAAAAAGAACTTCTGTTTCGAAATACTCCGTTAGTAAACCGGCCAATGATTGATAACTGTGCAGATTTGCTTGTTGATTGATTTCGATTATCAAATTATTTTCGCGATTCCTTTATTTTTAGAGTGGAATAAGGTATCATAAACTATATATTTTGAATATGGTTCCATAGAAAGGTATAACTTTTCTGAAGAGGTATTTCTTTTATAATATTTTATCTTACATAATTTGAATGTTTTTAATACTATGTAACTAGTTTTAATCAAATGCAGGTCCATACTACAACAATACAGCTCCAATTTTATTGAAAATACGTAATACACACTGTAATTAATATATTATTATGTAAATATAATACCGGAAAATAATTGTTTTCGAAATTTTTTTCTTCGATTTTCGCTTTTTCACCTTACTACATAGGAATTAGTTCTGCAAAACCATAGCTATCACATTGATACTAAACAGAAGAAAATCTGCCAGTATTATTCATTAACATTAGTCTTAATGGTTTAACGGAATATGCAGCTTATTTGGGACAATGGATGTTTCGGTGAGAGTAAAAAAATATACTTTTCACTGAATTTGCGAGTAATGGCATGTGAACTTTTGCGTTCATTACTCATTGCTCAGAGATAACCATTCTCTAGTAGTCCTACATGAAAATTGACAGCGTAGTTGCATATAGTAACTAAAAGTTTTTTTTCTCTAAAATTTACAATACAATTTTAATAAAGGAAAATGGAGCATTCGGAATAAAGTTGAAGGCCTTTAAACTACATGCACTAGCCAAATAATACCACAACGAAACGCACGAATAACTCCGACACAAGTTGAACACCAAAACCAAATGTAAATACAACAATACACCTCCCATTTTATTGAAAATACAAAATACAATAAAACCTTTTTAATAGAAATGCATGTGTTATCGCTTTTTGATCACTTTCATTTGGTAAAGGTATTATCGCTGTGAATGTGACCTTAATATTATAGGAACTGCAGGTCAGTGACAATTCAGGAAACTGGTCGACGTATCATTAGATACTATATTAATTGTGGTAAATAGGGGAATTTTTTGTGTATATTGAAAAATTTATAATTTCCTTACTTATTTTGTTGTTTGTAATAGAAAATGAAAGTTTATTTAATGTTTAAAATATTTTTTATTTGTAGCAGAAGTACTTGAAATACATTGGTGTGATAACTCACATCAATATCAAAACTGTAGAACATAAATAAACACTTCGTGATACACAAGTAAAAAACGAAAAAGCGAATGTAAATAAAAAAATATAGCTTAAACTAAGACTAACTATCAGCTTTAAATAGTAACTTTTACTTAAAAGTAAATAGTTCATTTCAAATTATTTGTATTAAAACCAATAGAACAATATATTCTGTTATTTTCTGCTATAGATTTTTAAAGATTTAAATGAATTTGTATAAGAATATTTTTATTGCAGATTGAAGGATGAAACAGTTTATAAAACATCAAAGACATGTAAATAGTATGCTATTGGTGTATGTTTATATTAAGCGACCAAATATTTTGGTAAGCCTCAACGACTTGTAGACTATATGTCATTCAGCTTGTAAATATCATACACAAAAATATTTGCACCACATCCCGGAATGGCCATCAATCAATACCCATCAACTTAAAACGTCCAAACCCACACAGAACAGCACCCCTAGCAAACAAAGAGGGTGGAGACACACGCAATCCAACAAAAGTATACAAAAACCAATGATATTCTGGTCACTTCTACAGACGTGACCGACAAACTATGGCTCAAGTCTTCACGGTTCGTTCGTATTCCACAATGCAAGTTCAACAGCACGATGGTTTAGAAAGAGAAAAAATGCTGGTTAATTAGGAGGTTAGGACCCTGCAATGTTAAAGCGGGGTTGATGAATGTACATTGAGATCTAAATTGAAGTTTTTGTTCATCAGGAGGTTCGACAAGCCACCTTGGTGCGTGATGTCCAATTAGCTTCCAGTTGCTTTACAAAATTCTGTTTTGATTAGGTTAGAAGAAAAAATTTTGGAAGTTGTGTTGCTTTTAAAGAGTGGTTAATAGCAGTTCTTGCTCAATATAGAATTGCAAGTTGTGTGCAACTACAATGCAACTACAATGTGTTATCTTCATCAAAACAAGTTTTGGAAGTCAAAAACAACACAAAATCCCTAAAATATGTTATGCAGTAAAGGTAGTTATTTTATAGTAAAGACAATACCATAAAGATTGCTAAACTATTTTTGTAAGGAAATTTAAATAAGCAGTTAAGTATAAGTACGAAGGTAGTATTCTACAGAAAAAAACAATTCCAAATTTAGAAAGGAAAATGGCATCAGCAATTAACATTTAGTTCCTTTTAAAATCTTTTCTTGAAGTGGGGCGAAGAGAATTAAATGGTTAGAAAGTTTAGCGAAAGGCCCATCGTTATTTTTTTTCATTCATAAAACAAGTAAAAATAGTATATAGTGATTTACTTCATATCTCTTAAAGAAGTATCGGACGCTAACTGGCCTTTTGTGTTGAGCTAAAAGAAAAGAATTGACCCTAACGAGTGCTCTCGGAACTTACTTGGTGATGAGGTGTTTGTTCAAGATGTACAATGGCTCATCATGTCGACTTAATCCGCGAGGATTTCTTCGCATTATATCATATCAGTTTTTGTTTCTATTTTAGCTGTATACTGTCCCGGTCAATTTTCAAAAACAAAAGGCAATCAGGATTCACCAAAATAGGTTAAATGTTTTTTGCAATGATAGACTTGTTGTTCCATTAATACAAATACATAAATGTTTAAAAATAGTTAATAAGATGTTTTAAATAGCTTTTTTTAATTGGGTGAAAAATTGTTGCTCTTAAATAAATAGTTCATTATATGACAAGACTGACTGAGCAAAAAAATAGACATTTTTAGGTTTCAATTGGATGTTGCCAAAATGAGAATTAAAAATCTTTTTTAAAACATTTTTTCCACACAAAAAAGTGATGTGGATTAATAATTTTGCATTTATTTAAAATATCATATTGGTAAATCAATGGGAAAATTTCTTAAAGATATATAATAGCGTGTTCTGCTATTACAATACAAACAATTAAGTTGGAAGAATTTTGCAATAAGTAAATAACGGACATATTTAAAAACTCTCACGCAATGCAGTTAAATAGAGCTCTAATGATTATAGTAATGATTAGTTGTAAGCCCCAAAAACCTAAAATTATTTTTCAATCCATTTGCTACCGTGTCGCAAAGAAACGAAATAGGTCTTATCTGAATAAATAATTAGGTTAAGAGCTTTTTACCTTGGAAAGTTATAAACTTTCATAAGAATAGAGAGTTCGATTAAAAAAATAAGAAAATTCTTTCACCAGTTTAAAAGGTAATAGTTTTTTTTAATATTTTATTTTATTTTAAATACGTAAAAGAAACAAAAAAATTGCTTTTAAAGTAAAGTGCAAAAGAAAAAACAGAATTTGTTAATCTATCCATAGTATCACAATGAATGAGGAAAAAATCGTGATCTGACAAAATTTATCCTTTGAAATAGAAATATTTTTTAAAAAGACTACATTTCAAAAGTTATCAACTACTGATATTTTTAACGCAATGAATAAAACCATTGGACTACAACAAGCCGTCAGTATACCATAGATGAAATTTCATAGTATTCTTCTTTAAACTCCCTTTTTTATTGGCTTGTTTCAAGTGACGTAATCATTCCTGCTTTCATTCCTGGTTGCCTTTGGTCATTAGCGGTGCGGCACGGTAAGCTCCGCCCACTACTTCGGTTAACTAATCGAGACCTCACTTTCATTCCTGTATGAACAGTTGCCATTCAATACGTGCAACATCTCTTTTAGTTGATATTTACTTATATCATAAGAAAAGCAATAGTTCATTAAAATAGAGGTTTAATATTTCAATCCTAATGACAACTTGGCATCAACATTTAAGACATTTTTTCTGATCGTCTATAGCCATTTATGATATCAAAAAGAACAAAATTCGATTCTTCAAACTTTTTTCTAGAAGATATTTTTTATCAATCATAATAGATGTCAGCTCTCTATATTTTTTAATTATGATCAGAAGCATGATGATACTAAATGGCATCACTAAGACTGAAATGGTTAAATTTAGAAAAAAAAAATGGAAAAAAGAAAAAACAACAACATTTAGTAACAAGTACAGACCAGTTCAACCGAAAACTGACTAACCGATGAAATATACGTTAGAATGTAAAATAATTCTTTGAATGAAATTTTATCTTCCCATTCTTATCTCGAAAGCATCATTCTTAAACCTAAGCAAACTTATCAAAGCGCGCGATTGAAAAGACAAATTTAATCTGTGACAAACTTGAACCGAAGTTTGTTTTTTTAAATGGATAACAGAGGCTTACATAGAATAAAAAGAAAGTTTTGTGTGTTTTATCAGATGAAAAGGAAGTCGCTACTTTGTGAAGTAGAGATAAGAAAGCATTTTGAATGGCTGGGATTAGAGGCTTTGTTGGAAGCGCGAATTTCATACCCGCGATCTGTTACAGTTGACAATTAGAAAAATTTAAGGACGGAAAAGTTTGTTGGTAACGGTTTTATAATAAATAAGAAATTAGATACTTCTTAATCAAATAAAACCCTGAATGGTGTGATTTTTAGTTTTATTTTTTTAAAAAATAATATTTGCGCATTAAATATTTATTTTATTTTATAATTTATTGGCAGGATTCGGAATTCTCCTAGCCCATTAGCTAAAGATAAACCCAAAGATAGCCCAAAGCTAAAGATCCTTAATCAATTAAGGCCTCATCTGTGAATAAAATTACAACTTCTACTTGGAATAAAAACTTCAAACTTAAGTTTTTTATTAGTTTTCATGTAACTTATAATTCAACCTATAAATTTTGTCAGGGCGATGGTCTCCATACATCTTTTATTTTGTTTATTTAGATAAACCGAAGCAAAAGCCAAATTTTAGAAAATTAAAAAAAATAGAAAATTGTCTTGCCAATCGAGGTTAATAGGTTGAAAGCCTACTTTCTGGTTGTTTGCATTATATTAACAATTTCTTCTCTTTAATGTTTTTAAATATTCAACGAGGGTATTGCGTAAAATATACTTTCTATAAACAAAAGTCGGTAGCAGAGAACAAATGTTCTTTCTTCAGAACAGTATCATCTCTGCTTATTTTTTCCTGTAACAAAACGGGTTTGTCAACGACCATCGTTATCATTTAATTGGGAATTATAATTAGTTGTTGCTTATCAAAAGGTATATTGTTACATACTGCAAAACAATAAATGATATGAAGATGTTATCGATATTATTTATTTATAAAGGGAAATGGAGTACTTGATGTAATCTTTCAAATTCAAACTATTTCATTTATCTTTGTAGGCGATTTAAGATATGTAATATTTTGTTTAACACGCTTGAATTGTAAAATACCAAAGCGCCTTCCCTTTCTTTAAGATTGTAGTTTAAAGTCATTTAATAAAATCAAAATAGTTATCCGCATATGGAAAAAAAATAGAGTGACGTATAATTTGTATCAGTTAGGCAACTGAAACATTTTGTATTTGGCATGTGTCATATACTATACGTCTAATTCTTATCTTAGTTTGGTTTGAATTAACGTCCATCATTTTAATATTTTACTTAGAGATTTAAAATTTCAAAATCTTAATAAATTGTCTTCATATGTAACTAAATTTATAATCAATTTTCCAATCTTTGTTTCAATTAGGTTGGTTGATTGTTAAAATAATTTAAATTTTAAGCGCCAAATAATTAAAAAAAATTATTGCTTGCTAAGTATAATCGCAAGTAACATTTTTTGAATTACTTTTAAACAAAACAAATATGTCTTTAACTTTTTCTTTTTTTCAGAAAACAATAATTTCATCTACATTATAAATAATATTCAAGCCTATAAAACTACTCCAATTTAAAGTTTTCGGATTTCTTAAACATTTCTTTTTCTAAATCCAGTTTAATTGAGGCTGTAGAGGAGAAAAATACAGATTTCAACAGAAAAAAAATAATTTGAACGGAACAGCAAAAGCTTGCGAAGTAATCTTAGTGAGGGAAAAACAAAGAAAATTTGAGTAATTTTCGTTTGCAATAGAAAACTACAGGAATAGGCACCAACTGTTAAATTCTACATTTACATGCAGATCAAGTGATGTGTCGTTTTTAATAGAAAAAAGTTGAAGGTTCCACGACAAGTTTTGTCTCTGTTGTAAAGCCATTTTAGGTAAAGTTATGGAAGAGAATGGTTTTATTCTTTATAGTCCCCACACTCAAAAAACGGTAGAGAAATGCGTCCAGGGTCATATTGCGAGATTTGATACGAATCACGTATTCCGCCACCACTGTACAATTAGCCTTCAGTGTATCTTGCTAGTTCTTTCATTATGTAACTTCAGGTTAAATTTTAACTGAAGGTTTTGTAACTTAAGATTTAAAATTACAAAATTTAAAATGTTTAATTTCTCAAAGCAAATACCACCTAACGTTACAATAAGACGGATAAATAACGAGCTTTTTGTGTAATGATGAATTTTTTAAGGCATGACAGAGTCTACAAAGTTGTTTTGAAGAGTTAAAGAGGAAAAATTTATTTGATTAAACCAACTAATTCATATTCTTTGAAGCAATGGCTTTACCTGTATATTTGCGTCTGCACGACTTGTGCAGTTTTATTAATGAGAATAAAGACAAAAAGTTGTGATTTAGTGAAGTTAGGGGAAGTTTATATCATTGTTTTATACAGGTAAAATACAGCACAATGCACTTTGATAGTAATGCAGAAAGTGTTAGTTTGGAAGGAATTATGTTCTTATTGTGATTCAATAACAAAAGAAATTTTAAATCACAAAAAAACTAATGTATCTCATATATATTTTGGTTAAGTACTGAAAGTTGCAACTCAGTGAAGTTAGATGAAGTTTTTTATGATTGTTTCATACAAATTGAATACAGCACAATGCAATTTGATAGTAGTGCAGAAAATGTCAGGTAGTTTCTGTAGTTTCTGAATGAATCATAAGCTTATTGTGTTTCAATAACAAAGAAATTTTACTGCACATAAGAACTTGTATGACTTCTGTATTGGTTAAGTATAAGAAAGTATTTCTTAGTTACATTTGTTATGTGGCTTGCAGTTAATATTTGTTTGTTCATAAAAAGTTAGTAACTCATAAATGACCCTAGGCGAGAAAATTTGCTACGCAAAAATTTGTTTTTGCTTAGGTTTTCTTGGATTAACAAAATGCAAGGTAAATATTTACCATATAGTCCTGAACAATTAACATCGGACAAATTAAGTTATACAGTTAATAAGTTAAAAAAAAATAAACCGAGAGTTTTTATTCAGAAATAAGGTGTTAATGGTATTCCCAAAGTTGTCGTTAATGGATTAAATGCTCAAAGCTTCGTTTTAAAGCTTTGTGATCCATCTAAAAATTTCGGTTAAAAACGCTTTATTAATTTCCCGCTCTACCGAAGCTTTTAGTATTTAATCCATTAACGACAACTTCGTGAATACCATTAACATGCCATTAATGGATTGAAACGAAGCTTTTAGTAATTAAAGCTTTGTGATCCATCTAAAAATTTCCGTTAAAAGCGCTTTATTAATTTCCCGTGTCCGAAGTATTTCATCCATTAACGGCAATTTTGTGAATACCATTAACACAGTTGTCGTTTTTGGATTAAATACTAAAAGCTTCGTTTCAAAGTTTTATGATCCATCTAAAAATTTCTGTTAAAAGAGCTTTAGTAAATTCACGCTTCCGAAGCTTTTAGTATTTAATAAATTAACAACAACTTTGTGAATACCATTCACACAGTTGTCGTTAATGGATTAAATACTAAAAGCTTCGTTTCAAGGTTTTATGATCCATCTAAAAATTTCCGTTAAAAGCTCTTTATTAATTTCCCGCGTCCGTTGCAATAAACTTAAGCCTCAAGAGCTTCAAGTGTCCCTTATCACGCGCATTAATAAACAGATATCCGAGTATCTAACTCTGACTATACAGTTAGAAAAAAACAATAATAAATGACACAGGGCACCCACATGATCCTTTGGCGAAGGTCGATGAATCATTAAAATTGGAAAAACGGGTCAAATCTATCAGGAGAGTTTCCCACCACGTTATAGTCTTTAACATTTTAGAAAAGGGAAAAGCTTGTGTGGAAATCTTTCTTGGGAACGTGACTCTTTAGATGTTTAGTTTAAAAACCACAACCTTCTTTCCTGTGGTTGACCGCAGGCTACAAAAATATGATATCTATATGAAAAGCATCATTGAAAAATGAAGGATAAACAACAAGTAGATGAAAAAAATAATATGTGTCAGAGTGTGACGGGTCAAATGCGACAAAGATCTAGTTATGATATAGTTTATAGTCGCGTAGGAAGTTTGGTTTAGGTTAGTTACTTACAAAATAATTTTAAGTTCAAATTTTCATTATTTTTTGTGCTGCGATGGGTTTACTTAAGGCAATAAGTTAAAAAATAAAATTAATATTGCAGTGTGTTAAGATAACAATTAAAGCTATTTCATGGATCAATTTTTTTTTCAGATGTATTGAGATCTTGAAATATTTGTATTGATTATGGCGTATCGAAAGATGGTGCCCATTATCTGTCGCTTTACCTTTATATATTTTTAATTTCAATTATTTCTCGATTTTTTGAATAAATTGATCTTCGTGATTTCTTCGTATTCTTTTTTTTTTGCATGTATGCTTACGCCCATTTGATATGGTCATGAAGTTATATAAATAATTTTTAACAAAATTATTTATCTCGTAAAATTTCTGGTCTTTTTCCTCATTTATTTTGCAAGTTTATTAATTACATAGAATTTTTATATTCACTTTTTAATTAAAATTTTGTTGGTTTGCTTGTTCTGTCTAAAAATTCAAAACATGCGAAAAATTTTATAAATTAATTTTGTCACTAATATACTACATTTTCTATTCACTAGAAATAATAAAAAAAAAATTGTAGTTGAAGATAATCAATGCTGCCATCTGACGAATTATGGTATAACTACCGTTAGAACACACGAATTATTTGGTGCTGCCATCTATTGAACTATTATTATAGCTACTATGGCAGCGCACAAAAAAGGTGGTGCTGCCATCTATGTTATAAAAACGCAAGTAAGTAAAAACTTACCGTAGGAAATATTACATTTCATAAAACTTTTTTTGTAAGCTAAAGATAACAATTTATTAATTTTTGTTAACAGTTGAAAAAATGTTACTGCCTCTTTATTGGCATAGTAAAAATTTTCAAAAATTTAATGAGATAATAAAGTAATAGCCGGGAATGTATAACTTAAATATTTTATGAGATATTTTTAATAATTTCCATAGATAACTTTAAGAAAGAGTAATTGTGTACAAAAATATTTAAAATATATTTTTATTTGATAAATTTTCAACGACAGCGAGATCGATGGTATGAACCACCCTTCGTACTTAAGTAATAGTCTCGAATAAAATGCATAAAAAATTTCACAGCACAGACCATTGTTGTAATTAAAACTTAATCAGCCTTCCCCTCTCAAATTTTTTCTGCTAATACATGAATAAAAAAAAGAGTATTGTATATTATTATAAAAAGATAACTTCCTTTTATCTCTGTACTATATTACATTGTTATTTTCATCCAAAAAAAATCTATCCGAATAACTCATCGGCGATGAAATTCCTTCTAGTATCCATCACACCCTTAATTGGGAATTATAGAATCCCCATTTGTTTACAGTGGCGTTAGGATCCCGTCAATGAACAGATGTCCTTTGTTGTTATAGATACAGGAATGTTAAAGATAATAACATCAGATTTTTGTAATCTGTTGTGGAACGTCAACAAGAGGGTAGCATGCTGTCATTCATACGGGGTTTACCTAGTATGTATCACAGGGAAATTATTATGACAAAGGTTTCCCTAAAACAATATTTTTTTTCAATTACATTATTTCTCAGTTTGTATTAATTGTCTTTTAGTCTCTATTAATATTGAGATACAAAATAGTTTTACCTAAATAAGTTCAAGTACAATAAATAACATTAAAATCAAATTGGAAAAGTTTATTTAACAGCAAAATATTCAAAATGTCTTATAGAGCTTTATGACCAGAAATACGAAAGCGAAAAAGCATTAGTTAACAGCTATTTTGAGGTCCTCAAAACCTTAGCTTTAAGAGAACCCCAGTTTAACAATTAAAATTAAAAAAAAAAGGCTTACTCTGAGGATTTAACCCCTTTTTTTCAACGCATCAAATTAATTAACACTAGATCAAAAAACTGCCTCCTAAAAAGATCACAATTTCTGATATTTAATTTTTTTTATTTCAAGATATGAAACCCAGCAGCCACAAGAACAACATTGTTAGTTGAACGATGGATCAAATGACAACCCATTTGTTTTTATTAATAGCCCAAAGGAGAACCCTTTTGCTTCTGCAGCTTATGTTTTTTTGTAAATATAAATAGGAATTTCGCCCGAGATAAAACAGTGGCGGAAATAACTGAGCACTTTATGGATGATAAAAAATGTAGCCGGCTGACGCGAGGACTGTAGGGACATTGAAAAGAAAGAATGCTCTAGTAATGGAGGTTGTTTTGAATGAACCGTTAGTCGTTGATGTAGAGGTCATTATCTGTTTATATAGAGATCTTTTGAATTATCGTTGCACTAGAGCTACATGAGGGCCATTGGTGAAGGGTTTAACAATTTGGAATGTCGGTCAACCTCTTACAGTATAATAGGAAAAATGGTTAAAATCAAAAAAATCTTTTAAAACTTTATAAGATGAAATATATGGAGTGATAGATATTTGGTTAGGTAAGGTTGAAAAATTTTCGCACTTGATCTACACTAGGGCTATTGCCGACGGGCATCATAATTTACAACCACAGTCAAGTGATACGCCGATACACCTGAGTAGGCACCACACACAAGTTTTAGGAGCGAAATGTTGATGAGTATGTTTAATTTTTCATCCATCATTATAATTCCTAAGGCAAACTTTATTAAAAAAACATCCATTCTTTACAATCCATTTTAAATACTAATTTTTATTTGTTAACCGCCCAGTATTTTTATGGCGCTTACGAGAACCTTGGTCCACAGACTCTACGGAAGCAAATATTTTTTTAAATATATATAGAGGGTATATAGAGGGGTATATAGAGGGGTAATAAAGTTTAGGGTATAGGAGGGGTAGCGAAGTTTAGGGTATATAGAGGGGTAATAAAGTTTAAATTATGATATTCAGTCATTAATGAGGCAATACTTTAAATTTCGACCACTGCCATAATAATAATAAAAAAACATGCCTTTGGTACCCTGCTTTTGTTGTTCTAGATGTTTTCTATAATGTTTCATAGGGTAGACTGACCAGTGAGTGAACATGCCCCAGCGAATGAACATTTGGTAAATAAAATTTTAAATAAGGATTGAAAATCATTCCACTTAATGGATTGGCAACACTGACTTCTTCCCATGTAGTAGGAAGCTCGCTGACAAATGGTTGGTTGTCCTGATCATTATATACTGGCGTTCATTCACTGGCGAACGCAGTGCCTTAAACGTTCCTCACTGGTTAGTCTACCCTAGAACGGCACAAAAGTTTAATTCAATCAAAAGCCACAAAGTAATTACATAATAAATATTATCGACACATGTCTTAAACAACAGGTTATAAATAACACATTAGTCCCTCAAATATATAGCCCAATACTGTTATCTGCCAGGGGTGGTCGCATGGCTATAAGTCAATGCCGTTTCGCTTATCGTACGCATCCAAGCGCATGATAACTTTGCACGTGGATCATTTTTGATAGGGAGACAGATAGGCAAATCGAAAAATGAATAGTTTTCGTTGTAGAAAGTGTATTTTTGGCTAGAGGGTCGGATGTGTTTAGAGTTTCCGCATAGCTTTTTATTTTGTGTTTTCTGATCGATTTATAAACGGTTCCGATGAAAAGAGATAAGAGCGTTTTGTGCAGTTATGCCATCGCATTCAGTAAAATAAAAAGTTTTGTTAAATAAAATAAGCAAAAAAGCTAGTGTCACGAAATGAATTGTAATTCATTATAGGATAGCCATCGAAGATTGTATCGGGTTTCGCTTAATTATATGAAATTAATTTTGTTGAATAAACTTGGAGCTATTATATAGCTTTATTACTTTCAAAACTATTGGATTAATTGAAGAATCTTTTTTAGAACGCTTAAAATTATTTAAATTAATTTGTTAAATTGTTCTATTTCCAGTTATTCGATTTCTAATATTTAAATTTTCAAATTCATTTAAATTTATTTTTTCAATAAAAGCTTTTTGGGAGTCAGACGGGTTTACTAACAAATTACAAAATTAAATTTAAACTTGAAAAAATATATAATGACTAGCAGTATGGTCCCGCCTTACTGGGAACCCGTTAACTTCGCATTGCTTCCTTTTAGAGGCATGCTTACATGTGAAAATACACTCAAAATCAAAACAAAATTAAATTCGTGTTGGCGCATGCGAACTTAAAAAAGCTAACACTAATAGAGGATGAAGCAGCTTTAGGGCGAGCGCATATCGCAACCAAACTCAATCAATCAAACTAATAGAGGATGGCGTCAAGTCCCCGTTTCGGCCCGGTCCATGTATTTTCAAGCCCTGTTATGGTCCCGCGATTCCACGTGGATGACGTTTTTTTGAAACTAATTATATTAATTAAAAATCACAATCAAATATGAAAAAACTAAGCCTCAGGTGCACACGTAGGTATTAAAAGGAACCTATATTAAAAATTTCGAATTTTTTAGAGCAGTCTAAGTAGGTTTTTTGCGATCCACAGACATACACACAGACAGACTCTTTCTTTCATTATTATAGATATATAATTAGAAAAAGTGGTTTAATTTTTTAAGATCTAATAAATTATTATGCTCATTAATGTTAAAATCACGAATAGCAAAAACAGTAACCAAAACGCTTCATAAACACAATTCCTTTAAAGCAAATTATTGGAAATTAAGACAAATAAAAATTCTCTTTAACTCTTCTCCACAACATCGTTTCCAGAAGACCCAAAAATTAAAACAATACCACTGTAATTGTTGTCACTCAAGACGGGAAACATGTCCACTGTCCCATGCCAGACACTTTTAAATTCGGCCTTCAAGGTATGGGTGTTCAGAGAGCAATGGGTTGAGACCAACAATTGTCTTCCAGAAACAGTCTGCTATGCCGAGAACCTGGGGAAGCAATTACCATGGACCTTGTTTTCCCTCTTTCGGTTCTTTTTATCGTTGGAGATGTTAAAGATGCAGTAACTTGGTATGTTTCGTTTAATGTTTGTATCTGAAGTTTTTTTAGAAATTTAAACCACTCATATTTTCGCCATCAACTAAATGAACGGCGATTGGATTGTAGATTTTGGTTCTGGGTTTTGTTGAATCTTTTGGATCCCTATAAAGACGGACTGTGGAATAAAAAGAAACTGCAAGTAACAAAAAAGCTGTATAGTATGTAAATAACGAATAGAAACGTACAGTATATAAAACGAACATAAACGACTTAAACAACAAGAAATATCAAGAAACGCAAGTTGGGGAAACGGAATTGATTTGAATCATTTGAGTTATCGTCGCATTAGAGCGACATGGGTGCTGACAACGGGCGTCGCATTATACACTCCTTGCCAACCTAAGTTGGGTAAGTAGAAATATGAAATGGAGAAGATTCTTCCGCGGATGTAAAGAGTTCTGTAAATTATTTGTGAATCCATCCAGAAAACATGTTTAAAACATTAATTTCGTTTAAGGTCTAACAGATTTGAATATTATTTGAGAAACTTAGGCAATTTTATCGGAATGAAAAGTGTATTTTAGTCAAATTGTATTCAGATCATTTTGTATGTAAATATTGCCTTACAGGAGTTTCCAACTAACGGACGACCAATCGCCCTTTTCCTCCTGAATTTTTACCCTTTGTTTTTACAACCAATTTAGGTTGGTACAGAGTGAAGTACATAAATGATTTAAACAACAAAAACAAAATAGCAGAGAATGCAAGTTGAAGAAAGGGGGAAACAAGATAATCTGAATGATTTTCAGAGATTGAAGTATGTGCTTATGGTGATTTAGTGCTTTTTTGGTGGCACTTCAAGTCTTCAAATTCAACGCTTTTTGAACTCATATAAAATTACAATTTTTATTCTGTCAACTAAATCTCTAAGTTTGAAACCATGCAGAATAGTAAAAGTTAACAACACCCAACACCATAAAACTTTTAAGCTATTCTCGCAAAATAGCACCATCTTTCCAAGCATGAGCAAGCCTCTTGAGTCCTGACCCACAAACTCGGCGGCTCCTAGAAAAGTCACAGAATCGGCCACCATACTTCCCACCATAAAACAAGGCAGCGAAACGAAACAATAGGGGGGGGCTCTCTTAAAGCCCATCTCATTTGCATGAAATGACCCAATCTCGCGCTAACACCCGGCCCGTAAAACACATTTGAGCTGCCCCATCGCCTGGGCTTTCGAGGATGGGCGATTAAGTCGGGTGGAGGGTCGATGGGTTGATTGTGGGGAACGGTCGGGATATATTCGTGTTATTTTTAATTAATTTTGATGATTGTGTGGTAGTTAGCACAAATATACGATACTATCTCTTACGGGAGAGTTCTTTAGGGCAGGCGGTTTAGTAATGGGCTGGTGACCAAGAAGTTACCACTTGAGAGTTCAAATACTCGAGACTGCAGATAATTCTGCAATCATATGTTTAGCAGTATACTAGTATTTTTATATTTGGCGAAAATCTACAACTTTGCGCCTGATACCTGATGATAAATAACGTTGATTATTGGTGCAAATAGTTTTATTGTGTAAAAATGGACTTGCTTTGAAGAACACAGAGGTCCCGATGGTTCAATCAGAATAGAACTTCTCCACTAGTCTAAGAACTATTCTGATGAATCAGGATCTCCACCCTTCCAGACATGCCAATTTTTACCCAATAAAACTATTTGCGATTAAGAATCAACGTTATTTACTTCATGTGTCATGCGAGAAGTTGCTGATTTTCGCTGAATATGAAAAACTAGTTACGCTAAACAAATATTCTTCCTTTTTTGAAATGCTCGGATCGGCAGTTACATCTGAAATTATAATTACGGATGTAACTGCTGACCCGAGCTTTTCAAAAAATAAATATACTAAGTTCTAAAATCCTTTTAATAAATAAAACAAAATCGTTAATTTCGCCTTCAGATGGTTGATTTTCGCCTTAACAAACTCATGGCAAGAACAGACCAGTCCTTACTCCACATCTCAATCTTGATGTAGCTACAGAAATAAGGTATAACGGCTCCTAATTTACGTATGTACTTTAAAGGAAAAGCCCTTAACGAGACTTGAAAATATGCGGAAATTAAATGGTTTTATAGCCCAAAAATTCTACGGGATTTGCGGGAGGAGGTGTTTCAAAGAGGGTTTATAAAATGCACTTTTGCTGTGGGTGTAATCGTCTGAAGGGGCAGATGGTGAAGTGTTTGGGAAGGGAGATAGTCTTTTAATGTTGTGAAATTATTTTTGGGACAGGTTGAGGGGCTTGGGAGACTTTTGGTTTTAAAATGCTGGAGTTTATTGGATCCCATGAAATTATTTAAAACTGTTGGAGTATAGAAAGGGATCTAGTTCCATTAGAAGTTATTTGATGTTATAGCCTTTAACCCTGTAATGCATGATTTTTTTTTCATCCCGAAGAAGTATATTTAATACTCATACATTATGTGAAAATATAAAAAAAAACTGCTTTGGAATTCAAATAATTTCAATTTTAAAATTTTTGCCATATGGCGAAAACGAACAACAAATTTCCAATTTTGAAAAGATTGACTAGAATAGGGTAGACTAACCAGTGAATGAACGTTTAAGACGTCACGTTCGCCAGTGAATGAACACCAGGATATAATGACCAGGACAACCAACCAATGTCAAATAGCTTCCTACTACATGGGAGGAAGTCAGTGTTGTTTATCCATATAGTTGAATGGTTTTCAATCCTTATTTTATTAATTATATTTACCAAATGTTCATTCACTGGGGCCTGTTCACTCACTGGTCAGTCTACCCTACTACTAAATATATTTTTAAAAATAACCCTCTTGAACTATAATTATTTTTTCGAGACAATTTAATTGTATTTAGTACTAATATTATTATACTTTGAATGCTGCCGAAGACGTAATTTCACAACAGTTAATAACTTCACTCTTTAATTTTAAATATACTTTTTACAACTGTCATCTATGAGGGTTATTAGTAACTAAAACTTCAAAATGGAATGGATAGTATTATTCGTTGCCATATAGGTATATAGAGGGTTAAAGGAAAGGAAAATTGTTCATGGAAGTTTCCAATTGGTAACTTATATAAATCTTTGTAAATAATTATTTGAAGACCTTGTCTCTGTAATGCCTTTGGAAACAAGCCCATTTTTTACTAAGTTCGTTGCAACAAAAATATACAATCAATTGCATGTATTTTAATGCTTTTTCGTCCAATGCTTCAAAATAGTTATATCTTTAAAACAGTGAAATAATAATATTTATTAATATACTTATATTCCTTTAATTCTACTTAAAAGTGCTGGACTTAATATCATTAAAGCAATTGACTGAACTTTTAAAAAAATAGTAAAATATCATTTTGCTAAATATTGTTAAAACTATTTCAAAAGTAAACTTCTATTTTTAATACAAGTCAATAAAAACAATTATTCATATGGACTTTTATGCAGCTTCTATGAGAGTACCTCACTAGAAGTCAACTTAAAAGCGATTAAAATTCCCCCAAAAGAACCAACTAAGTTTTAGAAATGTTTTTGTAAAAATGAAATATGATGCATTTAGAAATCGAGAATATCACTAAAATTTATTCATGCTATTAAATAATAACCTAAAAGTACTTACTCAAACAACGAATTTCAATACCAAAACATACAAAACCCCTCAAAATTATTTCAATGTATTAGAGTGAAAATTATCAAAATGACTTAATTTCTGTTAAACTATGACAAATAAAACAACTTAATATCTTAAATTGGCAATTCAAGTTTCTTATACCCATTCATAAAACATAAGAAAGCATTCGTTGGGAATTTTCTAAGAGCGAAAAACTTTTCTTCCATCTGTCTAAAACACAAATAGAAGGTTTTGAAGTGAATTTTTTTTAAGGTAAAAGAATCTTCACAATATTATTGCCTCTAGCACGCATTGGCACCATCAGAAACCACTGTTTACACACAAAACGGTCTTTGACACGCAGAGATACTTAAGAAAAATGCCTTACAGCAAAATTTATCGTCTAACCGTAAAAACTTGAACTGAAGTTCATGATTTGTGTTTTCCTTTACAAATGTTTACCCAATACGTGACTTTATCTAAAAAGCATAAATGTTTTCTTTAAAGAGTAAAATATTTTCTATCCGTATTTATTCCCCATGTAAAAAATATATATTTTCAAATTAATACAAAACGGTCCCATTGAAACTGAAAGAAAACTTTTACCTAAACGCGATATATTTTACTTTTGTGATTCTGTTACCAGAATACCTCAGTGTCGGTGGCACAATCGTTAGGACGCTCGCCTTTGGAGCTTCTGGGGTCGGGTTCGAATCCCAGTCAGGCTGTGTCTGTCCCACTTGACTGCTTATAAGCCATTCTCTAAACAAGCACACAAGCTGGAATATATATGTACCATACCATACCTCAGTGTCACTCGCAAACTATCGAATCAATGATTATTAAAAGCTTACAAATTGCACTATGAAAACTAATAATAAACAACAGGCAAATGATTCTTCTTAAATCACTGATACATTTATTTCCAGGAAATTTATATTTATTCAAACCATAAAACCACAGGTGGAAAATGCACAAAGGGATATGAATCACTTTCACAGGAAAAAAACTTTTTCCACCGTGGTTTCACATTTAACCTTACATTTAGCAGGGCCAGACTATTTATTTTATGAGTCCCAATAATATAACCAACAAATTGTAAATCCGGATTTCAATCTGGACTCAGACTAACGTGTCGAACGGGATATAGTGATGTGCAGGAAATAATTTGCATGTTGTTATAGATTTGTTCTTTGAAATGGAATTGAAACGCTAGTTAACGCTAAAAAATGTTGTAGTCTGTATTTCATGTGTTTTCAAACTTTATAAAATGTATAAATTTAAACAAATATTTTGCATTGTGTTTAACTTTTTCAGTTTCAATGACAATTTGGAATCATCATTTTAGAATTTTTTTTCTGATCGTCTATAGCCATTTAGGATATCGAAAGCACATCATTCGATTCTTCAAACATTTTTCTATAGAAAATATATATTTTTAAATCCCAATAGATGTCAGTCCTATTATTTTTTAAAATTATGATCAGAAACATGATGATGCCAAATGCCACCAGGACTGAAAGGGTTAGTAAGTTTTTAAGTTGTAATTTATCGAATTCTAAATACATCAAGAATTTCAGTGCATAGCAAAATATTTGTTAATATTTTTTTTTAAAATTTACATTATGATTTGGTAATTGTGTATTCAATTTTATGTAACATTAAGATGTTTCGATAAACAGACATGCATCTAGTTTTACGATTTGATAATAAAATATGTAGCATTCTGAAACGGATCACATATTCAGTAACTAGGTTTTTTTTTAATTTCTTAATTTTAAATGGTTAATATTACTTATTAACTTAACAGAAATATCGTAAAAAAGTAAATGCTAACCTAGCACTAGTTAAAAATTTGTAAAAAATACAGAATATTTTTTTTTTGTATTTCGAAGTTATTTATTATTCGGAAGTAAGACAAGTACATATTTAAGAATAGACGATATATTTGATAGTTTCACAAGTAGATTCGACGGCAACTTCATAATTATATTGGAGATACGTATAGATGATAACACAATAGATATTGAAAGATACTAAGGATAGGTATATAACAACAAAGTTACCAGAATATTTTGAGCTGTTGTTAAACAGCACTTAACCTTTTGCGACCAGGCTGCCACATTTGGGGACATTTTTAAAACCTCCCCACAAACAATAAACACGTTAATTACCTTCGAAATTGACCTGTTCCGAGAGAAGATCCAAATTTCAGTTTTCAGCCTTTGATTACTGGTATCATTCATTTATTTCTATAAGAAAATGATGTTGAACGAGGGTCAATACGATATTAGAGTTCCTAAAAAATATTAATTTTTTTTCCGAACTTTTCAAAAACTTCTTTTGTAGTTAATGTTCAAGGCATTTTGAAAAACAATGTCAAAATAGTCTGTTAACTACAAATAAGTGATACGGCCATTTTTGTTGCATTTATAGCACAAAAATGTGTATTTTTAGAGTTGAAGGCGTGTCCCTATAAGCAGCTATTAAACATAATTTGTTAAAAAAAAATCTTTGGAAATCATACTTTTAGCATATAGGGTAGACTAACCAGTGAATGAACGTTCGCCAGTGAATAAACACCAGGATATAATGACCAGGACAACCGACCGTATGTCAGATAGCTTCCTTCTACATGGGAGGAAGTCAGTGTCTATAATCCATCTAGTGGAATGATTTTCAATCCTTTTTTTTAATTTTATTTACCAAATGTTTATTCACTGAGGCTGTTCACTCACTCTGGTCAGTCTACCCTATTTGTATGAAAAGTACGTTTAGATTAAGAATATACGTATAGGAAATTTCTCGGGTCTTAAGGAGGTTAAACACTAACACACATAAAATGTACCCAAGAAAGAACACACAAGTCTTCAAAGCTTCAGCGTGCTGGTGAAAGTAAAGTGTTCGACAGGATGAATGATGCAAAAAAAAAGGCAAGAAGAAGGAAGAAACAAAAGACGTCCAGGTGAAAGAGTTTAAGTGGAGGCAGGCGGGCAGTTTGGCGGGAAAATACCTGCAGGGATGTGCCAAGTTCAAAAACCGCCGCGGCAGGTGCAAATTACAAGGAGGTAGTACTTCTTTTATATTTTCTTTTGCGCCAAGGAAGTTTGCGCAAGATGCTGTTGGAGCAATGGATGGATGGTTCGTGAAGTCGAGAAGACATGAATTAATGAGACTAAATAGCGTTAATTCGATGTTTGTGAAAATTGGCTTTACCATGGAAAATATAGAACACTTGTCTACACTCCGTGCCAGTCTAACTTGGGTAAAAACAAAGAGAAAAAGGGCAGAGGGGAAAGCGCAATTGGTCCGTTAGTTGGAAACTATTGTAAGGTAATATTTACATACACAATTATCTGAGTACAATTTAACCTAAATACACTTTTCATTCCGATAAAATTACCAAATTTTTTCAAATAATATTCGAATCTGTTAGACCTTAAACGAAATGAATGTTTTAAACATGTTTTCTGGATGGATTTACAAATAATTTATGTAACATGCGCGGAAGGATCTTTTCCATAGCATATTTCTATTTACCCTACTTAGGTTGGCAAGAAGTGTAATAGCATATTTTGAATAAGTAAAAGTTCGGAATAGAGTTATAACTGGGGAAAAATAGCCTTTTCCGAAAATTCAATAATAAATCTTACACAATAAAGTCGCATAGTATCACAAAAATTTGTGATAATTGACTTAAAACCAACCTTTTGAAAACAAGCTCCTAATTGGTCCTCTGAAGTTCAGTTTTTGAAATGAGTTTAAATTTCATGCTATGGTAGTAGTTTATTATTGAACATAGTGGTAATATCACTCAAGTAATTTTCAAAAATAGTTGTAAAATGAGAACTAGTGGTATAAATGATATTAATTAGTAATATAATTCAGTTAATGTAAAAGCAAGTTTTCATACTTAATAGCTATCATCAATATAACATCTAGCGAATAATCATTTAATCTCGCTATTTATATGATATACCTCCAAGTAATAAAAAAATTATAAATCAACAAATGGTAGATAGAGTTATCACATACACTATAACAAACCAAATGCAAATTAAATTCCATTCGGGATTTAAATTTACTGTTGATATAGTAAACGGACTATTTTCGACAACTTCTACGTAGAATCGAGCCTTAAAAGCAACAATTCTACTCTTTCTCTAATTGTCTATAGACTTTTTGTAAGATATATGGTTAAGTTTTTGGGTGCATAAAAAATTACATTTAGGACTTAAAATTACCTTTACACTAGTAAATGCATCGTTTTCAACAACACTTAAGTCCCATTTTTAGACCATGTCCATTGAATTTGTATAATATATATATGGTTCCTGAAGTTTTCCTTTCATCTTTTGTTAAGTCCTTTTCCCTTTCCCCCAGTGCAAGTAGAGCAAAAGTATATCATAAAACTTTTATTTGAGGAGCAGGAAGACATAAAACGTCTACGTTCTCTGAGGTCGTGTACCCACACGATAAATACTTAAAAATGTCCATTGAGAATAGAACTTTGAAGTAAAATTATTTAATTTCTTTATGGTTAGCAAACAAAAAATATCGTGCTACGAAAATAAAGACGTGAAATTTTATTTTTTCCCTTACATCTTTATGTAGGTAGGGAGTAAAGACTTAAATTTTTGTCATAAAAATATGCATTTAATATTAGGACAGCGCATATTTATATGCATCTAGAAATTAACTTAAGATGCATTTAGTATTAAAAATTGGGGGAAAATGAACATTGTCAAAATTTATCAAAAAGAGTATGTGTTTCTGTATTTCTAAAGTAATTTTGTTTCACACTTTTATACTGCATGAAACACTCTTCTGGTGCCATTAAATTAACATAAAAATTACCTCATCCTGAGTTAAAATAAAAAACAACAAAGACAAATAAATCGATTTTTTTCTGAGTTTGGCAAACATAACATAAACAACAATTACCAAACAGTTGGATTTCGCTTTCACCATAATAGCGAATAAATTTGAATAATAAAACTATCCGGATTCTAAACACGACAAAACAATGCCGAATATCGAATAAACTTGCACCATCAGATGATGCTTCAAAATATTCCATAATACGAAACAAACTTTTTTTTTTTCGAAGAGAACTGATGAGAATGGACAAGTAGATACCGTTTTTGGTGAACCGTTCTTTGAGAATGGATATTTTATTCATATTGCTTGTTCCACGTGATCAGCCATTCGGATTTAAACCAAGATAAAATCAACACGCTTAGAAAATTGCTCGAGCAAGAGAATAACACTTTTTATTTTATTTTTTACTTGTAAATGTACCGAACTATAGTGGGTTTTTAAGATTGACATTCAAGGGCGGTCAAAACTTTTTGGAGTTTATTATTTTTTATTCTTTCGGTTGATTTCTTAGAAGGTTTTAGCGGATTCAGGGGCGGATGATCGTAGAGGTTGGGTGAACATTATGCAATTGACAATAATTTCTTTGATGTTAAAGCGATGTATAAAACCATATACAAGTTTAATATCGTTAATTAATCATAAATGGATTGTTAATGAAATTTACTGAGGGCTAACAACATAATTGGACTGTTTAAGGCAAAGTAGTTCCTTCCAGGTTTCATTCCTGTCTGACTTCAATTGATGCTACGATTGGTTCTCTGTTTCCACGTGAAATTAATTAACCTCAATTGATACTCGAGAAAAAAATTACTTTAATTCAGCATTTCTGTTGCCACTAATGACCTGAAATATGCCCATTGTTGGAACAAAATTAGGTACATGCTGAATATAATACTTTACAACAAAAAATCCATATATTTGCATATTTCGATCAAATATGATTTGCAACAATACTTTTACTTTTTATGAGTAAAATTTCCGTTTGCCCCTTATGCTAATTATTTTTTTAAACAAATAACGTTTTATTTTTCACTTAATCTAAATTCAATATACTATAATTCAAGTAATGTCCAAAAAATCACAATTAAAAGTATTAAAAAGGCTAAAATAAATGTAGATACGTTAAACTTTGGGTATTTATTTAAGGCATTTCATTGCTACAGAATGAATGCATTTTAAGATATTTTTTTCAAAAACTAAGCTTCTTAATTTTTTTTATAGGAACAAACATGATGGTAAAAAAACTGCCTTTGTGTTCAGATAAAGTATTATCGATGCAGGTGAATAATTTTGTTTTTATATGTGAATGTAAACACGATTGTTATGCATTATTTACGTTATTATGTAGAAATGTGATGGTTTATAAATTTAACTTACGATTTAAAAAATAGTATTAGAACCCAAACAATGACAAGAGAAAACAATATCAAAATAGTCAAATGATAAACAATCATCTTAAGAGAGCTAACGTCAAGACAATTTTCATACAGCAATAACAAATATTTATAACCCAGCGAAATGCGTAAGCTATTTTAATAAAATGTGTAAGTTATTTTTTCTTAGTTTACAAATTATTATTTTATACAAAACATTTAAGAACTCTATATCTATTAACAACATATGAAAAATATTTCAGAAATAAACATTTATAAGCGTTACATGCAAAATCAAGCAATCTTAACATTCCATAAAATGCAGCGACAGAGTTATGATTTCAAAATACCAAGTAAAATTGCTATCCATCATAGCATTGTTTGGCAAATTGGAATAGTACTGAAACACACAATCACAGTGCTTGTATATAGTTCAATGCTTTCGACATTTATTTACCCAAGAAACTTATCCCGTAACGATCCTTCAAGAGGAAATTTCTGTTTTTTGTCAAAGAAACATTTTGGCCGTCTATTTTCTAAGCTTATATACTTAAAGGGGACGCAAGGAAAGTGAAAGAAATAAAAATAAGTTATTTTTCATTTGGTTTAAAGTGAACATCTTATCCTAGAACATCAGAAAGGTAAGAATTTGTTGTATGACATTAATGCGAAGTGCAACATTCAAAAACCTAAATAAAATCATTAAATTATTTGTAGCTTTAAATCAAACCATATTAAAAAAACAACCTAATAATTTTGCATTTAAATGAGTTCTAAGAGTTTAGAGAATGAGTTTTAAAAATACGATATTGATTGATGATCAATACAAGAGTATTGATCATTTGATGAATATAAGAGAATTATTCAGTAGATTGGCTTAGAGGGCACTGAATTTTCACTAAAATGCCTCTAGAAGTGCAAAGACTTGACAAAATCTAATGGTTGTCGTAACTCTTCTGTAAGTACTAGAACAATTTGATATTGAGTGGTTCTCATTAAATAGAATTTTGAGAAAAAAATGAACAGACCTGTCCACTCTCCGGGTTTAACCCGACAATACTGCGTTTTAAACTACTTTCTGAATTTCTGTTGTATATGTATGTACCAATTTCCGGATTTTCTAAAGGGGAAAATTTTTACTTTCTCTTGCTAAAGAAATCCCGAAAATGGTTAAAATCGAGTAAAATCCCATATAGTTGGGCAGGAATGGTTGGTTAAATTAACGTGGCACTAGAGCCATATGAACGAAAAGGTACACTCTTAAAACAAAAGAGTGAAATCCACTCCAATAGGACAAGTGAATTTCCGACACCGAAAAGTATGAATATTAACTCAAACTAAGTTTAAAACATTCGTTTGGAGTGATCCTAGCGGAGGTTTAACACACAAAGGATCCACTCCAAAAGGAGAAGTGCATTTTCCAGACTGGAGGAGTGAAAATTAATCAGACTGAGTTAAAATCGCTCGTTCGTTTTAAGAGTGTACATATTCTTCATAAATAACCTAAACACATCTATCTCCCCTACAAGAAGCCAAAGCCCAACTTTAGAACAAACAGAAGCTTGAAGACCACGTCGGATAACCGAACATCTGGTCTTTTGATTAGAAGAGGCCCGTTTTTATGTCTCACTCTTAAAGAAGGAAGAAGAAAGACTGCGTTGAAGATTAAAAATCAACTGTCACAGTGTTTCTTCCACTCCCCACGAGGGACCACAACTAAAAAACGAGCGGATAACAGAGATAAATTCGCTCGTCGACAAAACTCGTACAATTAAAGACTTATACCTTAATTCTCATCTCAATTTTAATTAGAAATTATTATTAAAAAAATTTTAAATCAAAATTTAAATTTTTTTATTAATTTTTTCAGAAAAAGTTCCTAAAATAATTTCTAATTAAAATTGACCTGAGAATTTAGGAATATGTCTTTGTTTGTACAATATAAAGTCATTTTCTTGGTCATTTTTTCAATTTTGACCTCAAAATTTGTCGCGCAAGCCCAATCCCAATCCCAATGTGTTCAAATAGATTTATGTTTAATATCATTTATTTTAGTTTTGGCTAAAGTTTCATAAATTTTAAAATTTGTTTTATAATAAATAAATCTTGTAGAATTACATAAAAAAAAATATATATTGAGTAGTTAAAAATTACATGCAAGATCAAACTATGCTTTGTAGTAGTACCATCTTTGCACATTTTTAAGACTCCAATGACCCCTTAAGACCACTTCGGATAACCGAACATCTGGTCTTTTGATTAGAAGAGGCCCGTTTTTATGTCTCATTCTTGAAGAAAGACTGCGCTGAAGATTAAAAATCAACTGTCACAGTGTTTCTTCCATGCCCCCATGGGGACCACAACTAAAAACGCGCGGATAACAGAGATAAATTCGCTCGTTAGTCCGATGACAAGTAAGAAAATAAATGGTCCCCATTAGATTACGAACTCCTTTTTCAATTAGTATATGGGGGTGGATATTTATTCATTAAGGTTTCAGAGGGACGCGGTTGGATAGAAATGGTGCAGGGTTAATGTGTTTTAAATAATAAGTTATGGTTCGCCGTGTGTCTTTTTGTATTATGCTAATTTCGAACGAAATTTTGTTAACTCTTGACTTGTGAAAAGAGTTTACATGGTGAAAATTAATTTTCAGTATAGCTATGTTGGTAGAAATGAGAATATACAAGACTGAATATAAGAATATTGAATAACGAGTACTTTTTGTGTCCCTTCGAATGGGGTAACTTTGGATGACAGGTAACTTTAGCCCAAGCATATAACCCTGGAACTGACTTTTTTCAATATTTTTTTACTTATATATATTATTAGGTCATGGCAGATTTGCTACACTCTTAAAACAAAAGAGTGAAATCCACTCCAGTAGGAGAAGTGCATTTTCGACACTGGAAAGGAGTGAATATTATCTCAGACTGAGTTAAAATCACTCGTTTGGAGTGATCCTGTCGGAGGTTAAACACACAAAGGATCCACTCCAAAAGGAGAAGTGCATTTTCCAGATTGGAGGAGTAAAAATCAATCAGACTGAGTTAAAACCGCTCGTTCGTTGTAAGAGTGTACAAACTGAAAAATGAAAGCACATTTAAATTCGTTTACTTAATGTGAAGATAATTATTTAAAAGAAAGCTTGAGCCATAGTTTCCTATTTGACGGTAGTTCACGCATTAGTTATTTGACAGTTTGAGCAAAGTTTATCCTTTTTAAAGCGGATAAACTTTGCTCAAACAGTCAAATAGCTGTCATTGATATGGATTTTCTAAATTTTTAATTCAATAATTTTTATTGAAACAATAAACGAATTTTACATGTTTCAAATCGAAAAAAAAAATTGGTCCTTATCTTCATTTAACTCCCAAAAAATTTGTTTAATAGACGACTTCTATTATTTTTCAAAGTAGTACCATAATCGACTAACATTCTATCTGCGTAATCAAATTTATCCAATATTTCTTAAACTACAAAAATTTTAAGTCAACTCCCATATGCATAAATCAATGGTTATCGGGTAACATCATGCAATGTAATTAATAAACTTTACACTTAATATTCCCTAGCTCTAAACACTCCAAACCACTACCTACCCAATTAAAAAAAAACATCTAGGCCCATCAAAATTGCATTTTCCCATTAACGGTACCCTTTTCCCATCTAAAAGAGGGCGAAATCGATTATTACGAGGCACGTGGCATATCCCAGTGATGTTAGTGAGATTCAAGCGAGCGATTAATCACAAAAGGTAAGAGTTGACACGCGGTTCTTCAAAGTTTTCATTTAATGTACCGATGCGATATATTTTTCCGTTCTTTTTAAGTTAATATTTATTTGTGTGAATGTTTCGTATTGAAAGTCTATTTCAACGACATGATTTTTTACAGAGAGTTTACAAATTTGTATAAGTTTGTCAACGGTTTCGGAACATGTATCAGGGAATATTAGTCCGAACTTTGAAATACAGTGGTAGATCAAGAACTCCATCAAAAATGGGGGGGGGGGTATAACATGATTAATTTTTAAATTTAAATACCCCGAATTTATGAAAATAAAACCGTATACAAATGTACCCGCAAGCGACACAAAGAAACAAACTATTACCAAACCAATCTGTATAAGTAATAGTAAAATATGTTGTGTAATAATTTTAAAATATTTGTGGGAATATGCATGGAAATAGTATTAAAAGATACCAGGAGAAAAATTAAAGAAACAAAATATAAAATAATTATATGTGAAATAAATTCATTCACAAGATAAAACAGCTACTAAAGAGGAAGATACAGAAATTTGTTATGGAACCTTTATGTTTTTGTCCATGCAATATATGAATGCTAATTTTAACCTATTAACGACGACTTTGAAAAAAACATCTTTATTTTCGAAAAAAAAACTATTGTCTTTGTCTTAAATATTTTATATATAAACTTTAAAGAAAGCTCATTTTGGCGTGGCAAATTTTCTCGACAACCATCGTTAATTTATAAAAGAGAAAAGACCTTATCATTAACTTGTAAACTTGTTCATTTCAAGCGAATAAATATTTTAAAATATAAATTTCCCTCAACATCTCTTATTCATAGCACACGCCTGTATTTCCAGCCCACACAAAGTTTGTTTTAATCCATCTCTGGACATTTCCCTGATAGTTTTTAATCCATGGTCGATCAATCATTCAGCAACATCGAGTTTAAAAACCTTCTGTAAGTTTTCAGGGCTATTATCTCGAGTGACACATAGGTTGATAAATGACCATTAGGATAGCGTGTGTATACGTTTCATAGACATGACAGAAATTGACTAGATTTTGAACGATTTTGGAAATATTGTGATTATCGATTTTTCTAAGTGAGGTTTTGGTAAAATCATAATCGCATAAATTTATGGAGTAGTTATTATTTATTAATAAAAAATAAGAGCAATTAGAATTATTGAATTATGTTGATAAAGTTTTAAACCTTTTGGAAATGTTATGATTTTTAATTTTTGTAAGGGTAGCTGCCGGCATAATAATAGTGACATTGACTAATAAATAAGTTCCATATTATTTGTGAATAAAAATTAAATTTACTAACTTATTATTTTTGAGTTTTACCTTACAAAAATATTTGTTTTATAAAAATCAGTGGGAAAATTGAGCATCGGAATCAGCAAGTGCTTTTAATATGAAGTGATACTAAAAAATCTTTTTAAAAATGGACAGGGGTTGGATTAGTTTTAGTAATTATAGTTGCATGTACTGTGCTAAAAGCTATTAGAGAAAGAAAAAAGATAATTCAACGAATATTTTTAAGGGTGACACATTTGTTTCTAAATGGAAGCATAAATACTTAGAATATCACATTGTTAATAAACCGGAATTTTTAAAAATATATTTTATTGAAAAAATATCAACGATTTTACCAAACGGTGACAAAAAAAAACTTATTTCCGTTGACGGCTTCAGCTGAATTTCACAGTAATGACTTGTTGGCATTGTTATATTGCCAGCACGGGAGCTAAACAAAGGGAAATGGTGTATTCTGTCTCATAGGGCAGCACACTTCGGAACTACATTTCATTGACAATAGACAATGGCATCAAACAATAACATCTAAAACACTGATTGGATGAAAGGTGGCGACTAGTTTAAATGTCCCACCCCACATTAGCATTATGTGGGAATTGTCTCAACACATAAAAAAGAATGCCTTGGTATCATTAATTGAAAATTTTGGATTGAAGACCACAAAAGAACCCACATTCATTATCAAATAACTTTAATCTTTACTTCAGAATATGAATATACCGCGAGTCCTAAAACGCATAACCATAATATGGTAATTAGTTGTTAGGTTCACTTTAACAATATAATTCGAAGATATTTTAAATTATCTAAACTAGTAACAGATTCAAGGTATCAAGTAGAAGTCGTGCATTATAACATCTTCGAAATCATAAGCAAAATTGTAAGCTAATAAAAGTAACTTTAGAACTTGCACTAGAATATACTATAAAAAAGACCAATGTCAAATTTACTTGATCAGAAATATTTCGTACTCATTTTGTTACAAGTTACCATAAAAAGGACCATTCAAAGAGAAATATCACCGGAAATATTCCTTCCAACGTCTTCGTAGATAAAGATTAAAGAAGAAAAAGTTATAACGAGAAATTATGTCCAGCTCAAATCCAACTTGTCAACCCTATGATGGATTACATAGGGGCATTGGATGAAGCATGTCCTTTTTGACCTCGGCTGCAATGAAATTTTGTGAAGTAAGTCTCATAAGTCTCATGGTAGACAGATGATATCTGCGACAAAGAGGGATAAAAAGGGAAGTTGGCTTATGAGGAGGAAATGTTTTTTCCTTGATCAATGATTGTTATTAAATGATTGTTAATGATTTTTCGGAATTTCGACTTTCATAGAAATATTTACGGAAAATGATTTCTTGGAAATTTCTTTGTTATTTAAGAAAAGGTATTCATAGAAGATGTGAAGATGGTAATATTAACATTAATGTAATATACAAGTGTACAAAATAAAAGAATTTTGATTGTCTTTTTCCTATTTGAACAAAGCAAGAAAGAACATGCTTTTTTGTTTATTATAAACAACATGTAGTCATTACAGACTGTTAAAGTCTCAGCGTTAGAGTAAGCCACCATTTTCACAGTTGATTTCTTAAAACAATTTGTATTTTTAAGGTGGCAATTACCAAAGAATATAATTTTTGTTTTAATTAAAAGGTAAAATAGAATAAAAATTAATACATATGCTGTTTTATTCGAAATTATTGTGTTTATCCCATAAACGTATGTTAATAAATTTAACACAAACCATATTTAACTCTGCAAAATAACATTCACGATAAAATCATACATTTTGAATATATATACTAAGGCGGAAGACTAGTTTTTAGTGTATTAGGGAATTGCAATCAGTGATATTAATACATATCAACATGCCCCATTAGAGAAAACCAATTCTAGCCATTCCTTAAATACATAAAACTACACTTAAGACCAACTATCTTTCCATGCACCTTCAAATCAAGACACTAATTAGCAACCTCCAACAAGAATAACAAAACTGTGACTCGTACAACATACATAGGACTTAGAACAACCGCTCTGTAACGAGCGAAGTAAACGACCTTTTCCGCGCAGCCTACGCGTAATCGCATTTGGAACTTGTTAATTACGTACCCGAACCCTTGGAAAGTCGCGATTAAGATGTGTCATTTGATATTAGAAGGCCCATTCATTCGACAGAAAAGGTGTGGTGTTTCGAGGACACTACCTACGCCTGAAACGCCTCTGATTACTACTGGAGGAAATTGTGGGTGAATTAAAGTGGCAATGAAATAATTTTTGTATTACGAGTAAAATTATATCTATTTCGTTTAATGGCATGATTTCGAGAGAAATCTAAAATTACCCATAAGTAAAATAAAATAACAGTAACAGGAGAATTGTAAGCAACAAAAGAAAATATTGGTATTTGTTGAAAATTATAAATTTTATTTGAAAGGATGTTTTAATTGATATTGAGTAGCCCGAATTAAATAAGAAAAGGTTTTCGCTTTAAAAAATGTTTGACGTTAAGAATGTTATAAATTAGGAGATTCGGGAATAGAAAGACCATAGAGTTTGTATACGATATTTTTAAATGATATGATTATCTAAAACTTTAATGCAACTGTAAAATCTTAAAATTAAAAGTAAATACTAGAAAAAAGCAAAAGTAACATTGGCATTACAAAAAGGTAAGTGACAAAATTTCTTCGATAATAACCATAATTAATCGATTTGATTATTTCATGGAATATGCTATAGGTTCTCGTAACCAAAAATCATCATTATCCCAATATACAAACCACCAGTCACCTTATCAGAGTAACACTGACAACCGAAGCCCATTGCAAGGTACACCTTCTTGCAACACGTGCAGATCGCAAACAAAAGATAAGTCCCTCCAAATTAACGCTGATAATTGTCCTCTAAGTCAAACACAAAGAAACCTGACACCTCGTCAGCTTCCAAAAGTCATCATTAGTCCATGTCAAAGCTTAGGTTTCAAGAGGCTAATGAACGCTTGGTGGCCAAGTATTAGGTCTGCCTGGTGTCAAATGTGGCAGAACCTTCCCCCCTTATCTGTTGAAACCACAAGGAGGTGGTAAGTTCTACTTTTTTCCAGGGTTCTCACGTTCCGGAAAGCAACAAGGGTTCTATACCTCCCGCCACCCTTATTTGAAACACTTTAGGGATGGAAAATCGAAACCGGCTTTTTTCGCCCCCGGTTTTGACCAAAAAACCGGTTTTTACTAAAGCAGGTCTTAGTGTTTAGTAAAACCAAAAAACCGGTTTTTGAAACACCGCTTTTTTTCTCTCAAAAACCGCCATCCCTACCATTTCTTATTTGGTTGGCGGCGAGAATGGGATGGGAGAGTGTTTATCTTGAACGCATGCGAGAGAGTCGAATTTCTTTATATTTTTTGTATGAAATTTTTAGCTGAAGATTGGAGATATACGTTTCAGTCGAAGGGACGTGGTGAGAGACATTTTTTACGCTTGTAAATAAAGCTAAAATAAGAGCGTTGTTCTTCGGGATGCCAATGCCACAGTAAAAACTGTCAATGATTTGGTTGCAAAGCTTATGTTTCAGCTGACCGTATATACAAACTTATGCATTCCTTTAAGAAAATAATAAAAATTTATGTGCATTGCTTTTTATGAATATAAATACAAGCTTAAGAGTGAGTGTTGTATTTCAGAACCAGATATAAAAATGTTACTGTAATAGTATAAACAATGATTTCATTCATGCCTTGTGCAAAGCTACTGTTTTAATTTACTGTAAAAAAAGTTCTTAAAAAAACACATCCATGTTCTTTCGTTTTTATGCATGTAAACACCACACCAACTCTTTTGCTGTCAAACAATTATTTTTTAAAAAACTTATCTTACTTAAAAGTGAAGCATAACTGTAAGATTTTTTTTTTTGGAATACGTAATGTTTTATGCACCCTAAATATATAGTATTCTTAAACTGTCAATTTATGTACGAAAAACAAACAAAAGAATGCAAATAAATCCCAAACAACTCTCTACTTGGGCTTATTGTTGTCTCACTATTAAAATACAACATGTGTGACAGAGCCTTTCGGCTCGTTTATATGCAGATCTCACAAAGGACGCATATGACAAAATTTTAGGGATAGCATCAACTTGTAAAGAAACTAAAAATGAAGATCCTGTATTTGTTATAACACAAAGGAGAAGGATTTTCCTAAAGTGACAAGATTTGTATTCAATGTAAATTAGTATCTTTTATTTATATATAGTAACTATTATATTAAGGCAGATTTATTCCAGACACTGTTAACATAACCTTTGTGAAAAGGGCTTGGTTTTAATTAGGAAGGAATATACTTAACTAATTGTATAAACAAACTGAGTTTATAACTTAATTTAATTTTCTTCGGTTATAAAGTTACCGTACATTTGAAACGTTTTAAATTTCACATTATTATATTTAATTCGAAAAGGCAGTTAATTTGTAGTTAATGGAATCTTTTGCTAATTAAATTTACATGGTAATTAGGAAAATTCCTTTAATAATGTGGTACAGCATTAAATGTCTACTTTAATTCAATAAAATCTGACGTTTTAAAGATATAGTTGCTTATCCATAAACAACGAAACAGTATATAAATTTAAGAGCATTAAAGTAATGCAATTAAAACGCAAGCAATTAATCAATGTAATAGCAATTAAGTTACATATATAATTACAACGAAAGGCTTATTAATGTAATATTATTAAGTAATTATTTAGCGTACCAGAATTTTGAGGTAATTTAGCTCATTTAAAAATGATGTTATTATAATGAATTTTTTATTTAAAAAAAAAGACAAAAAGTCAAGTCGTCCAAAATTTAAAAAAAAAAAAAAATTATAAAATTTAATTGGTTTATCAATGCAATTAAAATTGTTTTGATATTATATTTTAATTAAAGTTAATCTTAAGAAAAATCCAAGAAATGTTGTTGAGTAATTGGCGTCAAATGAAGAGTATTGATAAAGTGGACACACTTAAATGACTTATCAGATGACCTTTTTATAGCAATATTTGTTTTTGGAGATATCCGATTATCGTTCACCATCTATCGTTGTTTGTTTTACAGTCACTCAGACCCTGATGATATACAGAAAGACTATCGGATTTCATGTATCAAGTTGAAAAAGAGAATGAAAGTTTTATGTATCAATAAACATATTAAATTGTATCTTGTTATACATAATTAGATTTTTAAATAATGAACTAATTAAAATAGCGGCATTCTTAAAATGTAAATATTTAATATTGCTGCTTAAAGTATTAAATATAAACATTATGATTACATACATGGTATTCTGTCAGAGGAATTGGATACTTTAAAGTGCAATTTGCGCCTAAGTTTGGCTAAATGAAAGGTAAAACTCGTTATTCGTAGCAGCGAATTATTAACTCATTATTTGGCATTTAAAGAAATTTTAATTTTGTGAATTTAAGTTTCATATAAGGTTACTAAAATTTGTCTCATTAATATATGAGGGGGCAAACTTTATGGATACTGAATACTTAATATTCGTATACACTCTTAAAACAAACGAATGATTTTGATTCAGTCTGAGTTAATTTTCGCTCCTTTCCAGTGTCGAAAATGCACTTCTCCTACAGGAGTGGATTTCACTCTTGTTTTAAGAGTGTACCTTGAAACATTTACCTATTTAAATAGTATCAACGTGCTAAGTTTTAAATTAAGAATTATCTGTGTGTAATTGTTATATGTCCAAGTGTTTACTGATATAAATTTTCTCTATATTTACTATTGTTTAAGAAAATTATGTTACCGTTTTCATTTAATAAAAATTTCAACTCGAAATTTAACAGGAATCGAAAACATTCTCTTAAATCTTTTAGAGCAATCTAACAAAACCATTCAAACAAAAGAAATACAAAAAAAAAAGTACAGACAGATGAAGAAATGAATCAAACACTTCCCGCCTACGCTTAACGATGCACAAACGAGTTCTCAACAGTTGTTACCAATTGAAGCCCAAATCTGAAGTAGAGCCATCTCGCGACCTTGTGTATTTATGCAGCATAAGTACATAAAGAAACGATTAAAGGTAAAGGATATTGGATGATGTTTTACAAGGTAATACTTCTTTTTAAAAGAACAGTAAGCAGTTTCCGGGGCATGTTGCAAGTGTAAAGAGTACGTTAACGTTGGATAAAAAAATTTAATTGAAGTTAAAAAGTTTAGTAGTGTTAGCAGTTTAATTCTAATGTAGCCTTTACTATTATGTTTGGTACAAAGGTTGATGCATTTCAGAAATTAAATCGTTTAAAATTCATTCATGAAAATAAAAATATATTTACTCGATAATTGGTAAGTTTTTAATTAACCTAACAACTGTTTTCTTTTTATAGTATTGTTAATGCAAGTTTTTAATTATCAATCGAAAAAGTCCATCCAATTTATTCCTTTAACCACTGGCTTAAATTATTGCTATGGCAATATATGTCAATATTTTTAAACTTCAATTAACTTATATTGAGCAAATAGTGTCCGGAAATAATTAAAATAGTGTTAAACTATTAAATTGAAAGTACACAGTTCCAATGTTAGTTAAACAATCATGGAATTGAAAGTACACATTTTGAATAAGACTTTTCGAAGTCAATTAAACTCATAAAATTAGTTTAGTTAGTTTTAAAATAATAAAAACAGTCCATTAAACGTAAAAAAATAAACCAATTACATGCAGCTTTTTACATGCCAGTGCGGGTTAAAGGGGATTGGGGTAAATCCTTTGCAGAAAGAAATATTTTGCCACATTTCTCCGGCTTATCGAATATTTTTACAAACGGTTTTTTATGTGATAAATGTAGATGACTTACAGCTCCCGACAATCCCACTTTTTTATATTTGTTAAAAAAATTTTTAAATTTTGAATAAATAATTTTACAATAAGTATTCGAAACAATTTTTAAAAAGTGGGATTTTAGAGACCTTTAAGTTATCTACATTTATTATTATAAAAAAACAGCCTGCAAAAAATATTCAATACAGCTGGAGAAATGTGACGGAGAAAATAGTATTTTTCCCATTGGATTAACATTGAGGCACTTGAGTTTAGAGACCTCCGGTCCAACGCGCCCATTCCCCCTTAACCCTTTCAGTCCCAGTGATGCCATTTGGAATCATCACTTTCAATATTATTTTTCCGAATGTTTATGCCCCGTTATGACATCCAAACACACATCATTCGATTATTCACACTTTCTTCCATTAGACAATATTTTACATTAATCTCAATAGAAGTCAGATCTACTATTTTTCGTTTGTTTAGAAAATAGCTAACAAGCGTTTCACCTGATTTTTGAAAAGTTCACTTCAGTTCCACATATTTAAAACACAATTTAAACTATTTCATTTAAAATAATTACTAATTTTTTAAAAATAATATGGTCAGATACCTTAAAATATATAACTCGAAGTGTTTTTAGGTAATATATATTATTTTATTTTGTCGTTTTCCCCAGTTAAAAAATTTTGGTATAATTTCAAAAACCATATAAAAAATATTTTTTTTCTTATGGAACTCTTATTTTTGAACTAAAATAAGCTTATATTGTGAATATCAGATGTTTCTGTAGTTTAGTAAATTTTTTGAGACTGAAAGGGTTAAATGTGAAATATTGGTAGAAGAATACCTCGAGGCGGTTCGTTACTGTCATTACTGCGTCCGATATACGAAATATTTTGCAACAGCGTGTGGCATCATTAGTTAGGGAAAGAAAATAGAAGTGAACCAAAGGTCAGAAGGTGCTTTTAGTTCTTGTGGTTGAGAAAGATATTTATTAATGAGTCATTATTGATACGATGTTGAATCAATGCAATTGTAAAATAAAATGAGGCTGTTGAAAACATTAGATGTGTGACTAAAAAAACAATATACTTGCAAAATAAGGTGCCAAAATTTTGTTATTTAAATTAACTTATTAATTTCAAACAGATGTTTACGTTAAACCTTGCATATTTTGACTACGCGCTTATGGAATTTGTTAGTGAATTAACTTATGGCCTTTTTCTTATGTGTACATTCTTAAAATAGTAATAATAAACTCATTTTAGACAAATATGGACCATATGAAATTTTGTTAGTCACTCTTAAATCTGTACACGTTTTCAAGTAACTCAGTTTTTGAGAGATTATCTAACATTTATAGATGTAGTTTAAGACATGAAAAATTGTTTGGTTCAATCGATATTGAATACAAAAAAAAAATCAGTTCATTATAATAGTAAAATCATTATTTTATACGATTCTTTGCTTTTAATTTATACTTGATTGTAGTTAAAAGCAAAATACTATGCCCATTAAAACGTTGATTTTAGAAATTAAACACATGAACAGAAAAAATAACATTAAAACAAGCATTTGCAGCAGAAATTACAAAGCAGCTTGAAAGCAAAGTAAAGTTTCTTTAAGATAATTTAATGAATGAGAAGTTTTATAAAATTTCACATAGAAAAAAAACCCTAATTGCTTTTCCTTAAGAGTTTCGAACTATTAGCGTGCTTCTAATAAATTGCATTTCAAGGCAAAATAAATCATACAAATGTCGATAGATAAGAAAAAGTATTCCCTAAAAAGAATGAAATGTGGGAAGAATCTGGAAATTTAATTAATTTCGAAGAAAAAAACGTCGTGATTTCTTTTGAAGCAGTAATTGAATTTTAATTCTTTCCCCATCGAAGTTTGTGTCTTGGTTCTTGTATTTTTGAACTAAGAATTAGAAAATATATTAGAGAAAGAGCATTAAATTTTTTAAAAAGATGTGTACGCATTGTAAGGATCAATCAGTTTAATGTTGAAGTTGTACTTTTAGTTTATTAAGAAATTTCAAAACTTTATGTGGAAAGTATATTAAAATTACTTTTGCTCAAATATTTCTTTTATGGATTACTAAATTTTTTTCTTAGATCAATTAATAAATAGAAGCATTGATTACGGTGAAAATACAACCGTGGAACTCTGAATTGTTTATAATAATTCAAGCTGCAACCATTTTAATGCATTTAACTTAACTGTACAAATCGTTCATTATGATAACTTTAAACGTTCAAGTTATACTAAACTTTAGCCTTCCGAAGGACCTTAAAATTCAACTCTTAAGTAAATTTTAATTAATTAAACTTTAAATTTCCAGTTTCGAAGCATCTGCTCGTAAGTTAAAATATACAAATTCCCACACCAATGTGAGAACATTCCGAACTGTGCAACTATTTATCAGCTACACAAACTAACATCACATGATTTTCCATGTGTATAAACCATTAGTCGAATAGAAGGCTTAAACACTTAATTATTCCCGCGCGGGAAAGCATCATTACGATAATTGTTGCACAGCAACTGTAACAATGGTGGCCATTATTGTTCGGAAGCTGGGAAACATTTTTTGATGTTTGATGGATGACCACTTTCTATGATGTCTTTTTTTTATTTGCCTCGATAGGGGAAAGGATAATTTTTCGAAAGTCAGAATGCAAATTGCTATGCTACAGTGGAATTTTAAGTTTAATTACTTTGACGCACAAAGTATTAGATAAGTATGTCGAGTTTGGAAATTTAATATGAAAATAAATTGTTCTTAATATTAATTTAGTAACGTAAAGAATCGAAGAAAATGTTTATTTTTCTGCAAAAGGCTAGGTAATTATTTTTCTGAAGGCATTAATATTTGACTGGCATTTTACAAAAAAAATTTCTATCAAGTTATTATGTCATGATTCAAGTTTTTATTAAAGTTATTGTATAAAACCCTGATAAGATCTTCCGTCTAAATTTATATAATTTTTTAAAATGCGAAAAAAGTAGGGATAATTAACCGGATAAAAGCAATAAGTCCAAACTCATACTTTTTATGAAGAATTACCTAATGACTCTTAAATAGGTATTCACAATTGAACAATCAGCTGTCACTTTTAGCTCCCAATATACATTTATAAAATAAAAAAAGTGGAAGCTATTATAAATAAAGTATGTGCCATGTCTGTCCGTCCCCCACTTTCATAGCCCAAACATCATTCATAAGTTTTCAAAATGTAAACAAATATCTATCGAAATGTAAACATCTATACTGAACATCAAGATATGTATTAAAGAAAATTTCTATCTTAATGGTATCAAGATTAATTATTATTACAGGTGGTAAGGGAGATTGTTTGAGTATATGTTTCCTAGTAAACAAGGAATTCTAGGCAAAATGGTGAAAACTTTTTTATACCAAAGTACACATTTCTTTTTATATTCTCAATTTGTTATAACTCAGTTATATATAAGAAGTCAATGTTAAACAATCGCATGCGTACTTTCAAATACAGAGGTTTAAACTTAGTTCTCGGTGACAGCTGACATATGTACGTATTGTCTTAAACTGATATTAACGATTTCACTAATTTTTGAATGAATTTTTAATGAAACTGAAATAGCGATTTTGAATAAATGTTCCATTTTACAACAACTTGACGTTTGGTTACGTTACCGATACAAATTACTGCATCACCATCATTATTTGTTTTTTTCTGATATTACAACCCATCAGGAGACTTATTTACAATTTTTTTTTTAGTAAATAAGTTACTTTATCTGTCCATTAAAAGAAATGTCAAGATCTATCAAAGTAGCATCAAAAGAAGTCTTTGAGAATCTCTAACAATAGCATTTTCTACAAATACATGATCTAACATCGAAAAACTTTCACTAAATCCCTTCAAAAAATAATAAAACAAAATTTTTCAAAAGCTCACCTCAAAACACGTGATCCCTTCAACTTCTCCAAAATCCAAGAGAGTATCAAAACACAGTTCTTTATAAGAAATGAGAAAATTTATCCGAAAGCCGCACAAACACAACGCTCGCTCACAAGTGTCAACAAAACAAACTTCGAAGAACACAAGAATGAACGAAGCCAACTGTTAGCTGCGACCGCCACAGCGAGGCCCCTGTTTCCCTCTGTGATTGGTGGAGCGGCGTAAAAGCTGCAGACGACCGAAAGGGGGACTTGGGGGGGGGGGGGGGGGTAGAGAAAAGACTCAGCTGGTCCACCCCGTCCCGGCATGCAACGGGCGATTCTTTTGAGAGATGTTTTTGTGTGACTCAGTGTGCTTCCCCCCTGACTGAGATGGGGGGCGAGTTGTGTAGTGCATGTGAAAGTGAAATTGTTATCAATAATAATGTGTTTCAAATTGATGAAAAATTGAAAGAAAAAAATAATAATGTTTTAAAGAATTAGTTTTAAGATTATAAAGCCATTCCAAAAATTATTTTTAAAAGCAAAAAACACTTGATAAGAAGTATTTTGTGAAAAAAATCTGGTTTTCATGTTAATTTTAATTGTTTCATCAAAAACCAAATTTTCCTAGGTAAAATGACAACGTTTATATTTTCAAAAGTTTTCTTTTTGGAAATCGTATTGATATTTTACAGGGCATAAAATAATTACACAAATTCACTGTTTACTTCAAATTTACGAAAATTAAAAAAAAAAATAACACATAGTGTACTTTATGCTTATAAATATTTTAGCATAGTTTGAAAAGTTTTGTTGAAAATTTGCAAAATTTGTTTTGAAACATTTAATTAAACTAGTTTTCGACTTTTCAGGTATTTGACAATCATTCTTATAAAGAATTGTCAAAACTTTCTACAAATATGTTATTTTAGGATTAAATAACATGAATTAAATGCTGCAAAGATTTTTTTTAATGTTATCCCTCTTCAATTTACATATATTACTCTTATCATACTTCAAATCTCTTGAAATAATTCATAATTATTTTTGAAAACAATGTCACAAAAGCGTGATAAATGTTTCGAAAAAATGTGACGATACTGAGTCATTTAATACGCTTAGGGTGTCACAAATACAAAATCAATAGCTCTGTTTAATTGAGGGAAAAAAAGGATTATATTTCTAGAGAAACTGATCGCATTGGAGTTAATCTTCCAACTAATTTCCTTAGGGATTCAACTTTGAATTATACAATTGTTTTTGGCACCGATAAAAAAAATTAGATTTTGAATATAAAAGTACCAAAAGAAAAAAGATAAATGCTTTTTAATACAAAACTTTGATTAAATCTGGAGATGGAAAATAAATTTGAATGTAATTAAGAAATGGGTGAAAGTGGATTCAAACTAATCTGAATTACAAAAGTTACACTTTATGTAACTATTGTCTCTAGCTTTCAGAAAAATAAAAAAAAAGGTTTATTGATAATTTAATATACATCATTAACGTATCATTGTGTACTTAATCTGTAAAAATATGTAAATTAAATCATGAACAATTAATAAATTTACGAAAAGATGAAAAATATTAAGATTCAGTAATGTCAAAGTTGTCAATTTAAATGGTTATGGAGAGTTAGAGAGGGGGAGAGGGGAATTTTTCCAAGAATGAATCGAATTAACTATTACAACGACTAGGGGCGTAAAATAGCTCTTAATTATTACATCAAAATTTTTCATTTTAATCATCAAATTAGTCGTGATCTAAAATTTTTAAATGAATTTATTTCTTTGAGACCAAAAAACTCTTTCCCTGCTAATGAAAACGTCCTTATTTGCTTCTTATGAAGTTTAGAACGAATTAAATCTAAGTCGTAATATTGAAGAGGTCGCATGACGTCAGTTATAAACGCACATGATTTTGATATAATTTTTTAAAATCTTCCAATTCTTCCAATCTTCCAAAAAGGATCCAATTACATCCCCAGGGGCACTTGGTACCGTTAAAAAAATACCAATATCCCAAAAAATACTGAGTTTTACAAATTGGAAATGGGTCTATATCCCCCAAATAAACCAAGTTACATAAACAAACCTTCAACCAAATACACTTCCTAATAAAAAGTACAGAAACAAATAGCCACAATGCAACAGGCACGTCGAGGCAATATAAATGCGAAACCGTTGTTGCTGTCTACATTACATCAAACGAGTAGCCAACGGTCATTGCTTTTGTTTATCCGCTGAAAACGACTGACCATCCTCACGACTTGCCTATTTGGGATCCCTAGAGACGAAGTTATCTTCAGTCAAGAAGGTAGTTTTTTTTTCTTCTAGACCGGTTCAAGTGTAAGTACCATGGTATCAATTCAGATATTTTCTTATATTTTTTAATAGATTTTGACCAAAATAAAACTTAAGATTTTTTTCATGTAAGTTTTACACTCCGTGCCAACAATAACTTGGGTAAAAACAAAGGGTGAAAAGGCAGAGGGAGAAGCGCATATGGTCCGTTAGTTGGAAACTTTTGTAAGGTAATATTTACAGACAAAATAATCTGAATAAAATTTAGCAAAATTACACTTTTCATTCCGATAAAATTCCCAAATTTTTTCAAATAATATTCAAATCTGTTAGACCTTAAACGAAACTAATAATTTAAACATGTTTTCTGGATGGATTCACAAATAATTTATGGAACTTTTTACATCCGTTGAAGGATCTTCTGCATAGCATATTCTATTTACTCAACTTAGGTTGGCAAAGAGTGTAGACCGGTTTAAGTGTAAATAACATCAATTCAGACATTTTCCTTACATTTTTGAATAGATTTGACCAAAATAAAACTTAAGATTTGTTTCATGTAAGTACTAGAACCTACCAACTATTGAAAACCCTAAAGAAGGTATATATAAGAACTTCAACGTATCAGCAGCAGCAGTCAACGTATATTTGTTGGTTTCTCTTGCATCCGGGGCATTGAGCTCAGAAAATGAAAGGTTTATACTGGTTGGATTTGTTTTTTATAGATCTCCGGTCAAGGGGTTTGGTTTGACTAGACTGGTTTTGGTGGATTGGATTGTGAATAATATGGTAATGATTCAGTCATTGATCAAGAAGATACTCAAAATGTTTAATAAGCATTATTTCTTTATGACATATGGTTAAAAAAAAAGTTCCGCACATTTTTATGTATAAAATTTTTCAGCGTTACATATTTACAAATATTCTGCGTGCCATATCTACAATAATCAAACGCTTCACATTTACAACTATTTTACTCCTAAAACCAACAATCTCTCACTTTTTTTGCAGACTAATGAATAATTTTAAGCAAATATCCAGCAACCAGTAAATGAACACTACTTTGTCCAAATATAAATAATATTAATTTTTTTCCCTTTCCGACCGATGCCTAAACAGCTGACTTGTTCCATTCGTTATTTGTATAGAAAAAATGACCGAAATTTTAAGGAGTTGCTGGCATTGATGTTGTTTAACGCAATTTTTTCGATAAAACTCCAATTTTAAACCAGCGCCATCTGACTGCCTGCCGAAAAGGGTTATATTATGGTTTGGTTTGAATAATCGTCGCACTAGAGCTACACGAGGGCTATTGGCGACGGGCGTTGTGTTTTAGAACCACAGTCAAGTGACCTGAATATGCACCCAACGCAACCGTTAAGGTTTACATCATACGCAGCGTTAGGACTTTGAAGGATATTTAACGTGCGCTCCCTCCACACGTACACTCTTAAATCGAACGAGCGATTTTAACTCAGTCTGAGTAATTTTCACTCCTCCAGTCTGGAAAATGCACTTCTAATATAGGAGTGGATCCTTTGTGTGTTAAACCTCCGAGAGGATCACTCCAAACGAGTGATTTTAACTCAGTCTGAGTTAATATTCACTCCTTTTCAGTGTCTAAAATGCACTTCTCTAACTGGAATGGATTTCACTCTTTTGTTTTAAGAGTGTAAGGAGTTGCTGGCATCGTTGCTGTTTAACGCAATTTTTTCTATAAAACTCCAATTTTAGTCTCAATTTTAAATCAGCGCCACATGACTACCTGTCGAAAAAGGTTTATATTTTGCATCTTTAACCTATCATAAAACGAGAAGTCCCCTGCATCCCAACAATTTCTTATCTTTCACTTATAACAAGAAAAGGGGGTAAAAGTGGACAGTTATTAGTATCCGTTGGTGTCCCAACCTCTTGACGAAGTTGATCTCCCTCAGGGGTCGTCATTCTGTCACGTACTTCAACTGGGGTGACTGTGCTAGTAGTTAACAAAGACTTGGTTTATTATGGTGCCGGTACAGTTTAGATTATAGGTAAAGTAATAAAAAAAGCTATGGCAAGCGGGGTTGGCGAAGTCCGTTGTATGATGAAATGTAGTTGAATTATTTCTTGAGTAATTATTATTTGAGTTTTCAGGATATTAAAAAAAAAAACGGCATAAATTTCTTAGATTTCTATTTTTTAAGATCAAGTTATGTATGATAAGCAAGTAAATATTTTATTGGGTCATTTACAAAAAAAATTTCAGAAGAAATAGTACCAAAATCAGTATTATGAATGAAATTTAATGTGAGGTGAATTTAAGCTTTACTTTGAAAGACTGTTTTAACTATAAAAAAAAATAGTTTCCTACTATTTTCCTATGGACATATTCCACGTCTTTAACGGCAACAGTTCCACAGGAATGAAAATAGGGTCTCCATTGGTTAATAAATATAGTGGGGAGAGCTTACCGTATCAAACTACAAATCACCGAAATCACCAATGAAATTTAGAAATGAAAACGGGTGCGATTTACGTCACGCAAAACCAAACCAATAAAACAAAATATCAAAACCAAGTAATATCAGAAAATGAACAGTACAATTTGGTAAAATATTTGTGGTTATTTGTTTTAAAGTAATCAAAAAACAATAAACTTTTGTAGATGGTTATTTTCGAAAGAAAAGCGGAAGGTGTTGGAATGCATTATTGCCATGCTCTTTGAAATATTCAAGGTGTGGGTATCATAACCACAAGATTGCTCTTGTAGATAAATAACCTTGTTCGACAGGTTACATTAAAAAGGCTGGACCGGCTGGAAGGAAATAGGTATTCTAATTTTGTTATTTAATTTAAGGTGTAATGGAAACAGACTAATGGGAGAGTTATGCTTTATGCAGTGTATAATTCCTAATCTTATTGTTCTAGTGCGATGCAATTCTTCAGCCACAGTCATAAACAATGTTGGCTTTATAATTTCTAAATGGGAAGTTAAGAATGTGTAGATAAAATTAGTTAAGCAGTAGAGTTAAATTAAATGTATTTTCGTGTTTAATTATATATAATAATACTTTAATTTCAGCAATACATAAAAATGCAACAGAGGGAAAGAAACAGACAATTGCACGAAATGTCATTTTATGCTTGCCCTTGAAATGCACATACTTTTTAGCATAATATTGATACGTAATTCACAAAACTAAAAGCTACACAGAAAAGCGTGAGACAGATTACATTGAGATAACTTCTTGAATAAAAAAAACCCTAAAAAATTAATTTTTTTTACAGGTGAAGCATAATTAAAATTCCTAGAAGGAGAAGAATGAAGTATTCCATAAACGAAGACATTATCATAACAGAATTTTTACTAAAAAACGCAAATTAAAAAACTGTATAAAGCAATCGCCATGCAAATAAAAACGTCCCCAATTACTCATGACTGTTCCAATTACTATCGACCAACTAATGAAACAAACTTAGGAATGGGATTATCTAGGAAGCCCAATTACTTTTCTCCCCCTTGTCGACCACAGATGCCGGTTAATGTACTGTTCCAGTTATAGGATCTAATCTTGTATAAATGAAATGGACTAAGGAGTTTTTTTGCTAACGGACGAATAAAAACATTACATACAACAATAAAAAAAAAGCAATGTTTAAACGTTTTGGCATGTTGTTCTTATTGAAACAATATATTCATGGCTTCATTAATTGTGCTTTGATATTTTACTATTGCGCATTCTTTATAGCAAAAAATTATTTCTTAATATTTTTTTCATTTGATTGTACGTATGTATGTTCAGATTTCAAACTATATAAATATTCAAGAAAGAAATGTTTTAGGAAGAAATTACAACTAATTGTTTAGATGTCTTCTTCTTAAGTGAATATTTTTTTTAATATTTGTATTAAATTCTGTTATGCCAAAGCTTATTCACAAAGCCAAAATTAATAACATAATTTTATTACAAACAATGCAATAAGTCAGTGTTATGTTGCCAGTGTTTCAAATGAAATAATAAGATCTACCATTCAGTTTATTACAATTCAGTTTGTTTCAATTATTTTAGACAGCATTTAGCTTTCAAGTACTTCATAATTTATGTGTTCTGTTTAACAAAGTATTGATTAAGTAACAATAAAAACGGCTTTAGAGTTAGAATAACACATTGCATTCATGAAAATATCAATTATTTTATTTTCTGTTATTTTAAGAATTCGTAAGGACGTTACTACATAATAGGGTGTATCAAAAAAACCAAGTTTTTGATATCAAATTTGTAATAGTGAGGAAAAGTTGCCGTTAACGTTATTGGATTATAACGTAAAAAACGTTATTGTTAGTATATGTGCAAAATTTTATTGATCTGAGTTAATATCTTCAGTTGCCTCTGAGACCATTAATTATGCAAAATTCGCTAATTTCATATTTTTTCGTAAAAGTTATGAAATTGGAATCTTTAATTTTAATAGTGCGGAAAAGTTACCTTATTATTGTTAGTATGTATGCAAAATTTTGTTGATCTGAGTTAATATCTTTAGTTGCCCCTTACTACCATTAACTATGCGAAATTCGCTAATTTTATCGTTTTTTCAATATAATTTTAAAAAGAATTAAGAAATTGAATTTTTAAGTCGTACCAGTGCCGAATAATTACCATATTACTCCTTAGAGCATGTGCAAATTTTTATTGATGTTAGTTAATTTCTTCAGTTGCCTTTATCTCGTTGCTTATCTGGAATTTGGCCAAATAAGCACCCCTAAAGGCAACTGAAGAAATTAATCAACATCAATAAAAATTTGCACACGCTCTAAGGAGTAATATGGCAATTATTCGGCACTTGTAAGACTTAAAAATTCAATTTCTTAATTTTTTAAAAAATTATATTGAAAAAACGATAGAATTAGCGAATTTCGCATAGTTAATGGTAGTAAGAGGCAACTAAAGATATTAACTCAGATCAACAAAATTTTGCACACATAATAACAATAATATAAGGTAACTTTTCCGCACTATTAAAATTAACGATTCCAATTTCATAATTTTTAAGATAAAATATGAAATTAGCGAATTTTGCATAATTAATGGTCTCGGAGGCAACTGAAGATATTTACTCAAATCAATAAAATTTTGCACATATACTAACAATAACATAAGGCAACTTTTCCGCACTATTACAAATTTAATATCAAAAACTTGGTTTTTTCGATACACCCTAACTACATAATTCCTTTTGAACGGCAATAGGCATCCATGCATTTAAAAACATTTATATAAATTTGTTAATTATACCAAACACTTTGCGAATGCCTTCAAATTGTACTTAAGTATACTGCGCCGAGCCATTACTTAAATCACATACCCATAACATTACACAAACTAGGTTTTTCACATAAATATCATCGGAACATGCGTTAATAAAAGTTTTTTCTTCTATAATGATGGTTTATGTCCTGAAGATGTGTTATTATTCACGGCTCAGATTCTTGAAATTGCGTTTATCCAATAACCTTAATTTTATTACACAGTAACATTTTTTTAAAAAAGTATTCACTGATAAGGTTGGTGGTGCGGAAAAATTGGCTCATCGATTATTATGTATTTCTAATTGCTTTTGCAATTATTTTACTCATCTTATTTACGGACTGTATGACTGCATTTATTGATAATATATTATAATATGAAATAGTATAATTTAAAATTTATTTAAAAATGATTCATTAGTAATTTATTTCCTTATCAACAACATAATCGCTCATTAAGTTCCGAATTTTATTTGAAGATATACTGAAAGTTTTTATGAGTAAAAGCAATTAAATGATAATGTAAACAGTTTTAAAGCACATACTTATTTTGATGATTGAATTTTTTAAAACTTTATTTCTATTATTTTACAATCTGACATTTTTCTAGCTAATTCTTTAAAAATGACTCTAATAGGTAATTTGTTTTTCTTACCATCTCGGACTTCTTCTCCGAATTTTATTTACACTCAGGTTTAAAAAAAAAGAGTTGATAATGTAATTCCATTTTGTATATATATTCATAATCTATTACAATCTACATTTAACATGACACAAGCTATGAGACACTCTTAATGAATATCCGTAAAGAATAATTTATAAATTAACTGTCTATGTATTGATTAATAAAGTAGTTATTTCATTCATGAATAAATTTTGCTCTATAATAAGTAACCTAATTCAATAGCTAAATTTTATATCATTGGAATATATCAACATTAAAACGCTTATTAGAGGAAGAAAGCCACCGAAAATTAATTAAGAATAAAAAAATAAAACAATGGAATATTAAGTTAATTTATCTATTCAACATCCACAATTTATAAAGAGAAATGTCAAAATAAAACTTTTCCTCTTCACACGTGAAAATAATTCATTATATTCTTTTCATTCAGTGTAATAGTGTCGGCTTTTTTATTTATACATAAAGATTATCTAATCATCAGTTACAGAGATTCAGTTATAATTCGTTTCATTGTACAATTAATGCATTCATCCCATTTGTTCATTTGTGCGATGACGTAAAAAACGTGCATCTTAAAGCACTGTTTTATGTTATTATATAATTAAGTTAAGGCGCCTGAGAACATGGCAGTTGCAATACTTGTATCTACACTAATTAGAATTAATTCTATTGATGATTACATCGACTATGAATTTCTGCAATTGTCAAGCACATTTTTGGAGCTTTTCCAAGAGAACAACTGCTTTTACGCTCTCAAATAATGGCTGTTACAATGCCATGTTAAGTAATCAACTACTTTGTTTGTAAATCATCGCGAAATAAAACAAAAAGTTTGAACACCGTGGTTGCATTGTTCTTTCTAGAAACATAAAGTGATGAAGTTAATAAATTCCCATAAGGAAAAATCCTTTAGAGTAAATGTGTTTAAAACTGTATTAAAAAAAAATATTTTTCCTAAATCTGCGTTTGATTGTAATGGAGGTTTGAATAGCCAAGTGGTTGGTGGAAGCTTAAAATAAATTGGAAATTCAGATTCGAAAAAACATTAAAATATAACGATTGAAAAAGTAATTTGAACAATATTCATCAAACAGGCAACTCCTCCAAACCCCATACACTTCAAAAACAATCCATCTGGAACATTTGATTAAGGATAGATGGGGAAAAGGGGGAAATCAACTAACCGAAGTATAATGAACGTGCTTCTCATCTGACACTTTTCCCTTCATATGTCCCAGAGCCTACGACAATTTTCATATAGAGATTTATTTGTTGAGTTTGAATAATTAAACACGGAATTTTAATGATAAAAATTATTTATAATAAAAATACATAATTTTTTAAGGAAAGATTTTCAAGACACTTTGAAAACTTGAAAGTCAACAGAAGAAAGAAGAAATATTAGATTTTTAAATTTTTTTTTTTATTCTTTAAGCAAAAAGGCTTTTCTAAGGCAGGGTTTAAAGTAAATTTTATCGAATCGCTCTACCTTTTTCTAAATATATTCGTTAGATTTAAACAAAACAGAGTTCTATGCATAATCATATTAAACATTTAGAAATGCGAAGTTTTGTCACAAATACACTCCTAAAACGAACGAGTGATTTTAACTCAGTCTGAGTTAATTTCACTTCTCCAGTCTGGAAAATGCACTTCTCCCATAGGAGTGGATCCTTTGTGTGTTAAACCTCCGGCAGGATCACTCCAAACGATTGATTTTAACTCAGGTTAATATTCACTCCTTTCCAGTGTCGAAAATGCACTTCTACTGGAGTAGATTTCACTTTTTTTTGTTTTAAGAGTGTAGCTTATACATCTACATTTGTTTTTCCTTTCAACTATCCCCCCCCCCCCTCTTGCGCTTAAGAACATGAAATGTTAAAAGCTACAGTTCTCGAAAGTAATGTGAATACAATTCACCCCAAGACGAAACTCTTCACCTCAATATCCTCTTCTAAAATAAGCCAAGTATAACATGTAAATTTAAAGGGACTTGCATCAGCCAGAGAAGTATTGAAAAACACTTCACATTTATGTGCGCAAAATTATATTGAATAACCTCTCGTACTAACTTCCGCCTCATTTGTTCTTCAAGATACCAATTCATATGAACGGCTAAATGTGCAAAGGGGTTAAGTCAGTTGGAGAATTCCCACAAGGTTTATTTCCCATGCATCATTTGGAACAGCTATGATATAATGGCCGTCTAAATTTAGCGATTTGCGTTTCGTTGTCAAGTGACGAAAATGCCCATAGGTGGTCAACATTCCACTTCATATTTCCTACAACACGATAGCTATCGTAACACTACTTTAAATAGTGTAACGATCATAGTTCTGGACTGCAGAGCTGGGGGAATGGGTTCGATTCTTTAGTAAGACTTGGTTGTACGAGTCTTGTAATACGATGAAACCTCTTAGGATGAGGGTCAGAATAAAGTTATTAAATTTTTCAACTCGGCAAAAGTCGCCAACAGATCGGCTATTATACTATAGTTATGATGTTGCAGTAACTAGATTAATTACTTGGACCATTGTTCTAGGAACTCAATACCTTCAACCTACTGGAAATAATGAGTCATTTAGTATATTTTCAAGTCAAAACTCGTCAATTTCATTATTGTGGTTATTGTAGTTTACCTGACCACAGCTGCTGTGCTCAACATTTTACTGAAAGAAGAATCGTGAACAAAAACAGTTCAACAGTCTTGAACCTTTTTTTTAAATATATTTAACGATTCATACGAGAACCCTTGCTGAATTCCTGGTCTGTGCCAACCTGACCACACACCGAAAATGTTAAATGAATAGTTAAATGTGAAAAGGGGTTTTAGACCATTGGGAAAATTTCCCACTACGCTTTTTTCCATCCAAGATTTTAAGGGGGAAAAACTTGTAAGGAAATCATTCTATCGACTTCAACCTTTTTTACTTTTAACCATTCATACGAGTACCCTTCCTGGTCTGTGTCAACATGACCACACCGCAAATGTCAAGATACCATCTGACAGCGGACGCTATTCCCTGCTACTAGGCAACACACGGTTCATTAACTTGGCGATGGTGAAAGCTGGTCTAATGGAAAGGAAAAGATCAAAAGATAGCCGGAATATGGCTGCAGTTTGTGTATTAAATTTCGGCGTTTCTAAATGTAGTGCACATGTTTATGGAGGATTAAATGAACTATGATTTGGTGTGTATTGCAGTTCTGAGAGATGTGATGTTTCGTTGTTAATAATTGATAGGGATCTATTGAAAATATATATTGTGGGAATTAAGCTAATTTCTGAAGCACAACAAAAATTATAGTTTTTAATTGTATTATTTTTATATATTATCAGTTTCTATAATTTCCGATGCAATAAAAGCAATTTAATGGATCAATCATTCAAATTTCATGTGAATGTTCGATCACATTTCATGTGAATGATCGATAGAGTTTGAAGTTGCACTGCAACTTTAAAATGACCCTTCTGTTAATTTAAGCAAAATAAATTGGAATAGATTTTTATATATTACATACTTCGCAAATGCCAACAATGATTGTAATAAAGTTTGGATTGCAGAATTTCTATCTTTTATAAACCTTCGAAAAACATATTTAAGTAAATTACATACCTGCATTGAATTTTGAGGCAATTAACTTTTTTTCGCTGAAGTCTTAGGATTTCATTCTTTCATAAACAACTGCTTAGCAAAAGCCTCGGTCAATTCAACAATTACGCGATCGATAAAGTAATTCCGTCGCATTCAATTTAAACAGGACTTTTCTTCAACGTTCAAACAAAAGGTCTTCCCGACCCTTAGCATAATGAAAATATTTCGAGAATTTACATTCAATTTCCCAGCAGTCGTACTTTTCTTTATATTCAGGTACTACATCGTAGAAATTTACTTTTATAAATTACGTTACCACGTCGCGTCAATATTCTTTCTTTCTTTTTGATCTTACATGCACCAACTTTTATATTTTAAAGTATGTAAAAAATTACGAAACAGGGAAATTTTGGCGCTGTTTTGTTTTCCATTATTCACTCGTTCGTTTTCAATTTTTATTTTTATACCTTATTTTTCTTCCAGTAAGAAATTTTTTTTTTATTAAAGTGACATGGAAATTAGATAAAAGTATTGATTGCAGTTTAGTGAATTTTGCAAAGGAAATTTAGTTTAAGAGAAGGTGGAAGTATTGTAGAAAAAGAGAGAAATGTTAAAGATGTTGATAAAAGTTTAAATGAAGTTTTCTAGAGTTGTGTACATAAATATGTTTTGCAGACTTAATAATAATAAAGTAATAATGAAAAAATAAGAATAAATTGTATTTAAATATCGATTTGTAATCTTTTTGATACATAGAAAATTCTGCTCTTTGCATGGAACTTTTTTTTTAAATAGTACTTATTTTGATAATATTGTTTAAAAAATCAGATTTAACAAGGTGGTTTTACAGATTTTCCAAAAATAAAAACAACCATTTGTACTTGCTATACTGTAATATCCAGACGTATGGATTTTTGAAATGAAGCATTGTATTAGCTAAAATTGCTTATAATATTTTAAACGAACTGAAAAACAGTTGAAGCAAGGACAAATATTTTCCAAAATTTAAATTAGTTTCAATTAATGAACGACGCATTTATATTATTTGCAATTTTTGTAAAAAATAAAGATTAATTCCTTTCCACAGTACTATTTTCTTATGCCGACATTTTCTCGTAAGTTTTTTGGCTTGCTAATTAAGACTTTCAAACTGACCTTTTAGGAATTACAGAACTCAACAGCGGAAATACAAAATAATCCTTCCTACATGTTACCTTTCCGACTAACTTAATAAACCATAAGTACGTTGTCTTTTTAACCCTAATTCTAAAGTCTCCCACTGACATAACTCCGGAAATAAAGGTTCGGAAACAAACTACAAGAGACAACTATACAACTATATACCTTAGTAAAAAAAAACCGGTCGGATAGGAAGGTTTCCATAGGGGCTTCACAACACATACCACATAAGTAGTAAGAAGCTCTAAAGGAAACTCTCCTTGTATACAATAACCCCTTTTCTACGAAGTTAACAACTAATCCTTGATGTTTTCCTGTTTCGGATGGACCGTGGCATTGGGTGGTCATTCTCCGGGCACCAAACAGAGCGCGAATGTCGAAGATTTGTGAAGGTCACGACTCAAGTCTCATCTGTGACAGACACAACAATGTGGGCACAAGAAGTCGGAGAAACAATGAAAACTGCTACAATAAGGAAACACGAGTGATTCTGGGCTACTTTCGCTTTTTTTGTATGGTCTTTGGATGTGTTTCAGTGGAGCATGTTTTTTTATTGTGCTCAGATTTCGGGCATAGATTAAATGATAGAAGTTCAGATCATTTCAGGTAAGTTTTGAAAAATGAGTAGGGTAGACTAACCAGTGAATGAACGCTTAAGCACAATTTGTTTTAAGAAAATTCATGCATTTTAAGAAAGTGTAGCTTGGGGGTTTGTGACAATGTGAACACATCTGTCATTACGTGTAAATTCTACAAAAATTTTTTTTTTTGATTTTATATTGCATTGCTTTGGTCTTTTGGGGTGTCCAAATAAAAATTGGTACAAAAGCCAAGTGAATGAACACAAAAATGTCCAGTCAATAAACATGCTGGATTTTAATTAATGACCAGGACAACCAATCAGATGTCAGATAGCTTCCTACTAGATGAGAGGAAGTCAGTTTTGCCAATCCATCCAGTGGAATGATTTTTAATCCTTACTTTTTAAATGTATTTGCCAACTGTTCATTCACTGGTCCGTCTACCTTACTTTAATTACTTTTGAAATGTAGTTCAAAACTTTCTGTGATATAAGCAAACTCGCTGAAGTGCTTGAAAAACTTGTTTTCATGGCATAAGATTAAAATTTTAATTTTCAACTGGGAATTTTATAGAAGTTTTTTTTTAAAATTGCATTTATGTTTCAGATGTTTAGAAAGACTCTTCCTTATTTAATGTTTTAAAATGTTGAAAAATTAAAAACTTTAATATTATTTTTTATGTGTTGCTGGAGAACCTGGTAATCAAGTTACATGTTATTACGTCGAGAGCAATGAGTTATTGTCTTAAGTATTACTTCCATCATTAATAATAACAAAATTGAAATTTTGAAGGTTAATTTTCAATAAATTTATTTTAAATAGTAAATTATTACATCCCTTTTTTCTGTGAAATCAAATTACAGTAGATTTCCTTTTAGTAGTAAGTATCAAGCAAAAGAAATATTTGGATAAGATCAATATTGATTCAAACATCAAATACCAATAAGTTTTTATTCTTCTTTGTCGTCAGCAACAAAACAAATAATACCAACAGTAATCACAAGAATTAATACAATCACTCTTGCTTTTTATTTACGAAACACGCACCCCAATATAATCTCCCACTCAAAACAATAGAACCACTTCTTCACACGACTGTCTAGCATAATTAATTCGCGAGTCACAGAACTTCCGGCTTGTCCGTTCTGGAAATTGTGATCTTTTGCAAGATGACGGAGACTATTTGTTCGTCATTTGCGTTCGATCACCCCATGACAAGTTATGTAAAAGAAGAAAGGCGTGTTATTTCTTGTCGGTCTTTAACCTCTTGTGACTTGGCATCATTGCTAAATTGTACAAAAGTTGTGAAGGAAAAACTTATTCCTTTAGAGAATAACCACAGAACTAAACCTGTACATTGTATTTACATCTAGTAATAGTCCCGGCCAATAAATTTGTGAAATTTTAATTTACATACCAATGTTCTGCAAAAAAAGATTATATACTTTAAAAGTTATATGAAGTATACAAAAAAAGGTTTTTTGAAAAAAAAAAATGTGCTGCATCATAGATGCTTTTGAAATGCAGTAAACTCCCGATTATCCGCGGGTGGATTATCCGCGGGTGGATTATCCTCTTTACGGATTATCCGCGGGCGACTACCCCCCCTCCCATTTTTCAGTTCAAATATAGAGATTTAAAATAACGCAATAAAGAATTTTATTTGTTTCGAAACTTTTTGGAAGAATGCATTCCAAGAACAACGAATTCCTTTCTGGAACGACGAATACATTCAACAAGCACAACGAATGCATTGAAATAGGAAACCTGGTGTTCATCCAGGTGCACGTCACGAACAGGTTTTTGTCAAAAAGCATCACTTGTAAAATAAATTGCCCGCTATGTTTTAATTGAATAGCTTTATGTGATTTTGATACTAGCGAAATGCGTGAGAAACTAAAAAAAGATGCCTTAACAATTTAAGACGAACTACAACTCATTAAAAAGATGGAAAACGGATCCTCCAAAAATCGCATGTGCTTGCAGTATGACTTCGGAGAAACAACAGTAATAGACATTTTGAAGAAAGTAAATTTGTACATGCTATATACAATACAATTACTGTAATTTACTTTAATAAAACCCAGAAGAATTTTTTTAGTCATTTCCTTCATTTTTGTGGATTATCCGCGAATTCGCTTATCCGCGGAACCATCGCCACCCAATTCCGCGGATAATCGGGAGTTTACGGAATTTTAAAGACCGAGATGAACATATAAATCAGTTTCACACCTATAGCACCATATAGAAGAGCATAAACAACATATTTTAATTGTAACTCCTCAATGGCATCCATAATAAAACAAGCTACACTATTATGTGTTAGCTAAATTATTGCCAATTTATTTTACAAGCATTATTTTTTTCTAAAAGAATTTCGTTAAAAAAAACATAAGCCGCTAGTAAATGCTTACAAAAAGTCACTAATGCAGCATCTCTAACAGACAGACGGGAGGACACGACCCATTGGGAAGATGAAGATCACTTGAGAAAAGAAAGATCACACGAGGTCTGAGAACTCTACTTGACTTGCGTGAGTGTTTTGTAAGGTTAACAATAGGTTTCTATATTAATTCTGATTAGAATAGGCTTAGCAATTGAATGTTATTTTTTTCATGAATTTGAAGATTTGAAAAGGTTTTTTTGCAAGCCGACTTTAGCTTTTGATCAGTGCAAGAATTTACCTTTATTAGAGGGTGGAAAATAATTTTTTGAAGTTTTTATTTATTTTATTTAGTTATTTTCAGTGATAAACACAAGTTCCAATCAATTTGATTCTTTTACAAAAGTAATTAATTCCTCCTTGTGAAAGAAAACTAAACTTTCGAAAATGCTTTTTTCACATCAGTATCACGCAAATTAGTAACACAAAAAATTATTAGCTGTAGTTGTTACTAATTATAACAGCTCACGCACTAGTTAAATGCACTTTCAAAAAAAAATATGGGACCGCAAAGTATGTGTTGCATAATGCAGTTTTATCAAAACAAAAAAAAAAATTATAGTCAAAAATATTTCTGACGATATTTATCTTTTTTACAGATATGCGAGTTAAAATTAATCCTGACATGCGTCACGATCTTGCTAAGATTAGACCGGAAGCATAAATTAAAAACATCGGCTTTTTAGAGCAGCGTTGAGAGAAGTATCTCCGATCGTCTTGTTGAACTTAAGAACTTGAAACACACAAGCTTATAGAGGATACTAAAAATGATTAAAGAAAATGAAATAATTGCTTTATTGGTTTTAATGATTTTTTTTTGCAAAGTGAGTATACCGTAAAAACATATCATTGGTGATGTTTGAAATCGGAAAAACTACTGAAATCGTTGCAATGTTATGATGTGCGATTTTATTACTCAAAAAATTAAACAATATAATTTAAAAATGTGGGCTAAATTACCTTCCAGCCATTTCTGTTGAGAAATGAAATTTCTGGACTTACCTGAAAAGGAAAAATACACATTAGTAATTACTTTTTTTAATTTGTCCATAAATTACACTTGAGAAAATTGGAGCACTAATATATACTAAATAGATATTTCGATTTAATAAAACATTGAAAAAAAATCTATAGTTTTTTTTTTTAATTTTCAACCTTTTTGTTTTTAATTAACGGGGTTTATGGTCATTGTAAATATGAACATATTTTTACTTTAAAAACAGACTTTTAAAGGTTGTTAAAGTGGAGTAAGGGGTTTGTCCATTTTGCTTGAAGACGGTTACAGACCGTTTGTTAACTACAAAGAGCTTGAAGAATGTAGATTTTTGCTGAGCATTTTTGAAAAAAATTGTCTGGATAATTATAAAACATAAAAAAATGACTATGATTTAAATATATAAAAAACTTAATATATTATTATAACTATTCAACGCATTTTTCTGCTAGAGTAAAAGAAATAAATAATATACCTATTGTAAGAGTTTAAGAATTTTTTTAAATTAATGTTTAACAGGAACTCCGAATTTAAACTTTAAAGTTAAGGATTTTATAAAAAAAATTCTTGCAAATTTTTTTTATAAAAGCGTGTACAGTTTACAGCACAAAAAATCATTATACATTGAAAATAAGTGGCTAATTAAAAATAACTTTGCTGCCCAAATTTACTAAACACCGGTAAATAAAAAAATAATAACAGTTTAAATACACAACACTTAAAGAATCGTAATTAAAAGTCCATTAGCCATTCTATTATAGAAGCTATTCATTGAAAAAATCCTTTACAACAAATTTATCGCTTTACTTCGGTGAAAAATCGATAACTTCAATGCCAACTTTCGGCTGAATATTTTATAATGATAATACCTTTTCGCAAAATGTTCGAGATTTGGCAGCAGATGTTCCGTCTCAGACGTAATAGCTTCGCTTTAAAATCGAATTAGAGTATTATTATAGTAATTCTTTTTGCTTTCCTTAGTGCGAATTCTGTTAATTGTTGATGATTAAAATGCTTTCTTGATAACGATTTAAAGTAATGGATTTACTAACAGATTAAACTTATTTGAATTAAGGGAAGTTAAAATTCAAAGTTGTTTAGGTATAAAAAAGAAAACAATGGTATTTTAGTTTTGAGAAAAAAAAATCATTATGCTACAAACCTTTCTTAAAAATAAAGTTAAACGCTTTAAGCTAGTGTAGTAAAAAGTTTTAGTTTTATGAAAAACAATCGATGGGTGTTGTTTTAAGTCACAAATGTAGGTTTTGTTAAATAAATATGATTTTGAAGAGGCTTGCATGTATTTTATGCAACACCGTTTGCTAAACGAAAATTTGTTAAAGGCCAGTTTTAGTCGATTATATATAAATAAAAAACGAAACATCCGCCCTTACTAAATCCAAACATCAAAATTTCCCAATCAAGTAACGGTCTTACAAATAAAAAATTAAAGTGGCAGAGCATTAGCGACTCAAGACCATCCGAGACGACTTGAACCATCATTTGGCTTGAGATTTTTTTTTCGCATGTACACCCTTTAATTTTTTAGCGAGTTTCAGAACAAAAATAGGATATGTCATACATTAATTTGACTCATTCTGCTCCTTGACTCAGCCAAATACCTACAAAAAACCATCTAGAAGTAACGCTTCAAAAGAGTTAAGCCCAGCAGGAATCTTCCAAACGGTAGTTAATGGGATAAAGCGAAGGGCCCCAAAGGTAGGTGATAATTGAATCATCAACTGTTCAAAAGAGTTAAGTCCATGGGAAGATTTCCGTACAAGCTTCTTTCTACACAAAAATATTAAAGAAAGAAGCGTATTGGGAAACGTTCCTAAGGAATTGAACTTATTTAACAAGTATCGATCCAATTCCATTAATGATAAAGACCTCCATAAAGATGCGACTGGCGTGCTGACCCGCACTAATTGACCCAAAATGGTGTTTGGGAGGCAATATTTAGGGATTTGTGCTCGGAGCTGTGGAACTTCCGATGAGAGTTATTCATTTGTGACGGTCACTCAATGACACCGTTTTCTGCTTCAAGTGATGCAAGGAAAATAGAGATTTCTTTAATTAGTTCCATTGTATTGTATTAATTGATACTGGGTGGAAATTTTAAAAAAATGTCAATCCGTTATTAGTTTTGAGTCATCTATTAAAATTGACATCCTGTACAGTATAGTATTTGATGGATAAGTTTTGTATGCTTATTTCTTGTAAAATTTTGTCTGTAAATCTTGTATTTTAAATAACATTGTCTTATTTTTTAAACAAAATATATTACATTTAGAAATTAATAGAGCTTTTAAACACTTTGAATTTGCCAAAATTTAAACTGAAGACTGTTACCAGTTCATAAAACAGGGAGACATGGAGGGGTTAGGTCTTACCTTAAATAGCCGGACTAGAGAACATGATCAGAACTTGAATAAATCATGCTTTAGAACGGAGGCAAGAAAACAATATTTTTACAATAGAGTTGTCAATGAGTGGAATGCTTTAGGAGATTATGTTGTGCATTCGAAGAGAGTATAAGATTTTAAGAAGAATATTGATAGTCATTGGAAACTGATAAAATATTAGAATTATTATGGACCAACATTTCTATGCCTCTGACCTGTTGTTGGTAGACAATTTTTGTACTTTTATTTGAATTTATTTTAAAAAGGCACCCTATGCTACAATTTGGATTAACAACGTCTTTTTTATGGCTCCAAATGCCTCCCCATATGATTGTTATAATTCCCTCTGATAGTTATAAAAAAAATAAGAGACGTAGGAAAATAAAAATTATATTTTTTTGAAGATGCCTTCGTTATAAAAAGTAATTCCTTTACATTTTAAAACAAAATCAATTGTGCTGTTTAAAATTTTTCATTCTTCTCCGAAAGTATAATTTAACAAAGTTACACAAAAGATTTGCAACAAATAAACCATTATATTTTCATAGAAATATTATGAATTCAGATGTTCTTTTTCTCTTTTGTAACAAAACGTTTCATAATTTTTATTTTTACCCTTTAAAATATCAGCACTGTATCGTAGAACTTTCTGGACACATACAAAAAAAATGCTTTTTCTGTTAGCATTGATAAAACAAGACCACCCAAGCTCATGGCACTGAAACACAAATATAAAAGTTCTGGGAAGTGTTTGGCTTTCGACTAAACACAAGGAGTCGCGTCTTTAATAACTTGCGAGAATTACGACCTTAAGCCAGAAGCTGTTGAAAGTTAGAACATATATTGGCATATGCTGTATTAGTTTACTCTTTGGATAGATACCCCACTGATCTCTTGTTTATTACTGAACTTCTGGGGCTGCATGTTGAGATTGGGGCACGAAAGATATCTCGAAGTTCAACGGTTTGTGTAGTTGGCTATCTTGAGAATGCTCTTCTCCATCTTTTGTGACTTTACTTTTAAGGTTTGAGTTTCTTTCTTTGTTGCAACTGAAAACTTTAGTGTTATAAGTGGTTAACTTAAATAAACATGTACAAGGAATTAATAATCAGATTAAAGGGCAATAAAAAAAAGAGTTTAAGTTACATAATTGTATGCAAATATAATATATGCTGTTAATAATCTGGCACTTAGTTTCACTAAAAAATATGGTTCCTAGGAGCTTAACGGCTTTGTGGTGAAATATTTCACCATATTTTTAATATTCAGTAAAACCATTTACATGGTTTGTGTTTTCTTATTATAATAAAACAAAGAAAACAGGTTTTAACTGTGTAGGATTTTACTGTTTAAATTCTATATAGCTAAACTAAAACGTTTACAAATGGAAAATACCCATAAATGTTTATTATCTCTAATTTATTTCATATGTCTGTACAGCAATGCTTGGCATGACAACTTTTTCGTAAACAAACGTATATTTTCAGCAACAAAGTCCTAAATAAATTGAAATATTTAATCGGACGAATATTTTTCTGCACAAATGGCTGACTTTTTTGGCTTCAAATTCATTCCACTCACCTCAACTAAGTCATTTGGAAAAACTGAACAGGTAAAAGGCCTTTATTTTATTGATTACGTGATAAATGAAATTTTAAAGACTTTCCCAAGAGATAACACCGAATAGGGACGTAATGAGCCCAAACCTTGTTGTTTGTTTAAAGTTTGGACACGCTATTCATATCAGAAAAAAAATCTGGTCATGAAATTTCTCAAATCTGCTCTTACAGAAATGATTAAGTATTTTCCGATACCTCAGATTTTATGGAAGTTGAGAATCTTATTCTAAATATATCTAAATTCTCGCCATTTCAGTTATTTAACCCTAGTTATTTAACCCTCTAATGCATACTGTTGCCATACGGCAACTAGTAACATATACCACTTTATTCTATATTAAAGTGGAGCTCCCTCTCGACAAATAAGTGTTTTTTTTTATCTACTTCATTTCATTTTGAAGTTTTAGTTACTAATAATCCTCATAGATGACAGTAGTAAAAGTGTATTCAAAATAAAAGAGTGAAGTTATTAGCTGTTGTGAAATTACGTCTTTGGCAGTATTCAAAGTATAATGATGTAACGACTAAATTCAAATAAATTGTTTTGAAAAAATAATTATAGTTTAAGAGGGTTATTTTAAAATATATTCAGTAGTGTTTTCTAATCCTTCTTATCAAAATTGGAATTTTGTAGTATGTTTTTGTCATATGGCAACAATTTTAAAATTAAGAATTATTTAAATTTCAATGCAGTTAATTTTTTTCAGTATTTTTCCCTTAATGTACGAGTATTTAAGAAACAAATATATATTTTCGGGATGAAAAAAAAATTATTGCATTACAGGGTTAAGAATCATGTTAGAGCTAACAGGCCGAGAAATGCTGTGGTTAAAGGGCAAAACACTGCATCTAAAACACGTCTATTAATAAACCCCGCTTCCGTTCTTCACAGTTGTTTGATACTCTCGATAGCGGTATTTTTTCCACTTTTTTCTCTCTGTTTATTATTCCAATCCAACTCTTTTTTGAGATACCATATGGTAGCAGAAAAGAAGTCTCAGAAAAGACTTTTTCGATTTCTTATCGTCACTTTTTTGCAAGTGTTGTTTTCTTTTCATGGATCTTGAAATAGATTTTCACACTCGATGAAATGTTTTAGGTGGAAAAAGCTTTTCGGCAGCTTTGATTTCAGTCTGTTTATAGACGAAGTAATGGGTTGACAAATCTTTGATGGTAGAAGGAAAAGGACTTTTTTTAAAAAAAATTCTTGTGACTAGTTTCTTAAGCGTTAATATTTAAAATTTTCACTGCACATTGTATTTGATATTTTATACAATACTAATAAAATATTTTGGAATTTGAAATGCTAAAAGTATAAAAGCTATTTAGCTAAACAACCCAAATACTTAAAATAACTACTGAAGAATGTATTCGTTCTGTGAGTAAGTTCGGTCTGAACCATTTGACTTAAATTTAGAAAGTAATTAAAATTTTCATTCAGTAAAAACCAGGTTTTACATTATAAAAAAAAAATTCTTCATTCATTTTAATAAATATATAGTTCTTTTAAGAAAAGTATTCGCCAACTTCCCAAAACTAATAATTGTCTTGTTTCAGACATAGAGTTAGGAAAGAGAATAGAGCGGGCCATGTATGTGAGCAGTAACGCACAAAAGAAGTGGGCTAGAGCGGTACATCTTGGGATACCTCAGTGCCAGTTTCTATAGTTTCGGATACTAAGTTACTAGCTCAAAAAACTGCTAAAGCGGTCCATCTTGGGATGCCTCAGCGCCGTTTTATTATGAGCAGTAGCTCTTAAAACCTGACAGCCCTGCTTCAAACCATTGGAACTGTTAGACCCCTCTACTTCTTCCTAACTCTATGGTTTCAGATGACATGCTTCTAGCTTTCATTCCCGCCTTCCATCAATCGTTGCTTCGATCCCACGTGACATTGATCCACCAATCGAGGCTCCAGAAACGATATTATTCAGCATTTCTGTTGCCACTCAAGATCTGAAACATGCCTATCGTTGTTACTCTGTAGGTATCAGTACAAAAATCAATAGAGTGACTCCAAAATACCAAAAAATAAACCCTCTATGAAAATCGAAACCCTGGAGATTTACGAGACACAGAGGGGGAGTGAATCTTCCAAAAGTGCATCGAAAATGAGCGTAATTGGGCGTAAATCTGTCATTCCCCCCTTACCCTCCAAGAATCAGTTCTTCCCTTGAAGTCTCTACTACTCAAGCAAAGTAAGGGGTATAAGAGATATCAGTGTAAGTTTGATAAAAGTGGAATTATCATTTGAGATATTTTGAATACATTGAGCATGACTTTTCGACAAATATGAAGTATGACAAAACTGAAATTGTAATTTGTTCTATTAACTAGATAATTTAAAACTAAGTTATGCATTTAATAACATTTCATAACTACAAGCTAAGTCTTGGCAAGCCTTTATTTTTAGAAATTATTTATGAATTTTTTTAAATCTATATACTTTTTAAGAAGATTTCAATTTAAATACTATTTAGCTATAAAAATAAAATTTGTTGTGTTCAGTTTCAATAAAATTTTTTGTTCTTAATACTTTTGTTATATTTAATTTTTGGTCAAAACGAAATTAATTCCAAAGCAATTGGACTTGGCAAAAGACTTTGATAGGCATACTTTAAAGTGGGTTTTAACATAATCTTAAGCTTATGCATGTATAAAGTTTCATTTTTAGTTGGATTTTGTTTTTTAAATAAATAACTACGAATTATCGCGTATTTAAAACAGCTTGATTTATATTAGTAATATAACTAAACAAAATCGAACAAAAAAGCTTCTTATACAACTCTGTCACTTCAACACATTAAAAGTAAGGGGTGTACGAGAGAGTCTTTTTCCATAATTATGGCGTCGGAGAGGCGCCGTACATAGTCCTGGTTATTGTTGATTTCATCACTTTCACTTAATGCGGAGCGTTTATTGATATTGGATCTCTGGTTCGTTATGTTAAAGATTTCACTGAATATGGCATGCATCTAAGGTTTCATCGATTTTCATGAGAAATAAAAAGAAAATATTTACATTTGCTTAGCGTTTTGTTTGGGATATATATGGTGGAGTTTTTCAAAGTTGCTAGTGCGTGAATTGCATAGTTTCTCATGTTTTGGATTTCGTGGTTGAACAAGGGTTTATTGTGTGAAAAGACGTTTCAAAGGTTTAAAAGAATAAATTTGTTTTAAAGTTTTTGGGAATTTTTACACTGTAGTTTCTCTCACTTTCGATTCCCAACAATTTAAAGTAAAGACATCTAAAACTAAATTTAATCCAGTTTTCAACAATGATATCAAAACGAAGAGGTGCCATTCATTGTACTGAAGATTATCTATTTCCTTACATTCAGTCAATAAGGATCAGCTCTTGATTTTGGATTCTCGGTTCGTTACATCTTGGGTATTTTAAAGAATCGTACTTAGTTTAGGTTATAGGAAGTTTGATTTATTGAATCTTTGTGTTAAGTTGAAAACGAAGTATATTTATGGCTAAGTGAAAGCTTATCCAGCAAAGTTTATAGTTGGTTTCTGTTTCAATATTTTTCTTATGTAACTTATGTATATTTCAATGTTTTAAAGCAAATTGCTAATTAATGGAATATTGGAATATTCTTCTATTTGTATTATGCAATTTTTTTCCTCATAAATTAAAAAAAATGTTTCTATACTTTTCCATCGACCTCCTACCATAAATATTATAAATATCATTTTAGTATGAATAATACATGAGAGTAACTTACGCAGAGTACATTTAATGGCTCCAATGCAGATATTTCTTATTAAAAAAATATAAATATAAATAATTTTTGTATGGCTTCCTTACAAAAACGTTTTAAATTATTAACAATAAATTTTTTTGTAACGTACTTAATACTATTAAAATACTAATCAAATTTTAATAAAATCACATTTATTCATTTGAATACATTCTACAATTTAAATATTTTATAATTTATTTTCTACACATCTAATCTTAAGCCATCACATAAATTAACGACTTTAAGTTAAAATTAACTGTATTGATCTAAATTTCCCAATCTATAACAAACAATCAATTTCATTGATAAAGTAGGATGCATCACATAATCCTACAAATAAATAGGATGTAGTCAAAATATACACGGTTAAGAACAATGGAGGGTTTATAAGAGAATATAGAAGTGATGGTGGAATGTCATGCTTGGGATTCCACAGCTGCGTAGCAGATACCAACAGCATTCTTTGAGCATGCAGGATAGGATAACAAACGCGATCCAAATGTAGAAGGATTTCATACATAAAAGCATGTATGCTGAAGGGTATTAATACTTTGGTGCAAATGTTATACCTGGTTTTGGATGCAAAATGTTTTAGGATGTATTTAGATACAACTAAATTAATAAGCTTTTGCTTTCATAAGGTATGAAAAGGTAGTTTTTAAAATGTATTATGTTAATGGTATGAGTAAGCATTTGATATTGAAAAGTTGGCTTGTTTGATTAGAAATTTTTTGTAGACGTTTTCATGTTGATATTTAACTAACTTTTCGTGAAAAAAAATCCAGATGTATTTAACTTAACAGCATACCCGTTTCAAATTCAGGTAGGATTCGTAAAAAAACTGTCTTTTTAGTTTGAAACAAAGGTCAAGCAAAAAAAATTAACTTGTAACCAAAATTTTCATATTCAAATCGAAATGAAAGTTTTTTTGAAATTCAAATTTGTTATACCTATTATTTCATTGACTTTCAACCACGTAATCACCCAACAAACAAAACATTTATATCAATACTTTAACACTCTGTACATTGGAAACACTGATGTTAAAAATACCATACAGGTCCTATGCATCTATATGCATTTTTTATCATAACTGCCTGCGTACCACTAGTCAAGAGCCAAAAGCGAATTGACATACCTCCGGATCATACCATCAGTCTTCTCCCATACTCCCGTTATGCCATCCCATACAATATGCATGGGACGACCTCAAACATAATATGAGTCAACAGGAGTCAAGCCATACCCTTCTGGCCTTGTATGGGACTAACTGAATTACCGCATGCCCATGGGTTGGCGTTCTTGCACTAGAAGTAACCTCTAGGGAGGAGTTTAGTACCTTAGTCTTATAGGGGAGGTGAGTGTATTTTAGAGGCATGTTTATAGATTCCTGATGGCATTTTCATGAGGTGAGGGGTAGCAGGTGGATATGGATATGCTACTGGGTAGTGGGTGGTTGGTTCCGAGTAGGCGCGTTTCCATGAGCCATCGAATCGATGGAATGCCAAAATCCCCATTAGGGGAAAAAGAGGTCGAGCATGATTTCTAACCCAAATAATAGTAGAGTCTGCGGCCGAATCCTTGGTATGAAACATCAAACCCCCCTTCATTGGAGGGTTTGCAAAAACTCCCAATGAACCCTTCAATTCCGGTTCTGTCTGGGAGAAAATCACCAAAAGGGAAAAATTGCCGAGTTTGCTCCTCAATCCAGGGATTCGATGGCTCATGTAAACACGCCTAGTCAGGAGTAAGGATAACGTGTGATGTAATGCTTGTGAGGACGAGTTGTGAAATTTACGAGGAGGCTACATTAAGAAGGCGTTTTGTTAATGGACATGTTTTACGTCTTGAGGGGAATCAGTAATGAAAATAGGGTCTCGATTGTCTAATCAATGTATAGAGGGCTTTACCCTGATATACTACTGAACACCGCAACTACCAATGGAATCCAAGAATGAAAGCAGAAATGTAAATACGTCACATGAAAAGTCAATTGCGGAAACCAATATTGAGGAAAATACCAATGCCAGAGTTTAGTGTCTATGTCTTATAACAATAACGGCGGGGAAGCTATTGTATTTTGAAACCAAGTTTGTAGATTTCAAATATCGTTTTCTTGAGGTAAAGATAGAAAAAAGGGCTAAAATTTATTAAGAGCTTGGGTTATAGTTATGAGCCAAGAATAAGCAGGACATTATCCAAATTTCATTAAAAGAGAAGTCTACTTACGATCTGGGGTACCCATCCAAATATCCATACTAAAATACATCTAATTTACAAAGTCGTCATATTTATTTTTGTAAGATATATTAGAAGAAAAAGATTATTAAGTCCAGTGCCTGTTAGCAAGGGCCCCTAATTTTTCAAAATGCCAAAATATTTATGTTTATCTCTAAAATAAAACTACAATATGTCAAGCAATTTAACTATTAAAAACATGCTGCATTCATTACACAAACATAAGGCAACCTAAACTGCAAATAAATTAAACACAGAAAATTGTCTCTGTGGAATAATATTTGGAGTATCTTGATACTTGCGAGATAACAGCTCTGGTTTCATGGGCCTATTCGGTAATGAGATCTGGGAATAAGGGATATTGTGAAGATTGTAAATCGTGATGGTATTATAAGGAGCCAAAAAAAGCACGGACGTTTTCATTTAATATTTTCTAACCCATGATGAATAAATATTCAATAATTAATTATCGTCTTTAATTTTAAGAATAAAAAATAATTTTTATAATTTGAAAGAACATAAATCACTCCTAAACAACAAATTACTGCATTAAACATTCATTATATAGTGTCTTCTTATGTTTAATGTAGCTGAAATTTTTTTGACATTATAATCCATTTACCTCTGCGTACTTAGTTAAAATTAAGTTTTTCTTTTAAATCATCTGCGGTATACACAAATATAAAACGGTCAACTGTATGTCATGTTTTCGTTTTCAAGAAGTACGCTTAATTTTATTTAATTATAAATATATAACTAATGTTTTTTATAAGTTAAAGATGAAGAATTCACTTATAATCATCTGCTACAGAAATATAATTATAAACATTTAGAGAACTCGAAATTTCAGTAAAAAAATTAAAATTTAATCTCATGCAGTGAAAACAAGTTTACGCTTCAGTCAATTTGCTGATCTGTCATGATTTTGTAAAATGAATATTGATTATGAAGTCTGGGCTGTATGATGTCAATCTGAATAAAATATTGAAGCAAAACTTAAAAAAAAGTAGGCCATGCATCACAGCCAAAATCAGGCATCCGCACACATTTATTACCCCAAACAAAATAAAACTAAAAACCAAAGAGTTTTGAAAAGAAAAACTTCCTTCCCATCTTTCAAAAAAGGGAAGACTGTAAAATATTTCATATTTATTTTAGGGCGAGTCAAGAAACCACTGCCCGTTTCTTGAAGCGACAAAAAGGAGAAAAATTGCGTCACGTTTACGAGGTTCTCAAATTCAGTAAAAGCTTTCTAATCGAGAAGTCGCTACAATTTTTCAGGAACGGCTTACTGGACACGACAAAGCACTACAGAAAATAAATTTTATGCGTGATTTGGGATTCGGCGAGCATTTTTACGTGTCTGCATAAAGCAGGATTTTTTACCACGCGGATTTCGCGTTTAAAAACCGTACTTTTTGTGTGTACCTCTGAATAAATTTGGAGATTAAATTTTGTTGTAATTTAGTACCGTTAGGGAAGTTAGAGCAATATGTATTATTTTAATATTAATGCAAGAATATAAATTGATAAATAATAATTAACAAAAAAAAATTCATGTGTTGGATCTGAAGTTGATCTGAGTGTTTGAAATTTGAAATAGCTTAGTACTAGTTCCTCATAGCTGGAGTAATGGTTCCTAAAGTTGAAAGAGAACTTCCCATAGGTCATTGCGAAGACACTTGCTGGTAAATTTTTACAATAACAAACCATACTGATGCCTTTCGTTGAATATGTTAACTAGTTACTTAAATTTGTACTTGTAAAGTAACCCCGATGTATTTTTAAAAGATACATCGGCAATGGAATCTTAGTTATAGAAAACTGTTTAGAATTCTTTGGAGCATTTAGGGTGAGCAGCAATATTAACTTGGTCAAAAAAGGAAAAAAACATTTATCTAAAAACAATTCTATCACTTGCTTGGGCTTAGAGATGAAACTATATTCAACCTTTTAAGTTATACTACTTCAATATTATCATACGTCTTTTTGATTAAATAAAATTAGGTTACATTTGAATTATCGTCTCGCCAGAGCTACACGAGGGCTATTTGCGATGAGCGTCGTATTTTAGTGAAGTGACGAACCGACACCTGAATAGTCACCCAACGCAACCGTGAAGGGCGACATAGTGCGCAGCGTTGGACTTAAAAGGATATTTAACGTGCACTGCCTTACACGGGGTATATTAGTCGGACATTTTTGGCTACACGGGTCATTTATAAGTCGATAACTATTTTTGGCGATTCCCGGACCCGAACTTGGGACCTTTCGCATACTAGGCGAATGCCTAACTGATTGGGCTCTCCAGCTCCCATTGAACGAAATAAATGAATAAATGTGTTTCAATGTCATCTTGATGTTCATTTTTTTTGTTTTTGTTTCTAAGAACTACAAATCACTTTTCCATATCAACAGAAACAACTTCCTTGACACAAGACAGCTCGAAACATGGCAATGTCAAACGAAGAACATCGCCGTCGTTTAACAAGACAATCAAACTGCCTAAAACCATCCTTTGCTGCTTTGCGGTTATTTTCGGGACCGAGTTAGACAGATGAGAATCCGAGGAATCGCCCAGATGAATCTTGAAACAGGAAATTCCTGGAATAATCGAAAGCGACGATCGCGAAACGAGGCAGTAAACAGCCGAGGCGAATCTAATACCGAGAAAATTGCGTATCATTTCATATTTGGCTCTTTACGTGGAGCCATCTTTAAGATGAGAGATGGCAATGTCTTGTTGGGGTCCCATTGCTTTTGACAGTTTGTATGTTGGGGGAAGTTGGATCAAATTGTTTGTGATGCTAAAGCGCATTTGGTTTTGATATTTGATAATGGGACGTTAAAAATGAAATATGTTTCACGTAACAGAACGCAAAATGATTGTAAAATGCTGATTACCTCAAATTTTATTCAGATATCTAAAACGACTAAGCGTTCAGGCAAAGTGAGCAAAATCGTTTTGAGTAAAATTACCTTGTTTTTTTCAAGTCTATGAATAAATGTACTATACTTTTGCAATAAACTAATCAAACTAAAATATCAACAACAAAAAAAAATTAGAAGGAATCAGATAAAAGTTGGAAATGTATCATTTGTGTTGCTGGTGAATTTATTTCGATAGCATGGATGTTTCAAAGCGAAAATGGTTCAAGTATTAGAATGTAATTGGAATAAAGAATGGTCATAATATTAATAGGATAAAATAGGAACAAACGAAAAGCTTCAATTAGGAAAAGTTGAAATTGTACATATTCGAACAAAATACTATAAACATTAATTATCTATAGTACAGCTTATATTCTTTTGATGTATTCAGAAGTCAATAAGTTAGGCCGATAAAATAGGTTGGAAATTTAAGCAAATTCAAACTTTCTTATATTTTAATGCAAGTTATAATTTAAAAAATAAGCGTTAACCTTTAATTTTTGACAGAGTAAATAGTAAGTTAAAAATTTTCAAAGAAAAGTCAAGGAACGGAAATATTAAATTTTTTTTTTGTACACTTGCTAAAGTAATTTATAATATATTACCGCAGCAGAGTCTTCTAACGATTTTAAAATTTCTTACAAAATAAAGATTTTTTTTATTCATGGTAAAAAAACCTTACAAAATTACCCACATTAAGTAAAATTACTGTCCGATCATTCTACGTGATCCCAGATATCTTTTCCATATTTTTTCTTGAACCTGCCTCCTTTTTATCCACCATTATAGGGTGCATTAGTCTGCCAAAGATGACATCGGTCGTCGTGTCATTTGACTCTCATTACATGCTTTACCCTTCAACTTGTCGGCGTCCCGTTGGTTGTAAATTTTACGACAAAAATTAACGAGTGTCGCTTTTTGCATAGTGAAAGGAGAGAGAAAGTGGGTATGTATCACGCATTAATATACGAAAAATATAGGTGCCTCCTTAAGACATATAGTCAATTTTTTAAAAATAAAATCTTTAGTTTTTAATTAATATGAATTAGAAAGTAATAAGCAATAGATTATTAAATTTAAACGAATTTTAATTTGATATTACTATTTAAAACATACATAAGAAATTAAAGATATGTGACCTATAATGTTGTTGATGCAATACACAAAAAGTTATATATACATTATGTATTTACAACCAATATTTTTTATAATCATCAGAATAAGTCAAATATCGCATATCTCTAAACAAAATTTTAGTTAATGAACTTAAATGAATTTATAAATTTATATACAGTCATTGACAGTTATCGGTTTTGATTCCGAGCTATAACTTATATTCTTAAAATATGTTACAATAGTAATCAGTTTATTTTTCATTTATGTAAAAAAAGATCAGTTTACTGTTATTTATCATTTTGTTTTGAGGTCATTTATTTAATAAATAAATTGGATGTAAAATAAGTTATAATAAATTAGTTTTACGAAGATAAGCATTTTGGCATAAAAAGCAAAAAGGTTCTTCAAAAAATCATTGTTTTCAAAATCAGCAAAGAAATTCTTTACTTTTGATAAATTGAGCATGCCAAAAATATTGAAATATATTGTTTATGAATTTTAATGAATATCTCAGAAATCAAAAATAAAATTTAATACGGATTTAACTGTTTGAATTGCGAAAAAGCCACATTTGTGGAAATTAAAAGTCGATTTAGAATGAAGGATTTAAATCAAATATTATCAAATAAGTTTGAAAAAAAAAAATAGTATCAGTAAACCAAAAAGAATGGTTATGGGGTATGAAAAACAGATGCAAAATTTTAAGGACAGCGAAAAAAAAAAGTTCAATATACCTAGAATCTCACAAGGAACGAGGTAAAAAATTATGATAAAATTCCTATATCTGAAATCTGTTATAAAAATGATGTATGGAGCGAATGTTCAATAAAATAATTCCTTTTCGTTTCTTTTTGTTTATAATATGAATCATGCATAAAAACATTTATCTTCACATTGATTTTTGTGAAAAGGGCATATATTATAATGTAGAATGCAATTAAATATTAATTATATTTTGTTTATAAAATATTATATATTTTTCTTTTGTATAGTTGTGTGAAATAGCTTTAAGATTAGTTATTTCCAATTAATTTTGTTCGCTTAGAATGCTTAACTTGAATTATTTACTTAAAAGTTTGAAGTGTAAAATAAACAAAAGAAATTTTGAAATTTACGTAAATCCTCAGCAAAATCTTTGTGTTCATTGATAAATTTGTAATTTCCTTTAACGAAGAGCTATTTATATATGATTCACATATAAAGTTAGATTCAGAAATTAATTAACAATCAAAACTTTAAAGGAAAGAGTTAGGATATTTAATATAACAAATTAAAATTTTAAAAAGGTTATACATTTTTATTCGTTTCTTCTAAAAAAGTAAGTATTTAATAAAAGTACCCCACTTACCTAATTTATTGAACAAGTGCATTGAAGCGAACCGCCTAGTCTATCAAATACTTCTAGAAGAATGTGAATTTCAAAAAGAATTTTTACTTGCACATTCATCAAATGATGATGAAATGAACAAGACGCTCATTATTACAGAAACTAATCTTCATTAAAAACAATTTACTAATTGCGTTGTTATTTAATAATTGCGTAGTTTTCCAAGAAATTTTGTGATTACTGATTATTACTGTTTTTGAACGGAAGTGTATTTTTAGGTAGAAATAAAAATGTAGACAATATTTAAAAAAATGCATTATGATTGTTTTATTTCTTTCATATTTTCATTTGGTTGCTTGCAATTGAGATTTTCAATTTACATCTGTTATTTGAAAAGCTGTGAAAGTCGATTTTTAAATTGAAATGTTTTAAACTCATGCATCCAGTACAATTTCTTAATAAAAAATATAACAATACGGTCCAAATTTATTTTATTTAGAATGAATGGCACAACTCAAATTTAAAATTATAAATAACCACGAAATAAGCTACCATTGCATCCTGTAGCTTAAGAGATCCTTTAAGGGAAAAAGATTTATCGAAGTAAAGTACCCTATCTATAACATTACCAAGTTTAAACATACCCTATCCCTTACAAGCATTACTTCTAGAAAGTCCGACTTGCTTTTAGAAGTACCCCCCAAAGATATTCTTGTCAATTCCTTGTGAGAGCGTGGAAAATATAGTATCTTCCGAATGCGGAAGGAGGCGATTTTCCAGACAATAAAAACCGAAACCCGTGACAGGACAGCCTCGGAAGGCCTCCTCCATATCCAGGAGTTTGGGATGTAAATGAAAAATTTACCTTGTTTTTTATACTTGTGTTTAGTGTTAATAGAATCAGTGTGTATTCTATTAAAAAAGCTTGTTGTGTTGGTGAGAATTTTCTTAACTTTTTGAGGTGTTATAATAGATTTCTGAGATCAATTAAAAAGGAAATGCCGCCTTTTAGGTATGAATACAAACTTCGTGCGAAATGTTTTGTATTATTCAAACTGGATGATAGAATTTTAGTACATCGTATATTTTAAAAACTGTTTAACAGTTTATTATGATTGACAGTTTATTAAGCATTAACTGCTTAACAGCTTCAATAATTTTTAGTTTAAGCCAAATGTAATTGGAAAAAAAAAATATGGAATATTTTTTTAAAACTTAAGTATAATTTTCTGTATCGTCAGATGGAAGAATAATTATATTTTAAAATAACTTTCGTTGCCGAGTATAAAAAAAACCTGACAATCTAAACAATTGCTAAAAGCATTAAACTCATTACAAAAATTTAAGTTCAAATTAACAATCTAAATATTGGTAAACCGCAAATGTGCATAAACAGAATGTCATTAATCTTCTAACGGATTCTATAAGAAATATCATGCCTTTTACATATCTAGCAAGATATCACTTTTTGTGTTTAATTTTCACGTGTAATTCAAACTACACGCCTTGCCAACCTAAGTTGGGTAAAAAAGAAATATGATATGGAGAAGATCCTTCCGCGCATGTAAAGAGTTACATAAATTATTTGCGAATCCATACAGAAAAAAGGTTTAAAACATTTCGTTTAAGGTCTAACAGATTTGAGAAAATTTGGCAATTTCATCAGAATGGTAAGTATTTTTATTAAATTGTATTCAGATCACTTCACCCTACAAGAGTTTCCAAATAACGGACAAACCGCGCTTCCCCCCTGCATTTTTACTCTTTGCTTTTACCCCAGTTAGGTTGGCACGGAGTGTATATGACCCAATGTTAACCTATTTTTAGTAAGCTCTTTGCTTTTAGTTAACCCTATCAAATCATACAATAATCTACTAATAATCGAATCTAGTGTGTAATAGTTTCCGGCTGCCTATTTCTAGCCTCCAGTAGGAGCTTTAACACACCCAATAACGCCTCGTAATTTAGAACCCTGGTCAAGTGACGCAATTGAAACTGAAAACAACCATTCTATGAGAAATAACCCGCATTTCACATATCTAGCAAGGAAATCGCCTCTCGCGCAATGAAATTGGAATTCTTTCCTTCTCTCCAGATGTTATGGGAGTCTCCCCGGGCCGACCCCGTATTCAATCACAGCTGCAATAAGTGGGAGGAAATTCAATAAGATTTTCCAGGGAAGAGGATCAAGTTCTCATCTTTTTCGAAAGTATCGCATTGAAAAACTAGAGCTTCTCGGGGTATCCCTCGACTGTGGACTAAAGGTGGACTTGGGAAAGTTATAAATAAAATTTTTAATATTTGAGATTGGAGCGTGAGAAATGTTGGTCCAGTTTTGATTAAAATGAGATTGTAATACAACGAATCACTAGAAAAGTTGATATATAAATTGTTCTGATTTACAAAATAACTAGCAGTATGGTCCCGTCTTACTGGGAACCCGTTAACTTCGCATTGCTCCTTTTAGAGGCTTTACTTGTGAAAATAAACTCAAAATCAAAACAAAATTAAATTCGTGTTGGCGCATGCGCACTTAAAAAAGCAAACACTAATAGAGGATGAAGCAGCCTTCGGGCGAGCGCTTATCTCAACCAAACGCAATCAATCAAACTAATAGAGGATGGCGTCAAGTCCCCGTTTCGGCCCGGTACATGTATTTTCAAGCCCTGTTATGGTCCCGCAATCCCACGTGGATAACGTTTTTTTAAAACTAATTATATTAATTAAAAATCACAATCAAATATGAAAAACTAAGCTTCAGGTGCACACGTAGGTATTAAAAGGAATCTATATTAAAAATTTCGAATTTTTTAGAGCAGTCTAAGTAGGTCTTTTGGGTCATTCCACGTGAAATCACCCAATGAGTGTTGCCGACTAGTCACAGATTTTTTTCAAAAAATTACCACTTAAACTTGTTGTGGAGAAACCCTCAAATATCAATTTTTAGCGCATTTTGTCGATTACTTGCTGAGATACGGATTTTTGAAAAATGATCATTTGTGACGAATTTCGGCCATCTTGGATTTAACACTGTGCACTAAAACTTCAATAACTTAGGAATTAATTGGTCAAATTTAACAATTTTGGTGTCCATTGGAAGCTATTTATATGAGAAACATAAATCTAGAGTTTAAAAGAAGTTATAAATTTTTTTTACTGAAGTTTTAGAAGGAAAATTAAAAAAATCAGTGTTAAAATTTTAAAAAATTCAATAGGCTGTAAAAAAAATAGGTATATTTTTTTTTCTTTGAAACTTGGTGAAAACATTAATCAATATGTGTTCTTTAAGTACAAAAAAAATTGGAGAGGTAAAATTTCTTAAAAGCTAGAAATTTTTTTGTAACCCGTGATATTGAGCGCTACGGGTGCAATAAATTGAGAAATAATTCTTCAAATTTCACAATTTTTGTGTTGTTTTGAAGCTAATTATATGAGAAATATAAATCCAGTGTTTAAAAAATTTTTTATTATAATTTTAGAAGGGAATTGTAAAAAAAAAAACCCGTTAAAATTTTTCTAAATTCAATATGCTTAAAAACTATATACCCATTTTTTTCCACCTGAAAATTGGTGAAAACATTAATCAATATGTGTACTTTAAGTACAAAAAAAATCAGAGAGGTAAAATTTCTTAAAAACTAGAAAGGAATTTTTTTGTAACCCATGATATTGAGTTACAAAACTCACAGATGTAGGAATATGCCAATGAAAATGTTTTTAAAAAGTAAAATTTTCATTATCATGTTAAGTTAACTTGATTTTAAGCACTAAAAAAGGTTTTTATAAGACTAAAAGTGTAATTCGTTCCAATAATTTTACATAAATTGAATCTCACATTCCTGTCCTATAAGTTTTCATTTCCCTTACTCTGTGTTTTGCATGTAGTAGAATGAAGTCTTTAATCCACATGGTAAGTTATTAAGGAAAAAGCTTTGAACATCTGCCTAATTTCTTCAAAACCTATGAACACAGGAAATTAAATCATTCAACAAAACCTCAAAAATCAAAACAAGTCATCACTAAACCATGTCATTTTTCAGTAATAAAAACAAACAATCCATAGGCAAAAGGTGCAGGGATTGTTTATATTAAGTAATGCAGAAATGAAGTTTGTTTTTTCTAAGAGGCACTTCTAACTCTTTCGATATACTATTTGTCTCTAAACTGCTTTGCCAACTGTGAAAATTCTGAAACTATATTACACACTATTATTTAGCTCTCCTTTGTTAGATTGTTAAATGTTGAGAACATACAATATCACCCCTGATGAAACCAAGTCAATTGAACACTTGTTTGAAAACTTCAGGGAGGAATAGATTATTTCTTCTCAATGTTAAAAATGGTATGTACCTAGATCTCATTTGCCAGTACTAAAAATTATTTTTTAGAAACTTTTCAGTGTCATATATTCCTACATCTGTGAGTTTTGTAACTCAATATCATGGGTTACAAAAAAATTCTTTTCTAGTTCTTAAGAAATTTTACCTCTCTGATTTTTTTTGTACTTAAAGTACACATATTGATTGATGTTTTCACCAATTTTCAGGTGGGAAAAAATGGGTATATATTTTTTAAGCATATTGAATTTAGAAAAATTTTAACGGAGTTTTTTTTTACAATTTACTTCTAAAAGTGTAATAAAATATTTTTGAGCCTTTTTTAAACACTGGATTTATGTTTCTCATATAATTAGCTTCAAAACGACACAAAAATTGTGAAATTTGAAGAATTATTTCTCAATTTATTGCAGCCGTAGCGCTCAATATCACGGGTTACAAAAAAATTCTTTTCTAGCTTTTAAGAAATTTTACCTCTCCAATTTTTTTTGTACTTAAAGAACACATATTGATTAAAGTTTTCACCAAGTTTCGAAGGAAAAAAAATATACCTATTTTTTTTACAGCCTATTGAAATTTTTTAAATTTTAACACTGATTTTTTTAATTTTCCTTCTGAAACTTTAGTAAAAATTTTTAAAACTTCTTTTAAACGCTAGATTTATGTTTTTCATATAAATAGTTTCAAATGGACACCAAAATTGTTAAATTTGACCAATTAATTCTCAAGTTATTGAAGTTTTAGTGCACAGTGTTAAATCCAAGATGGCCGGAATTTGTCAAAAATGATCATTTTTCAAAAGTCCGTATCTCACCAAATAATCGACAAAATGCGCTAAAAATTTATATTTGAGGGTTTCTCCCCAACAAGTTAAAGTGGTAATTTTTTGAAAAAAATCGGTGACTAGTCGGCAACAAATTTTCTTAAATTTGGGTGATTTCACATGGAATGACCCTTTTGCGATCCACAGACAGACAAACAGACAGACTCTTTCTTTTATTATTATAGATAATTAACATTTTTACAGTTTAATATTGGAAGGTAAACAACGCTATGGTCCAGTTTTGTTGAAAATGAGATTATGGTGTTGCATATAAAATAATCGTTTTAAATTCATATTACAATTAACCACTACGATTGTTGAAGTCATTGTTGTTGTTTCTTATTTCACTTGATCTAAAGCAAGTGTAGACCAAGTTTAAACAGCCTTTCGCCCGAAAAAGTCTCGATCTCGATTAAGTAATTGTACTTTCAATTTATAAAATCAAAATTATAAACATATTTGTAGTTCAATATTGGAATGGTAGACAACGGTGAATTTTTGTTGAAAATTATTATATACGCGCAGTATTATGGCTTAATACTGATAAAATTAAGTTTTAGAAGGTTTTGAGCAAATAAAATAATAGTTATGTTCCTTGGATGAACAGCGGAAATATTTGGCTCAAAATTACTAAGATAACAAAAGTAAATGGGGGAAGTTTTAAAAGAAATTTATTTATAATACCATAATATATCTTAACAATGACAGTAGAATTAGTTTTTATTTATAAAATACCCTTTTTATAGGTTTATACATTCTTTGAAAATATAGCGAAAATGTTTTACTCGGAGTTACTAAAATAATCATCTCATAAAATATTCTAAAAAATTTGAATGAAAAATTAGCTAAATTCAATTTTGATAAGTTTTTTCATATTAATAGTATCAAGCCACGTAAAGGTGGAAATCTCCCCCCCCCCCCCAAATATATTTCTTCAGATAAATTCACAATTCGATACTGATGTTTAAAAATACATAGTACATAATTAGCTTGAAAATTGGATACCAGTTATATATAGATATGTAATTAGTGAATTAGATACCATCTATTAGCTCTCTATATAAATATAGAGCTTTTATCTGAGCTTCTGAAAACAAACTCAGAATTACCAAAGAATTTGCAAGAAAAGAATTCAAGATTCAAACTGCTGCCCTGAGACTAAAACGAAACCACCATTATACTAAGAAAAGTTGCTACAAGGGTTCTATTTCAAATCACATTATAAATCTCCCTAAGTCCCACAGATTAAATTATTTAACCGTGAATACGGAGGTAGCTTACTGCTTTTTGTTCGATAAGAATTTAACAGATGTTTATTCAAAAAACGAGTTTTATATTTGTATCAACATTAGTATTTTTTAAAAAATAAATGTTCGTACTATTTCAAGAAGTTCAAAGTTTCAAAGATTTTAAATATATTTTTGAAAATCTAAGTATGTAAAAAGTAGTATCAAAAGACTGTTGAATAGAATAAATTTTAAATTCTAACTGAACAAATTAAAAAAAACAGATATGGGTAATTAAATGCAAAATTATCCTGTCTGTAGTGTAAGTCACGTTTTAAAAAAAAGTAATTATCACTATAAATTTCAATTTTAAATGAAAAAAAAAATGCGGAATAGTTGATCTACACTTTTTATAACTAAATGATGTAATGTACTTAATTATATATATTTTTTTAATTTAAAAAGCTTTTAATTTCCTCTTAAATCGTGACTTACACTACATTTACATGGAATTAGCCTTATGTATTGTTGGGAAAACTAACTGTCCCTAACTCCTAGGGCGGGTTTATGTGTCTGGTAGTTAAGAACACCTTTCATCATATCTCTACTTTTCAAGTCCCTTTTACCCACAATCTCTTAATTATTAAATAAAACTTTGTCACACCAATGCATTATAGCCGTCTTCATTTTCATTTCTTTTCCTCAAAGTGAAAATGATAAAGGAAAAGACCCTAACCGTAGAGACGCTAAAGAACCGAAACTCCATTTTCAATGGGGATGACTGGAAATGGATCTTTTATTAGATACGATTTAAAAGTACCCCCACTCGTAGTATTAGGAATCTTATATAATTACTTTTACGGTCTGTAGAAAAGATTTATCTTTGAAATGTATCTCTAGAGATTTGAAATCTCTTTTTACCTTTGGGATTGCTGATAAATATTTTACGTATTAAAAAAAGATATCTAAAGCTTAAATTAATGGGTAAGTATCTTATTTAAGAGTGTTGATAAATGTGTCATTGGTTCTACGAATACAAAATTATGAATAACAGTATCTGGTAAAAAAAGAAAATAAAATGTCTTTAGTAAATTTTTTTAAAGTTTAAAAACAAATTCAGAACCACTCCATTATACGATACATGATAAACTAATGTTTAATGTACATTTTATAAGTTTAATTGCGTTTAAACGTTTCAAAGCATGTAATAGAATAAAATAAAATAAATTTTCCTTTTGTAGATATAATTTGAATAATTGGCCGCATTATGCAAAGCTAAAAAGCATAATGAATTATTAGGTTGGAAATATCCCTTAAAATACGTCCCAAAAAATAGCTCTAGGCAATGTATTCGCTAATGAAAATGAAGAGCAATCTTTTGAAAAATTACTAAAAGACTCTGAAACAAATTAAAATGAGGCATCTGCAAGCTTAGTTGATAAAAAAAATAGGTACGAACAAGCAGAATCAAATTAGCCACCTTTTATTAAAATAGGGATATTAAATTAATGCATAGCTTGAAGCTTTATCTTAATCATTGTGAAAAAAATTCGCATTCTTAAGTAAAGTTTGTTAATGTATGTGAATATCTAAAATAAAACATTTCAGCAACCAATTATTTTATTTTGCGATTTTTATATATTAATAATAATTAAACAAAATTTATTACTAGATTAATAACAAAGGAATAGAATTTTTTTTTATTTCAAACCGAATGGAGAATATATTAAAATCTTAGCGCATTGTTCTTTTTACATCATCGTATATTTTTTACATTTTATATATTCAGTTTTAGTGTCCATTTCATACTTTTAAATAACCTTGTCTAAATATGTATAATTGTTCACATTTTTGATACGTATATACTACCTCATTTTTTCAAAATTCACGAATAATAATTAGAAATGGAAGGAACCTAATGATTATTTTTTTAAAGGATTAAGAAACGTTAAGACACATTTTTGTAACATTTTGATTTAGTTGATATAAGACAGGTATATAGATGGTATTTTTCTTTACTATTTCTAATTAGGTTGGGGCAACGAGAGTAGACTTTAACCAGGTAAAAACACTTATGTCAGAAATGGTTTCTTACCCATATACTTTGGCAAAGAAGCACAGGTGTTTTCCAATCACCAACGCCGGTTAATTTATATTTATTTTAACACAGAACGCAACAAGTATATAAAGGTAAGATCAAACAACTTAGTATAAGATTCTCAAAGCACTAAAGAATTTTATAAAAGCAAATGGCAATTACGGATAACGAAGTAATTGGTGTAAAACTAAGATGCGTTAAATTGATGAAAATCGAGAATGATTCAAACTCAGCAAGACATCTTCATCAAGGGTGGTCTTGTTAGGAGTATTCGCCAACGTCGGCAGAGCCATCATATATTTCAATCAGCAAAAAATGCTATTTTCACCGGAAATTCTCATAGTTAGGAGCCAGGGCGTGGCAACAGACCTTTTTCTCGTGGATTCACGACTCTGCACGTGACATTTAGGGATTTTTCGACCATTTTGCGGGTTCGGGTATCTGGATTTGACATCTTTACCGTGGAGAAGCTCCCTAAGTGACATTTAGAACCGAAGCGCTGTGACATACTATGGGGTAAAGAATGGCCACAGCTACTATCTATCTATAACAGTGCCCGAACTTGAAAAATATATCTTCAGATGCGACACTATACGTATTTACGAAAACCTTTTAGTTTCAAAATGGAAGGGTAATTTATCTATTGGGATGTACACCCATGAATTTATCAATGAAAATGAGCTGATAAATTCGCTTTAGTTTTTATTTATAAATATTCTAAGGATATAAATACTTTAAACCTAGAGAGGGAATAATTTACTAACTGTATATTAATTTTATTAAACTAAAAAAAGGAATTCGTCTTGTTAATAACTATCCCTATACAAAGAAATAACCTATACAACAAATAATAACATACAAATATCAAATCTTCTTGCTATTTTTCTTCTGAAACTGACAGGAAACTGAAGAATACTAAAATTGTGTCCATTAAAATGTTTTGAATATTCTTTCACTTTTAAAAGAACTCTTTAGCAGATTATTTAGTTCAATAAATTACATTTCAACTTTTTTAAATCCCATTAATACCCCATTTTTATGAACAAAAAAAAAATCAAAAATATAATCCTCATCATCCAACTGATTGCTCTCCATTTTTCATTAAAAGGATAAAAACCGATAAGAAAATATCACGCAAAATATAGATATGGGGACATATATCACGAAGAGAATACATATTTAAGCACTCAATTCCATCGACTACATTAATCTCAGGTCTTGAAGATCTATTCAAATTGCACCCTTGACAACGAGAAAGAGTCATTAATATTTCAAAAAGGCGACTCAAGTCCCAAGGAATCTATTAGAGACCTCTATTCAGTTATTGTAAGGAGTGGATGTTATTAAACAAACTTTAAATTGAGCCCAAACCCTTTAGACAAAATGGGAGGAAGGTGCACAAAAAGCTCTCTTCGTAAATATTCATTGGGTTTCAAGGGGCCCGTTTTATCGCTCCGGGCAGACTCGTTTTGAGCGATTTTCGAAAGTTTCAAGTGTTTATAGGACAAAGATTGTAGATAAATATAAAAAGCGTTCTCCTTACCTGTTTACCTGCTTTTATTTTCTCTCTATATCATTGGGTTTTTTTTTTAATTCCGGTTCTTACAAACATCGACAATGGTTCATTTAGTGTTTTGTAGTTTTTTTCCCCGAAATATTAACATAAAACATCTCCTAACACGGGAAAATAAATAATTTCATTTTAACCTTAGAGGGTGCTTCAATAACCTTTATCACGTCGACTTGTACCTTTTGCCTTTTATTCCATTGAGGTCTTCAAACTAATTTATGTGATCACAATACAATAGTAAGGCGACATAGTGTGTCGTAAATAAGTCGTTTAAAACATGCGTTTATGTTTGATTTACACTAATGGAGCTTCAATAAAACGATTAGTATTTTATATTCGATGAAACAACTTTATTATTGGAGCTACAAATTCTTTTTTTTTAATTTATGAAAATTGTGGTGAGGGGAGTGGGGAAGTGGGGAGAGTCAATTATAAAGCCTTTTTTCTGTAACACGGACAATTTTTTTTGGTTATGTTATTAGAATTTTTGTTTCAAAATAAGTCTCAAATTAGATTTTTTAAAAAACGTTCTTAACCAGCTCTCCTTGAAAAAAAATCTTGTTTCGTATTGTGTGTAAAATAGTATTAGCAAAATATACAAAAGTATAAATTCTTCTTTAAAACCATAATTAATTTAGAAAACAGAAAATAGACTAATTGCTCTCATAAAAGAATCATGCAACTCCGTTTCTTAGGAAAGCAAGAATTTCAATCAACGTTAGAGAAGGGACTGCTTTTGGAAAGGGTTCGTAAACATTGCTGAGTGGAAAACGGGATATCTTTCCGGCTTTCATAAATATGGGATACGTGATATTTGCGATATTTTCCCGATTTCTCTGTAGGATATTTAATATGTCCTGAATTTTGAATATTGGCTGTGTGCATAATGGAAAAGTGTCATGCTTCGTATTTTTGAGATAATAATGGATATAATGTTTAAGTTCTGGGATAATTTCGCATTCATAAAATACAAGCTTATGGAAATTTAAGTTTTATTTAGTCTTTCCGAATATTTTATTCATAAAGTTAAAGCTACAAGTCATCATTAGTTGGTTCACGACATAACTTAAAATTAGGAGTGTGAAATACTACACGATTTTGCATTACCACTCAATGCAGTACATTTTAAGCTTAGTTTAGTTTGAATTATCGTCGCGCTAGAGCTACACGAGGGCTATTTTTGTTACGGGAATCGTAATTTTAATACATTTTAAGGGGTCATAGGAGTCTTAATGTGCAAAGAAGGTACTACAAAGTATAGTTTGATCTTTCATGTAATTTTTTTAATGACTCAATATATAAGTATAACTTTTTTATACGTAATTCTACAAGATTTATTTAATATATATATATTTTTAATTTATGAAACTTTAGCCAAAACTGAAATAAATGATTTTAAACATAAAGCTATTTGAACACATTGGGATTAGGCTTGAGCGGCAAATTTTGAGGTCAAAATTGAAAAAATGACCAAGAAAATGACTTTATATTGTACAAATATGTACAAACAAAGATTTATACTTAAATTCTCAGCTCAATTTTTAAAAAGAAATTATTTTAAAAAAAATTTAATCATAATTTAAAAAAATTTATTAATTTTTTTAGAAAAAAGTTCTTAGAATAATTTCTAATTAAAATTGGGCTGAGAATTTAGGTATAGGTCTTTGTTTGTACATATTTGTACAATATGAAGTCATTTTCTTGGTCATTTTTTCAATTTTGACTTCAAAATTTGCCGCGCAAGCCTAATCCCAATGTGTTCAAATAGCTTTATGTTTAATATCATTTATTTTAGTTTTGGCTAAAGTTTCATAAATTTTAAAATTTGTTTTATATTAAATAAATCTTGTAAAATTACGTATAAAAAAGTTATACTTATATATTGAGTCGTTAAAAAATTACATGAAAGATCAAACTATGCTTTGTAGTACCTTCTTTGTACATTTTTAAGACTCCTACCCCTTAAGCTAATTACATACCCTATAAGACCCTTACGGTAATTTCAAGTCATAGGTGTTGGGAACTGACGTACCAAATTTCCAGTCGGTATATTTTTCATTTTTCAGGAATACCATTAAAATCACTTTTTACGACAGCTAATCCCTCCTGCCCTTTTAGTAAGAGGTGTATAGGGATTTCAGGCAGATGGAACAATGCAAAAAAATACACACTTAAAACAAAAGAGTGAAATCCACTCCTATAGGGGAAGTGCATTTTCAACACTGGAAATAAGTGAAAATTAACTCAGGCTGAGTTAAAATCGCTCGTTTGTTTTTAAGAGTGCACTTATACCGGAATCGTACCCCACCAAAACGTGAAAGAAAACACAAAATTTCCGTTTTAGATTGTCAACCCCATCACAATACGTTCTTATTTGATATTAAGTAATTAAAAGTATCAGAACTCATTGTTTAAATTACACAATTTTTTAAAGAATAAAACTTTACAAACTGCTTCAAAAGTAATCCTATAAATATCTCTTTCCCATAACAATATTTAACCCCTAAACCGTATATACGAACCACCACGAGTTTATGAACGCAAATGCCACGAATCCCCTCTGCTGAACTTCAAAATGCAATTAGTCCTAAACCGTGGGCGGAGGATTATATTGGGGCGCAACCCCCATACAAACCTGATCCCTTACGGTTGGACTTTGTCGGAGCTATGCCGGACCCGCCTACAGATTTAATAAACGCGCTGGAACTCTGCATGTAAACTTTTACTTAGAGTCAAAGGGGTGTAACTCTAAACATAATTGACATTGGTTTTGTATCGGTATTGGGTACGACTTATTAAGCGTGATCGTGTTTGAATTAGTGATTAATTTTTTTTACTATTGAATCATTTATTTTCGTAAGTCACTTATTTCTGCTGTATTTATTTGAAAAAAATCTATATAACAAAAACAAAACGAGGATTATTTGCCCAATTTTTATAGCTAAATAATTGAGTAACAAAATAAACTGTAATAAAAAATGAAATACGTCTGGTTACCCTAGTACTAATGGACGATTGGAACGGCCTCGCCTGCTGTGACGTCACAACTACGAGAAACGTTGTCTTACACCCCACAATATCCCCTCAAACAATGCAAGGGCTGCGCTTACTACATCAATGACAGTCTTTTTATCGAATAATAATGCCCATCCTACTTTCATGTAAACTTGTAGCACAGGGACAGAAAATTATACTTGTAGACTACCTGATCAGTAGTGTAATTAAATATGAATAATCTACGTGAATAAATGAGACAATATTCTTAATGTCCCCATAAGCCATTCTATTTTGTAAAACAATATCCAAAAAGCGAAAAAAATTTTTTCCTCAGAAAATCTTGATTAAAAAACACGAATAAAAACACTATTTTTTCCTCCTAAACATATTTTCTACAGTTTTTAACTATTTTACGTAAAATGGACTTGTACTCCTCTCTCTCTGAGTAACACAACTGTGCTTATGGTAATTTCTATTTCCGTCCGCTTCCATGGACCAACCGTCGGTCGGAGGAATTATTTCGGCCCGTTACGGATTTAGTTAATGCGGGTTTGATAGGTAAGTAATGAAATTACTGCGAGAACGGGAAGGCAAAATTTGAATTATGAAGTTGACACGTGGTGGGCTGGTGTGGTGATTTTGTTAACGCTTGATTTGTAAAAGTAATGCTGAAATAGGAAAATATTGTTGGCCAAAATATTTGTGGCATTTGGATTTTCAGAGAAATTGCTGAAAGATTGAAACCTTTCAGAAATTGATGAGTTCCCTAAATTTTAAAAGGCGAAAGGAAATTGATATTGTAATCGCAAATAAAAATTCTAATATTACTTAGAGTAGTTGAATAATTATTCTGATGCATTGAACTTGAAAAGTTTTAGCTTAATTAAATTGTTTTTGAGAAAAGTATCTATTCAAAGGTTATTATAAAGGGTGGTTATAAAGTAACGCTCCACTCCTTATAAAAAGACCAGTCCGAATAGCGAGCGTTATTTTATAACCACCCTGTATGTATCAATCAAAAACGTTCTTAAAGAGTTTTTTTTTGCGTAGAAACACATTTTTATGCACTTAAACATTAGAAAATAAGCGATCATATATCCTAAGCAACGTCCTTCCACTTCTCTTTACTCAATCTTTTAAAATTCACGTCCAACAAATCGAATCAATACTTCACATCCCCCGTTATTTCCCAAAGATTTGTAGGATTTTCCCCACGCCCGGACCTAAAGCTTCATCTGTTTACAGGCAACGGGTCAGGCCATCAGTGTCCTGTCCCCATACATATCCGGGCTATCTCGGCCCAGCAAACACTGGCCTTTTGTGAAATGAACCGTGGGAAACACAGCTTGGCATAGAGGGATCGTTACCATGGCGACGGGATACCCGAGATCAACGGTTTTCCCCTGCTATGATTCATTTGACTTTTGTTTGGGCGAAAGGGACCATGAGATATTTTATCGAAGTGTAGTTCACTCTTAAAAATGAATGCTCAAAAACGACGAAATTTTCCTTAATTTTGACGATTCCATTACTGGCAAATGCTCCGAGTTTTCGTTTCCTCAAAGTGAGGAAATTTGAATCGTCATTTTTATGAGGATTTGAATGTCGTCGAATCTAAAGAAATATTTCGTCATTTTTGAGCATGTGAGTACAACAATGAGATTCGGTTTCCTGAAAATCAAGATACAGAATCGTCATATCACGATCGTAAAAGTGAGGATTCGCGTTTACTCACAAGTCACGTGATAGTTTGACGAAACAATCCTCAAAATTAACGAAATGAGGCTCGAGGATTCATGAATCGGCAAAAATGAAAGTGTTATTTCTGAGAGTGTTGTTGGCACTATCAGGGGATGATACATGGAGGGGTAATAGTGCTTTGTACATTATAATGCGTTTTAATTGGTTACTTAACAATGAAAAAAAATATTCTAATTGTGTTGTTAGACTGTTCAAAAAAATAGAAGTATATAGCTTACCTTATTACCTTACGTTATTTGGCAGGTACTTCATTTTAAAATTGATGTGTTATGTTACTATTCTACTTTTTATGAATGTTGAAGGTTAAAACTAAATAATAAAACTAACATATTTCTTTATTTTTTTAAATTCATTGTTAGGAAGACTCTTTACCAGTTTCCTCAAATTTAATTTATTTAAAGCGCGTTATTTTAAAATAATTGACTGAATTATAGCTACATATTTCGACTGAAAACATTTTCAGAAATCATCCGTACTTTTTCCACCCATGTTAATGTCAAGGTTTAAAATAACCATATCTAAATGAAATTTTGTCCAAGAAGCTTAATTTAGACAAATCTTATTAACAATAATAATCAAATATCCACAGCCACGGCTAAATATTGACATTTAAAAGACGCCTTATATTACTTGTGCAACTATCAGTTGAATTCTCGTATAGCTTTGCATCGGTAAAGGGCAAGCCTGAGTATAACTATACGATTTGTTCTCTAGAATTTATTTTGTGAACCTACAAAAACCGTTTGACACCGTTTAATAGAAAGACATTAGTTATCAATTTGTTTATTGCATGGTGTTCATTATTTTAAGATCAATTTAGCTGTCTATTTTTTTGAAGTCCGGCGTTTAGTTCTTTTCGGAATAAGAAGATAAATTTGAAGATAATCGTCATCGTCCCTCCCCCCCCCCCCCCTACTCTATCGTCTGTATAGAGAGTGATGCCACCGATGAAGACAATCATGTTGAATCAGAGCACTGGTGAATTTATTTGTTTGGATTTAATTTGAGAAGAATTGTATTTGCGAATGGGGATTCAATTGGTTTCGGGGACTGTAGAGGGTTTTGGTTCGAGTGTTTTTAATTCGGGGGCGGTTGAATAGTTTTGGCTTCTGTTTGGTTTGGAAATCAATTTTCAGCAAGTGAAATTCGATTTAATTTTCCAGTAGTGTTTTTCTTGAAGGAACGCAAAAAAAATTCATTTTTAAGTTATTTTATTTTAGACATTTTTAATGTATTTAAATTTTGCTTCCGCATGTCAAACATTTTAACGGTTTTCTTTTGTGTAAAGCATAATATATGTTCACGCTAAAAATTTTATTAAGTGTAAAACTACTGCTATTAAATCACGATTAATTTTACTGCAACAATTTAGATATACTTCATAAAGATTCTTCCAAAAGATTCTCAGACAAACAAGGTCAAGTAAATGTTATTATTTATACTTACAGAAATGTACATGGGGACGTACATAAATTACGTCACGCAAAATTTTGACTTTTTTGACCCCTCCCTCCCCCTATGTCACGCTGCGTCACGTTTGATCGAACCCCTCCCCTTAAAATTACGTCACGTTGTTGCACCCCCCCCCCTCTTAAGGAAAAGTTACTTTTGATATTTCCCTTTGTTTCTGAAATTTGAAAAAAAATGCATATTGATATATGCTACAAAAATGAACTTGGAAAGTAAAAAAAAAGTAAAATTTATCAAAAATCTCTTATTTAAAAGTAAATTTTATTTTCTTTGCAAAATTGGAAATTTTCGAAGCGTTACGTCACGCAAGTGATTACCCCTATCCCCCTCCATGTCACGATCCGTCACGTTGGCGCATACCCCTCCCTCCCCCCTCTGAGCGTGACGTAATTTATGTACGTCCCCCATTCTATTAACCAAAATACTTTATTATATTTCTTATAATTTGATATTATATTTTATATAATTTCTTATTCTACTTTCTTATAATATTTTCAAAAACACTAAATTATTTTTTTAAAAAACCCATTCTTCTAAAGAACTATTAAAAAATAAAATCTCTTACATTTTTACATATATTCTTCCCCACAAGATCTGTAACACCAAAAGCTACATAAAACACTCCTACCAAACAAGCATTACATCTGACTAATCCCACCTGTCCCCACGTGTCTCGTGATCTTATAAATGAGTGCTTTGACACTCAAAGAAGGAGCAGTGTATCCAATCTCTCCAAACATCACTCATCCTCCGCATCACCGGATCGTAAGAGGCAGCGGAAGATTAATCCGTCTTGCTCTTTCAGCGTCAATTGGTCTGATTATGCCATCCATGTGGGAATGCAAGAGGTCAGAAAAACTCAGGATTACTTTATACATGCTGCCTGATTTAATTATAAATTTTAAAATAGCATTGGGTTCCAATAGTTTAGAATGATGAATTTAAGTGTGTGAAAATATTGTAGCAATTTTAGGTCTAATAGGTTTTCTTGCAGCTTTGAAGCAAACAAGAAGGTTTTCAAGTTGAGTATTTTCTATTGACAAAAAAGGTCATGCAAAAAAATAGAGCATTGGAAATAGAATTGAGCATAAGAAATTAAAGCATAGAAATGTTAAATAAGTAAAACATCAATTATCTCTTATAGAATAAAAAAATTGCATTAAACTTCGCAGTTTTTTTTATTTAACTGTCTATTCTGCCTGATGATAATGTATATGGGCTTAGGGATTTAGAACTTCAGTGAAGTGATGAGACTAACGCATGATCTAGCACCCAGCACTTTGAAGTGGGATCTTCAATTTGGAATTATGCACAACTCCTGAAATTCTACCATTTGACCTAGAATTCTGACAATTTCTAGTTCTACAATTTAGCCTACAATTACTGAAGTTCTTCAATTTTTGACTTTTCCGTAGAGTTTGTATTTTTGGCGCGATAGAACGGCACAGAGCTGTCCATCCCATCACTCCCTGCATCATTCATCTTCCGCATCAGGGATCCTAAGAGGCAGTGGAAGATCAATTCGTCTTCCTCCTTCAGCGTCAATCGGTCTGCCCCTCCATTCCCCTTGAGAGGGTCCAAGATTCCCGAGATCTGCTTCGAGTCTTAAGAAAAGCTTTTTTTCGGCTAAACTCAAATTGCTGTGTACGACGTGACTGGAGTATATTTGGCGACTATTTTTTTTATGGAGATATTTGCTTTTCTGTAAGGATTTTAATGTAAGGAGTATCTTGTATTTTTAAGTTTCGATTTCAAAATTTTTGGCTAGTTTTTGTGTTTTTAAGTGTTTGGTGTATGTTAGGTTTGAATTATCGTCACACTAGAGCTACACGAGGGCTATTGTCGACGGGCGTCGTACTTTAGAACCACAGTCAAGTGACGAGCCGACACCTGAATAGACACCCAACGCAACCGTTAAGGGCGACATCGTACGCAGCGCTAAGATTGAAGGATATTTAACGTGCACTCCCTTGCACGGGGTATTATTCGTCGGACATTTTTGGATGCACGAGCCGTTTATAGGTCGGCAGTAATTTTGGTGATGCCCGCACCCGAACCTGGGACCTTTCGCATGCTAGGCGAGTGCCAAACCGACTGGGCTCCCCAGTCCCTTTTTTCGACTGAACTCAAATTGCCGTGTACGACGTGACTGGAGTACATTTGACGACTTTTTTTTTATGGAGATATTTTCTTTTCTGTAAGGATTTTAATGTAAAGAGTATCTTTTATTTTAAGTTTCTATTTCAAAATTTTTGGTTTATTTTTATGTTTTGAAGTGTTTGGTGTAGAGTGAGCATTAATTGTTCATTAATAAGACTTTCAGCACATGAAATCAAGTTACCACTGAAAAAGTACGAACTTATTTTGTTGTAGGAGAAATGTAACGTAAAAGTTTAAAATATAAACATTTCAAATTTCAAACAGTCAATAATTCCAATTTATCAGATGTGTCCTGGGTCTTATAACTTTTTCTAAATCGCATCGTTTGGTTGAATGAACGGCACAAAATATTACTGTTCGGCGGTTGGAGGGCTTTCTTCGTTGTACCGAACTAAAATTGCTGTTCGCAGTGGGATTGGGAATCAAAATATAAATCCTAAATCAAAGTTCATTTCGCGATATTTTATAAACGCTTAGACGTAAATTGTTTGATTTATTTGTCAAACACTTTCTCTCTAAACCCCAGATAAAAAGCCAAAGAGAACTACATTGAAACAAACATAAATTGACCATTTTATGATTGTACTGTTAAAACCATTTTCTAGAACCACACCGACCCACTTGTCCAGTCCCATCAGAACAATTCATCAGATCCCGAACCCAATTTACTTCTCCTCAATAATCATTCCCTAGAGAAACCAGGAAGGCGTGAAACTTCCCCCACCCACAATAATGGCCGCCATGTGTTATTTTGTGGGCTCCCCGTTTTTACGTTGAAAGGCAGCCAGGACTTTTATGGGCCTCGGCTTCTGCTGGAAATGTAAGGCTTTATGATGGGTTTTCATTATTATTTAGTTTTTATGGCACAAGAGGGGCTTCGCTTGTGTGTCTATTAGGGGGATAATTGGAAAAGTGGTCATGTTTTTTTGGAATGGAATTTCAATTTGGTTGTCCACTAATTGAATGATTGCTGTATATCGGAAATTAGTCAGAAGGAAAATATATTATAGTTTGTCATGTTTTTGTAGATTTTAACGCATGAAGGTCGGAGAATTTAACGTTTCGAAATCCGACAGAATGACTATTATTCTCCAAAATCAGATATATTTTCTTGTGTTACGATTTTATACGAGGACCAGTGGCGTAGTGGTTGTGCTTCATTGCCCCGCCACAGGTCCGAGGATCGAATCCCAGATTGGTCGCGGTTGACCCTTCCTTTTATCCCTTGAGCGGGTCGACAAAATGAGTACCAAGCATGCATGGGAACTAAACACTGGGGGTAACTGGGGGTTATTTTTTATCGAATAGGCAATAAAAAAAACTCAATATATTATTTTCTTAATTCCTTATGAGTTTGGTAATTATACATTTCAACTTGAGTTTAATTTTTCTTGCAAATCATAAGTAATTATATTTTGATTAAATATTCTTTTTTGCTTGCAATTCAAAAGAAATGAAAAATAATTTAGTATATTACTATTACATTAACGCCAAAAATAAGAGAAAATATTTCATTTATCTTTTACTACGTAATAAAAAACAGCATGTATGATTACGTACATTCAAAATATTTGTTCATAATATATATTCGCGCTAAGAATATTTTTATAAAATATTCACTGAACGTAAAGATATTCCAGCGGTTAAGGGGGATCTGTGTATTTTATATAGAACGAAAAGGATAAATTATGTATCTGGAAAAGATAGCAGACACTAAACAATCTATTATGTTTATTTTCAATTCCGTGATCATGTTAAACATGGTATCAAGGTAAAAGCTGAAAATGCTATTCTTTTATTTATGGAAACGTATGCATCGGCGTGAGAAATTGACAGATTTCGGGGTTGAACGTGCAGTTTTTGAAAAACTTCTTTCTCTTACAACATTTCATAATCGCAACGGCGAGCTATAAACTGAGAAATATATTTTGTTTGGGTTGAAGTATCACAATGGCTAAGGGAATTTATTTTTTAGTATTACAATAGCTAGGGAATTGCATTAGTTTCCATTGTTTTGGGGGATTTTAAAAACTATATAATACAAAATGTTTAAAAAATGGCGGTTTTAACAAACAAAATAAATTCTAAATAGGACGCGAGTCGAAAAGCTCCTTACCGATTCATCGGAAATTTTGCCATAGTTCTGGCTGACTCCATAAAACGCAACTTCCTATAAGGTTATATACGTTTTGTCTAGAATGATGCGGATTTCAAATTTGTTAAAATATGAAGCCAAAAGTAGGGATGTAACATCATTGCTACTTAATTTTTTTTTTCAAAATTCAGCGTACATTGGTTAACATCTAAATTTTGAGTCATTTACTTTAAAATCAATATTAAAAAAACAAAAACAGAAGCGGCATATTTTAAAGGTTGTTCAATTTGCATTTTTTTACAATGGAAAATCTAATTACACTACCTTATTTTACAGATATTGACGATAGTTAAATTTTTGATTTAGTAAAGGAAGAAACCAGTTTCCATATTTGAGCTATAATTACCTAAGCCAAGTATAAAATAGAATTTTAATGCCATTAATAGTTATTGATTAATTCAAAGCAATTGCACAATATTACAATACAATAGTAGAATTTCATTCTATGTTTAATAAAAACTTTAAACATTAGTACTTTTCAATTTTTGGGGGGCAAATCTCGCCACACAGAAATTTTGGCGACAAATTTGTTGGTGCCAAAACAGTCTGATTTTGGTTGGTGCCAAAACACAGTATACATGGTTAAAAGGTTACCTTGGGATTTTTTTAGACTTTTCCGCTTGCTCCCGTGAAATGGAAAGTACTAAATACATTTATTAATCCATAACATAGCCCTCCAGCTTTTCTTTGATGATAATCGTAGAGGATAATACGATAACAGCTTTAGATGAGAAAAGCAAACATCTACAGTTTAAAAAGAACAACTCCCTCATAATTCATAAAACAGAAACTCTGACGCTGAAACCAGAAAAAATGACAGTGTACAGACCTCATGTATACTTCAAAATCTTGTACATCAATACAAGAACGGCCTTTGCCCAATATCAAAAGATAAGACATAGGTACTTTTTTCTACCACAGTACAAAAATGCTCCCCTGGAAATTACAAGAGCGTGATGTTAGCAATAAAAAAGGCCAGCACTGAAACACACAAAAGCTGGGATGAGATATGTCACTATCCTTGCTTTATATTTGTTCGTGATTTACGGGTTTCGGGATAAATCCGCAAACTGCAAGCTTTCATCACCCCAGACAGATATACATTTTGCTCCTTTTTTCTTCCCTTCTAGCTTCCATCTTGAAGCAGGGTTTTCATTTTTCACAATGTCCAGGATGATTTGTTTCCCGTCGTGTCGCATTAAAATTCGTTTGGAGGACCTTTTTAGCACCTGAAGTAGGCTTTAAAAGAAAGTCAGGGGAAAATAGAATGGGTAGAAGACGGATGTGTAAATTCACTTTTCTTTGAAACTTTTCTATTTATTCGTTCTTTGATACATTTTTGTACTAGAATTCGGGTTTTGTCATGAAATTAATTTTTAAAAGTAAAAATATGCTTGAATAAATTTGATGGGACGTAACTAGTTTTTAAGCCTTTTAGCCTTTGTAACTACAAACACTTTGGGATATTCCAAAGTTTGTTTGAATGAGGCAATAGATTTTTTTTTATTTATACTGAAACCTTGTAGGCATTTCGCACTGTATCAATGCGTTAACCTGAACTCATTAACTACGATTGGTAAGGATATTTTCCACGCGGAAATAAGCCTATGGCTTAAAATTATCTAGTTTTATGCAAGTAAACAAAACTTAAAGCAAAGGCCATATTATACTGAAAAATGTATGTAGGCCAAATTACGTTACACGAAAAATTAATTTAAAAAAAAACCTTGAAGTTAACGTTTATATTCGGTAAGGAAGGGGTTATGTGTTTCATGAGTTAATGTTACATAAACTGACTTGCGTCTCCACATAGGTTAGGTTAGGTTTGAATTATCGTCACACTAGAGCTACAAGCGGGCTATTGACGAAGGGCGTCGTATTTTAGAACCACATCTCATGCATAGGAAAAGGATAATTAATGCGATTCTCACAATATAGATCAGAACTAACAAGTAATATGGATATAAATAACTAGTTTTTTTTATGAGCAGAGCTATGTATACCTGCGTATCACAATAAACTCAAACATAATCTACAAACCTAGGCCCATTGCATGCTTAACGGCAAAACATTTTAGGAAATGTTACCGATATAGAAGGAAATCTTGGCAAAATATGAAGAAACAAACCAAAGAATGGAGAAAAAATGGCTGAAAAGAGGGAGTAAATACGACCGGGCGAGGAATAGGTGCCCTAATGAGACTTTGATGATCCTGGGATATTTACCGCCTTTGTGTGATTGTTAGGATCTCTGAGAATTATTGGGTGTGATGTGTATTGCAGGGCCTTGTGCTTAGGAATACAGTAAATGGTTTCTTTTTCATAGTAATTCCAGTTTTTATTATGAGTCAATGAGATTGTTGTTTGCAAAGATTTTGGTTTTGTTGAGTGACACTTGTTGGTTTTTAAGGAGAAATGATGCATTTTTCTTTACTTGAAATCGTTTATATAAAGTTTCAATATTCTTGATATTTTAACAGGAAGGAGTAATATTGAAAGAAATATTTTTTATTTCTATATGTAGATTTCTAGAAATGGTACGAGATGTAAAATTCTCTCAGTATTTATGGACTCGGATTAATTACTAAATTTGAGTAAGAGTAATTTTAAAAAAACTATTTATAACCAATAATCAAATCGTATATTCGTGGTTTACAAAGATATATTTTACATTAAAAAGACAAAAGCATGTATATTGTTTAGGTAAAAAAGTTTTTATTAAGATTTTTATGTACCAGCTGTTGTATTTCTCGGTACAAATTAGTTCGTCACACAACTATCTAGCTATAAAAATTAATCCCAAATAGGATATGCCATTCTTTATAGTTTTTCTCAACAAAAAAATATATAAAATAGGATTTATGACAATTGCATTATGAAAAATTTTATTAGTTCAAAATTTAAGCACCGAAACAAATACTGTCAGACTATGTGGTAGTTTTGATGGAGTATTCTGCTTTTGAACAAGAAAGAATACATTGTTAAAACTTTCCAAAATTGGCTTATGTTATAGTTATTTTCCAAATCCATTTTCATTTCGAACAAAAAAAAAACATTACTCTACACTAGCATCAGCCTCCTTGTTCATAAAACCACTACTAAATAATAATTAAACAAATTCTATAGTTAAGTTAATTTAAACTATTTTCATGTTAAATATTTACGAAACAAAAACCTCCAGTCAGAGTAATACCATTCGTTTTAGTTATATATGACTCAACTTAAACGAATTTCACGGCAATGCAGTTTCTTTTTAAGAAATATTACATAAAAGCGTCACAGACTTAAGTCATTTTCTTATTCCAAAATTATTTAACTCAATTTTATTAAATAAAAAGCAAACCATGAATAAGTACTTAAGAAAATGCATTTTAATGAGAAGGATACCAGAAAGACCGAGTATTTAATTTAAAATATTGTTCCAGACATAGAGTCAGACACAGGACAAAAAGTTGTCTCCCTTTCAAATTTAAATGGTCTTTGTTGTTGTCTGACACTATTAAGTTAAACAAGTTTAGAAGTGGTTTCAAAAATATTAAAAATAAAGGGTTTTAGTGAAGCATTGTTTGACATTTCGTAAAAATATTAAGACTTTCCGTCGGTTATTTGATTTTTTTTACTATAATGTAAAATAAAGATGTATTTATATGCGAAAACGTTTGTTGTGTGTGAATAGGTATGCGATATTAATTTGCCAGAATAAGCGGGTTATTAGCGTGGTTGCATTAAATGTGCGGGTTTTTATAAAAAAAAGTCCTCCATCTTAAATTTATTACTCATTTATTTAGACGTGGCAAAAAATAAAAAAAAAAAAGTTTTAAGAATGTGGTAGAAGATGTAAAGCTATTAGAATTTTAGAAATATTAAATATGTTATTTTGGTTATATTTACACTCTTAAAACAAACACTCCCAATTTACCTCAGTCTGAGTGGATTTCACTCCTCCAGACTGGAAAATGCACTTCTCCTTTTGGAGTGGATCCTTTGTGTGTTAAACCTCCGACAGGATCACTCCAAACGAGTGATTTTAACTCAGTCTGAGAAAATATGCATGCCTTTAGGGTGTCGAAAATGCACTTCTCCAACTGGAGTGGATTTCACTCTTTTGTTTTAAGAGTGTAAACACACATCATATGCAATTGTAAAAACACCATTGAATTTTAGTATGTATACACAATTTCGTTTTCAATAAAACTAGTTGAAAAAAATTGAAACAATATTTTTTTATCAACTTAAAGTAGTAAAGCTAAGCAATTTTCCTTTAAAGAGCAATTAAGAAACAACTAATTAAATTTTTGCTATCGTCAAGTTAATGAATAGTTATTGTATACATTTAAAGACTAATAAATAAATGAAATGAACCGTACTGAACATTTTATTAGAAATTGACGTTATATGAACTTACTGATTTTTTATGTGAGGAATTCAATTTTGAAAAGGTTTTTCTATAGACTTTATTTATTGAGAATAATCATTACAGAACAACCACAGTTAAGTCATTTTCAAGGCAGATAATGCATTCATTAAGAAATAACATTCTGATTAACCTTTTTTTGACTTAAATGAAAGACCAATAGTATAGTTGATGCACCATAACGCGAATGATTAATTTTAAAGATTTTTTGAAAAAAATAATGCCAACCAAATTTTTTTTTTTATGAAATGAAGAATTTGGTTCAGTCACTCAATTTTGATAGGCATAAATATTTATAAGGAAATTGCTTATTCTAAATCTTAAAAAAAATCTTCAAAAAATAAGTAACAGTTTAGACCCGAAAAAAATTGGCCGCAAACAAAAACGAATATTTTAAACTTCCCCCAACACAAAAAAAAACCTGAGCAGCGTATTTAACAACAAGTTTTACATATTCAATTCAAGAAATTTCCCCATTCTTTTTGAAATCAATAAAACAAATTCAAGTGTCTGAATGCAGATATTAAAAAGACCTCGAGAGAGTTAGGAAAAAAATACTTGAAAACCATTTACAAATTTATGTACCCGGAGCAAGAATTACATTTTATTACAGGCCTCCACTCACAGCTCACGTTCAGGAAAGAATTAGCAGGTTTGACAATATTATATGTAACAATTGACTGACTTTTAAAAATAGGCGCGTTTACATAACCCATCGAATCCATGGAATGCCAAATCCTCCATTAGGGGAAGAATTTTTCGAGCAGGATTTCTAACCCAATGTGGCCGTCTTTGGCCGAATCCATGGAATTAAACGTCAAACCCTAGTTTTATTAGAGGGTTTTTGAAACCTCCCAATGAACCCTGCAATTCTGGTTCTGCCTCAGCGAATATCTCCAAGAGGGAAAATTTGCCGAGTTTGCTCTTCATTCCATGGATTCGCTGGCTCGTGTAAACGCGCCTAATGTAGGTTTTAGAATGGGAATGTTTCACTTCTTGAGTGGCAACAGCCAATTGAGTTTATTCGATTTGTTTGTTAGTAGCTTTTTTTGTAATTATCACATTTGTTTTTTAAAATAATTTTCCGTGAGTAATTGTCTTCTGAAGTGTTTTAAAAATAAACACATGTTGGCTTATGATTAGATTAAAATTTTAGAGGAATCGATAAATGTAAAAAAAAATATCAAGTTTATATAAAGTGGTTTTCCCACTAAGCAATTTCCTTCCATTAATAGAGTTAAAGAAGACAAGTTCATGGAAATCTATTATGCGACCTCTTTTACATTGAAATCATAATATTAGGAATTTAAATGTGGAATCAGTAGTTATAATGTCCGACAATCAGACAGTTTTAAGATGTTCTCCCAAATTTCACACTGCGACTGCAGCAATAGGCTAATATAATTTTCTAAAGTAAATACAAAAATTGCCCAGAACCCCAGCAAAGATGGTCCATAATTTACTAATTAGTTACCATGTCTCGAACAATTATGAGTTTACGATTGTCTCTTGAAGTGGTGTCACAGAAACATCGTCTACATAAATGTATATATAATCCTTATTTTTAAGACAAAATTTGCTGTTACAACTTCGCCAAAGCATTGCAGAAACATATGAACCATTTCCTGGAAAAAATAACAGGATCCCATGAGAGGGCACAGGATAAACCAGGAGAGGGTAAAGCTGACAAGCCAAGAAAAAAAAATGATGAATAGGTTTCATTCGAATGCAAGAAATTTATTCCTTTTTTGTTGTCTTTTATTTTATTTCGTTTTATTGTTCCCGTTTCATAAGGGATGCGGCGTTGTTTGATTCGGAAGTCTTAAACTATTTTTTTGTACCTTGGGTTTTTCTTTTGTTATGACGTGATGTCTTTTATTACATAGGTTTTGCTTCGAGAAATACGAACTCTCTTAAAGTTTTACTGTTGGTATTGATCAAGGTTATTTACAGCGAATGAATTATGACACAGATAATTTCTTGTGACTTCTCAAATATTTAAATATCTAGTTTTAGTTAAGTTCTATAATAAATGAATTTCATATTTTTAGAGATAACCCAAAATTTAAAAATATACATTTCTAATTTTTTGTCAAAACTAATTAGTCAATATTTGACGGCAAAAAACAAATTTTACACTTATAACTCACTACAAATTGCGTTATGCTTTTTTTTGGAAGCACTGTGAAAAATACATTTAAAATGGAAATTAATATATGATGTTTGCATTCTTGACTTATTAAAAACATAAATGTAATTATACGCTATATCCTACTTTAAAGACCATTTTTAATAAAGTTCTTAAAATTATAAAAAAAAATCAAACTAAGAATTTACTCAGGCATACTAAAAAAAACATATTAAAACAATTTATAACTTATCTTCGAGTTTTGGAATTTTAGAATGTATTTACGGACGATGCCCAACTTAGAATAAAAACATACCAATTAGTCAACTTTGGGAATTTTTCTCAAAAGACAATTCCAATGCATCAAAATAATCTGTTATTCAAGAATTTTTTTCTCTTGGTTTAAGCACACAATTATAATTTCTTTATTCATTTAATTAAAAGTTTTAATATAATTTTCATATATTTTCAGTTACAATCTTTGAAACATTACAATCCTTAAAATTCATAAAAAAAATAGGGAATATATTATAATGACAGTCATGAAAATCCTTATCTAGACTTTTTTTGCAACATTGCTCCCCAGCTACAAATTCAAAGAATTCACATCATCCCCTCCCCTCTGCAATATCTACGCTGTATCAACGACGCACAAGAATCCGAACACTATTTACACGAAATGCAAATTCACGTTTCGGCAAAGTGAGGATAACGACACAGCATTTGGACAAATAAGCATTCTTCGCAGCAGAAAACATAGGGGATTGTTGGGAGAAACGACTTAAAATGGAAATGCCTGAAATTTCTCTCGGGCCAAATGGCAACAGTTTATTTTTCCCGGCGTCCTTTCTGTTCTCCGGAGCATCATTTTGATGCGGATCCTCCCTCAGTGCTGATATGGAGAAGGATGGGAGATGAAAGGTTTAGGTTATTTTAAAAGACTTGTTAGTTTCCATTGTTATTTTTTATCATGTCTTTTCTTAAAATTTGTATACAAAATCCCGGGAAGAATGATCTGGCCTTACAAATATACTATTACGAAAGCAGCTGATGTAATAATTGTATTAAAAATGACGTACCAAGAGAGTAAAGCAGATGTTTAAGTTTTTGCAACAACACCGGTAAATTTATAAGACATTCTGGAAGAAGGTAATGGACCTTTAACAAAAAACTGACCTAGCATGTTTATTCACAGAAGACAAAAGAAACGTGCAATTTACCTCCCAAATTCTCAAATTTACCTTAAATTCCACTAATTTGTCGTGCCTCTCATCAAGCGTTAAACGCAATTGTTTTTTCAGAAAATTACTTGCAAAACATATTGCTATAGACATAATTGTTTGAAAAATATCTTTGAAGAATATATGCTTAGGATTTTCTTTGGGAAGATGACAAGTTGTCTTTGAACAACACATAAAAAAGTCAATACATAACTGATTGGAGTTTTAATTTGTTAGGAAACCTAAACTATTATATGGAACAACACTTAACGATCAAAACTGCTTGGTCTTAGAAAGATTTCAAGAATACATATTCACCGAAAAGTATACAGCATAGATCACTCTATCCAACATTTTTGGAACAACTTATTTTGAGGGTCTCATAAGGTAACAAATATCCATACAATTTTAATGTGGAAACTTTTGACACTGTTTTTAAGTAAAATATGCAATATGTTCTCATGAAAACTTAGCCAAAATACAGAAGATTATTTTGAAATTAAAATAATAAATAAGTATAATTTTAAAGATATTAATTAGTTATAATTTTTTTAAAAAAAATGTTTAGATGTTTACATGCCGTTAGTGCTGGCATCTGTAGTTAGTGAATAATTACTAAAATTTGTTTTAATTATAACTCATTAATATCTTTAAAATTATAATTATTTTAATGGCAAAATAACTTTTCTGTATTTTATGGTAAGTTTTCGTGAGAACATGTACCTTTATTTAAAAACAGGATCTAAAGATTCCCCATTGAAATTGTATAGAGACCTGTCACCATACAATACCCTTAAATCAATTCCCTGTTTTTAAATTTTTTTTGGTCAAACCAAACATGTAAAAAAGATCCGATTGTTACTTCCTCAACATCCCCGGGACGTATGCGTAACTATGGCAACGCTCGCAGTGTAATGAGTAAGCTCGCATTCATGACACGTAGGGATTGCAGCATGTAAGACAAGAGACGAGAAGATGGGGAGAAATAAAAAAACAAGCAATTTTCTAACATACGACGCTTCTGCAATTTGTATAAGTTTGTTTTTTGAGTGGGTTTTAGAGAGTAATTTTTAGTTGGTTGCACTTGTTGGTCAAAAAAGGGCATTAAAATGCATGATGACTTTGGTTATTCCTTAATAAGAACTGAGCATGAGATAAAATAAAACTTTTAAATCTTTATTTACTTTTAACTAACTTTGCAGCAATCATATTCTAAGGTAATACTTTTTCATTAAAATTAAACCCAATAATCCCTTATAAACAAAACATTTGCACACATAAATTTGATTGTGGATTTAAAAACTAATTGGAGAAGAGTTCCGGATAGATTACAATAAAATAGCTTTGTGGCACAGGAAAGTTGCATGTTCTTGAAAAGTTTCCTTACAATAATTAATATGGATTTTAAAACAAGAACAAATACCACACCAAAACAGTTACTAAAATATTTAATTTTCAATTAATTAAACAATAATATTTAATTTTCTATTAATTAAAGTAAAATATTTAATTTTCTATTAAATAAACTAAACCATTAATTTAAATTTTTTATTTTAATGAACGATAATTTGGACAAAAGCCATGAGCGTCTGTTTGGTTTTTAAAGCTAAAATAATTCGACTTGTGTAAATGGATACATACATTTAAATAATTTTCTTTCCAATCATGAAAACACACGACAAAATACTAGGTATATAGCGCCATCTCACGGGAAAACGGCTAACTGTAATGAAGGGAATTGAAATAGAAAGGGGGAAAACTTCGATTATTTCCCCCTTATACTATTAAGAGAGGTATTTCAATGTGATGGGCATAATTATTTTCTTCAGAACTTTCATCAATTCGAAAGTACAGATGTTGATGAGTACCCCGGGACTTTTTTTTATAAAAAGTTGTGTTTTTTTTTACCTTTCCCATTTAAGTTTTTTTTCTATTCTTTAATTAAACTAAGAGGAGCGAAAAAATTAGGATAGAAGAATTTTTATTTTTTATGTTAGTTTTTTTTCTCCCATTCAAGCAGTTTTACGTCTTTACGTCTGTTTAATCGGGAGGAATGCTAACTGAACCATATTTAATTAAGGGAAGCTTTTAATGAATTTTAATTGAAGGATTTTTTAAGAGTAAATGATGGAATTTAATTAAAGATAATTGATAGTGATGTATTTATAAATGTATAAATATATAAGAAAAACCCAACTTGTTTACATATCAATAAATACCATAAACTAAAACGAGTAGTTTTATGTAAAGAAAATTGTTTAAACAATATGATTATACCATAACTCTTTGTCATGCTTCCTATTATACGTATTAGGATATTTATAACTTTGAAATCCATAGAACCCAAACGTGACAAAATAGTTTTTAGCGTCGTAATATATTTGACTATAACTCCTCAATATTATAAGAGACAATTCAATATATAAAATTTAAAAAATATCATGCTTGAGAAATCTGAACTTTCCTCTAAAGTGATTTGCATATCACCTAAAATAGATCATAATATCAAATGTCTTTTCTAGGTTAACCACAAAGAAATCTTCTCTAAATACTTAAGTAATTGTGAAATATAGTATATGCAAGTAATAATCATTCTTCAATGTTACTAAATATTTATCTTGGTATCTTTGTTGTGCATTTGTAACAAAAAGTTAATATTTGATACAATGCAGTAAATAACCTTTTTGTATGACCTTTACCAAAAAAAATTACTTTCTTTACAGTTTTTACATTTGTCTTACAACCCGCCATTTTAAATTTGGCTTAAATTTTTTTCATCATAAATTTGACAGTTTTACGGTAAAATGCTAAGTTTTGTATCTTCAAATACAAATATGATCTACGAATAATATTTCCTCAAACGATACGAATACTTGTAAGTCACGAATCCATAAAATATTTTATAAATATTTTCAAAATTCACGCAAAGCTTCAAATTCCACTTTTTAATGTATTTAAAAAAAAATTGCAACCAACCTTCCACAAATAATTAGTTTGTAAAAAAGCCTACCTTGGGTCGCGCTAGATGTCGCCACCAGCTTCATCTTTCTGCTGGATGAAGATGCGGAAGATGCAGGGATGGAGCTTCCCACATCCTTGTTGCTGGGACACGGGATGCCACGGTTGGACGGACGGAACGGGGAAGGAAGCCTATAAAAAGGGTTCGAATGTCAGGGACGATGTCATTTATTAATATAGTAATTTAAAATTTTCATTCGATAAAATATTTTTTTTACAAAATTTGTAAAGGTTTTCTACTTTTTTTACTCGAGAGAAATTCAGTTTATTTAATCAGAATATGGAAAATAACATAAAAATTCATTTAAAAAAGCTTAATTTAATATTTATTTATACAGTATTTTACTTTTACCTTTATATATAAATTTTACAGTGCTTAAAAAATACTTTTAAAAACCTTCGTGTAAAAGTAATTTTAAGTGCTAGTTTGAAGAGGGAAATTGAGAAATCAAATGAAGAAATAGCTAACTTTAAGGAATTACTACTAATTTAACAGAACGATTTTTGGCATGGTTTTTGACAATAAATAATGGCCATTTTAAAAGAATAATTTTGAAACTATGCTTAAAAATTGTATGAATAGTTGGAACCTTATGTTATTTTGAAATTCAAACCCAGTACTATTTCGAAAAGATAATTATATTTAAAAACTTAAGAATAAATTGTGACTATAAAATACCTTATATTTTTATTTTGAATATGTTCACGAATAAGTGATTAACATCAGAATTATAAGCATAGATGATTAATTAATTGGTAAATTTTTAACAAAAAAAAATATTTAAAAAAATAAATACCACTGGAAATTGTTCCTGGTAATTTAATGAAAAAGTTTCTTTCTTAAAATAAACTCATAGCAAGACGTCGTGTTATGGTTAATTTTAAAATCATTTTTAAAAAAAGAACACGATTATGACACCTAAGAAGCCAATAATCTATAAAAGTGGGTGTAATAACAAAATACAATGATATGATCCTTTTCCCCAGACATACTTTTGAAAATAAAAATTATCGTAAAACTTACTTTGAGAGCATTTCACTCCCAATAGATGGCGCCACCATTCCTGATTTGACTAGAGAGGAAGAATTGGCGACTGCAGTGGAAGAGGCCGCAGGTGTCGAATTGGCAGAATTTTTGGACGCAACACTGCTGGAATTCTTTTGAGCTTGCTTGTAGCGGGATAAGTTGAAGAATAAGCTCAAGATAACCTTTAGGTTTCCTTCTCGCACATCTGCAATTTTTTTTAATTTTATTAAAAAATAAATTTTTCTAAAAGAAAATTAAGGGGGTTCAGTACCCCAAAATCGGTGAAAAAATCAAAACAAAAATTATTGGCTTAAAAAAAATATTACAACCTTTATTAATAATGTCACAAAGTATCAAGACGATTGGAAAAATATTTTTGACATTAAAAGCCATTTTAATGTCATGGCTTCGTAAGGAAATGGGTTAACAATAAAAACTTTAAACGCGTTTTCTCAGAACTTGATTTTTTGAACTTCGATGTACCTTCTCAAAAACTATGCTATGTTTTCTCGTAAACTTTTTTGTATATGATGTAATACATAGTATTAATTAATCTGATGTTATACATTTTAATAAAACTAAAGTGAAAAAAATTTTAGGGGGCAAAAAAGGGAAACATTTCATAATTTTTTGGGTACTTTAAAACTTATCTTATTAAAAAAATCTAACAGTTATTTACAAAAAACTTTAAACCTCAGATTAATATATAAGGTTGGTATAACACACACAGAAAATTTTAAGATGATCTGATGAGTAGTTATTGTGAAAAGGTACATTGCAATTGGCCAATTTAACATTACCGATATACAACATACCGAACCCCCTTAAGCAGAGGGTAAAAATTATTAAATTGCAGCAACCAACAAAGAAAACAATAAAATAACTATGGAAAATTTTTACACAATTTGAAAAAAATGTATGCAGATAATAACAATAAGATTAGATTAATAGGAATAAATAGATGAGGATCTATCTTTATAACATTTAAGAAAATTAAGTTGAATTAAAAATAATGATAAAAGAGTTCGATACGATTTATTGTTAAATGTATAAAGTCATTTATACTGTGGTAAATAAGTCAATATATAGATACTGTGGATATTTACACGTATAATGCACCTAAATGCCATAGCTTGGAAGGTGCACAAGAATACGTTAGCAGCAGGCTTTGAGTACCCGTGAGGGTGGATGTCCGATTTCTAGTCCAAGAGGGAATCACTCCTTAATTTAGGCACGTCGATGGAGGTAAGGGGCATTTTCTCCAAACAACCTGCACCAATGGTACTGCGCTAAAGCACCCCCTGTACTTTCAGATCTACAGATTTGACGGGCACGTTCTCCTCATGTACTCAAGACAACACAAATATCCCAGCCTTATCCGAGATTTGAAACCTGGTCCACTCGCATAATAAAAAATGCCTACCTTTCGGTGTTACACCTTCAATGGAAACTCCCAGTTCCCCTACATAAGAAAGGCACGAAGTAATGTTGTCCACCTATAAAGAAAGAAAAAACAAGATATCAGGATTTATACTTAGTATTTTAGATAGAATATCTGACAAACAATAGGAATGAATTATCGTCGCAATAGAGCTACACGAGGGTTATTGGCGACGAGCGTCGTATTTTAGAACCAGAGTCAAGTGACGAGCCGACACCTGCATCGGCACCCAACGCAATCGTTAAGGGCGACAACGTAAACAGCGTTAGGATTTTGAAGGATATTCAAAGTGCACTCCCTTATATGGGTTATAATTCGTCGTACATTTTTGGCTGCATGGACCGTTTATAGGTCGGCATATATTTTGGCAATGCACGGACCCGAACCTGGGACATTTCGCATGCTAGGCGAGTGCCTAACAGACTGGGCTCCCCATCCCCAATAATAATGGGAAAGGAATATAAAGGTTATTCCACAGAAAACACAATTTTTCTGGTTAACAGTAATTTTTAGGAATAAGCATTAAAAAAATATTACTTGAACACGATAAATTGGACACGTATGTAATAATATTAAATGAAAATTAAATATATTTTTTTCAATAACGAGAACGTGTATACCCACATTATAATTCCCATACTGTCTTGAACTTATTTCTTCAAGATTAAGAACATCTATATAAGTAAATTAATGTATCGTACATTCATATAAAAAAAATTGCAGTACAATATAAAAATATTATGTAATAATTAAAAAAATGTCTAACAAATCACCCTCCCCCACACACATTTTTTATATTCCACAAATTAAAATACATTTATGAACCCTCTTGTTCAAAACCAAAGAGGAAAGGAAGCACACGCAAAAAAGTGAGAAAGCAAACTTGTATTAATTATATTAAGTGCCAGGACTAAACAATGGAAATAAAACAACTTCATACTAAAATTCTTGTTAATTTCTGCTTCAAAAATGATTTAAGTAAATATGTAGTGCTTTTATTTTTACTTAAAGTTATGTAAAGTCCATTGCTAGGCGGTTATTACATACATTTTAACAAATCTTCATTCAGCACATATTTATTAAGAAAAGACAAAGAGGGTTCGAAAAAGGTCATTTACTCAAACATGACCTTATTTGCACAAATTCTTACTTTGTGTCTATATTTGCGTTGGGCGCATAGCTTCATACGCAAATCGACCATTCTTTATGGACGATTTCTCACTGATAAAGTTACGCATTTCAGAAGCATGTAATGCATAAAAGCGAATATTTCGGAGCTGCTCTTGGATAAATATTGGTTCACCGCGTTTTTCTGCTCGGAGTTGTTAAAATAGGGGATCGCAAACTCAAATAAGTCATTTTCGGAAAGTAAACATTGCATATAGATATTTCGTTTACTTTAAGTTAGGAATGTAGAATGAAATTTTTCTTCCGCAATTTTTTTTGGATAAGTAGTGATGTTATTTGTATATTAAGATTTATTTCCTGGAAGAATGGGAACTCTATTCTGTGTGAAAAATGAGAAAATTTAAAATGAAATATAAAGAAGGCACACTGCTATCTTTTTATTATATTTTATGTTTAGTTATAATTGACTCGATAAAATGCAAATATTCTCCAAAGAATTTGCGCTAGAATATATTTTAAATGTGTGTTAGTGAAAGAAGAAAGTGAGAAAAAATTGCATTTACAAGTGCTATTAGATCTGATTTAAAAAAAAGTTTTATGCTTTTGAATTATTATTTAGCCTTGGTAATTTTATAAACTGCGGAATTTTGAAATGTGGTACCAGTTATCCCATAAAACACCTTGATAAGCCAAATTCGTACCAGAAATTCAAATAAACCATTTCCTATTCATCATCATGGCTTACTTAAGTACACAGGACTAGACGTACTCATTAAACATGTTTACTCTAAGGAGTCCCAATACCTTTTACGTACTATATTGGTCGAGTTTTTTTTTTGGGTGCCATCTCAAGTATTGACCACATTTCAAAATTACGATGCCTAGGTGGATGTGTTAGAACTTCCTTTGAAGTCTAAGAAGTCAGCCGGAAACTTTTACCACAACCACAATATTAAAAATTTTGTGCATGTTTTCAGTATAAAAATATCTCTTAGTAATTGCAACGGCAATGTGATTAGATGTTTCACCATATTTTCTGTATTTGGTTGAATCATTTTTCGGGGGAGAAATTTGATAAAATGGTTCAACCGCAAACCTTTAATACAATGAATCATTTGCATCACAGCCGTTTTAGCTACTATATAGGAACTACATTTTTAGTGAAACCAAATTTCCAGCAGTGAAAATATATCAATATAAGTGTCTGTAATAAGCGCTGTTATGCAGAATTACCAAAAATTCAATAAAAATGATAACGTTCCTTTCTGAAGACCACCAAACCTCTCCATGTGTTGCAGCATCCACATAATATCTCCTCCAAGAAATACATAAAAGTTCCCCCTTCTTGACAAGGCAAAGATGAATGACGTTAATGAAAAGCGGGGGAAGGCCTTTTCTTATTGCCAAACCAAACAAAAGACTTGGGATGCAATTAACGGTCATTCACTTTTCTGGCAGGGAGAAGTTTTAATTTTGTATACAAAACTGCTTATGTATTTTCTTTGAAACTGTTTGTGGGGAAAATGTGGGCTTTTGATAGGAAGTTGTGTTAACTTTTGGTTAGACAGTGTTTTTTGTTATATTGAATTACGTAAATGGCTTCTTCTGTCATCCACTTCTAGAGATAGCAAGGAAAATTTTTAATTCTCTATATAAATTAAAAATGCATTGTCTTTGAAACAATATTAGAGACAAAATTATGCTTTTTTAGAAAGAAGTGTTAACTTTTGGTTAAACATTATTTTTTGTTCAGAGAAGTTACACAAATTGGAAATAAAGAGTATTTATGTATTTCACTTTCTAGCTATCTATTTTTCTATATCAAACAGCACAGATATTCACTCTGAAACCAATGATCTGGGTAATTTTTTTTTCATCAATAGTAATATTAACTTTCGGTTAAACGTTTACTTTTATACAACTCCGTGCCTATCTAACTTGGGTAAAAACAAAGAGTAAAAAGACAGAGGGAAAAGCGTGGTTGGTCAGTTAGTTAGAAACTCTTGTAAGGTAATATTTGCATACAAAATGATCTGAATACAATTTAACCAAAATACACTTTTCATTCTGATAAAACTGCCAAATTTTCTCAAATAATATACAAATCTGTTAGACCTTAAACGAAATTAATGTTTTAATCATGTTTTCGGGATGGATTCACAAATAATTTATGGAACTCTTTACATGCTCGGAAGTATCTTCTTCATAGCTTATTTCTATTTTCCCAACTTAGGTTGGCACGGAGCAATAGAAGAGTTACATAAATTGGAACAAAAAAAATGACTACTTTTTTCATTCACTTCACTTAATTCCATAAAAAAAAACAGCGCATGCATTCTCATATTGAGACAATTTTGGTGAAAAAGTTAACTTTTAGAAAATAGTTTACTTTTGGCTAAAAACCATTAATCTTCATAAATTAAAAAAAAAAAGATTAAAATAGTAACAAAATGATTACTTTTGCCATTCAGTTCTAGGAATAGCAGAAACTGAATTCTTTACCAAACAACACGTGATCTCTTTGAAATAGTATTAAAGATAAAACTTGTGATTTTCATACAAGCAGTGTTAAAATTTGGTTCAACATTTATTTTTTTTAAATAGAAAAATTATATATTGGTAGCAAGTGCATACAAGTTATGTAATTTAAACTCTTTATTGTTGTTATAGAATTGATTTGATTCCAAAATATATTATAATCAATAAGGAAAAATGAAATATTAAAAAAAGAGACCAAATAAAAATTATACTTTTAGTTATTGCAACAGATAGTGATTAGATATACAACTTTTAGGGGCTAGAGAAATAGAATTGATTTGATTGCGAAATATATTATAATCAATATGCATTTTAAAAATGAAATATTAAAAAAAGACAAAATAAAAATTATACTTTTAGTTATTGCGGCAGATATTGATTAGATATACAACTTTTGGTGGCCAGAGTCTTTAAATATGTTCATTTTCTTAACAACTTTTGCTCGGATAAGTTTTGATTTTGAACAAGTATATTTTTATAAAAATAGATTATATAGAAATCCTGGAAATTCAAACTACAGAATGTATTCCATGCTTCTAATCTCTTATCTTTACGGATAATTTGTTTGAGTAATAAATTTTGATAGTGAATCTTAAAAATTGAAGTGCATCATTTAAACCAAAACGAGTATGTCCATATACAAAAAAAAAAATCGGAGAGTCTATTAAGAAGTCCCCTTTCGATAAATAAAATTGTTAAATTTAAGTACACGTTAAGTGCGAGCGAAATTTTATCGAACAGAAAGTAAACTTTGATTGACCGTTACACATTACGGTACAACGATTTTTACGTCAGATAAAATGTCTGCATTAAACTACCTTAAGCACCAAACCTCCATCGAGATGATGCCAGAAGTTTCCTGGAAAAAAAGGTAAAAAAAAAATAATGTTGCCTCCTAGACCCTGTTTCAAGTAATTAATTTTTACGCTTCGAAACGCCAACTAATCCTTGTTTAATATGCATTAGCACGAGTCAAGAGTAAAAAGGTATAAAAACACGAAAGAAAAAGGCTAATTCAAGTGAATTAAAAACCATAACAAATTTGGCTGCTTCAGTTTGGAAAAGCTGCAAGGTAAAACTTTTTCAATACTTCCTTACCTTAATAATTCCTGAATTTCAGTCACGCATACCATCGTGTACGCTTAAAAGAATTATTCCCCCCCCCCCCATTTTCATTATCTGCATTACACTTTCTTTATTTTGCTCATTTATATGATTGTCTTTATTAACCCTCTAATGCATACTGTTGCCGTTTGGCAACAAGTAACATAATCTACTTTATTCTATTAAAGTCGAGCTCCCTCTGGACAAATTTGTGTTTTTTCATGTAGTATTACATTCCACTTTTAAGTTTTAGTTACTAATAATCCTCATAGATGACAGTAGTAAAGTGCATTCAAAATTAAAGAGTGAGGTTATTATCTGTGGTGAAATTACGTTTTTGGTAGTATTCAAAGTATAATAATATTAGTACTTAATATACAAAAAAAATTGTTTTAAAAAATTAATTATAGTTGAAGAGGGTTATTTTGAAATATATTTAGTAGTTTTCGAGTCATTATTATACAAATTGGAATTTTGTAGTCTGTTTTTATCATATGGAAAATTTCTCAAAAATTGAAATTATTTAAATTCTAATGCAGCTAATTTTTTTCCAACATTTTCCCATAATGTATGAGTATTAAAGATGCATAATATATTTTTAGGGATTGAAAAAAAGCAATGCATTAGAGGGAACATATTAAAACAAAAAAAATAAAGAGAAAGGAACGGTAAAGTAACACTTTTTAAGCTTAATAGCACTCATGCTTGGAGATCTAAAAAAGTGTTGCGTTTCTACGTTCGGTCTTACTTGGTTCACAAGGAAGGTTAGGTTTGAATTATCGTCGTACTAGAGCTACACGAGGGCTATTGGCGACGGGCGTCGTATTTCAGAACCACAGTCAAGTGACGAGCCGACACCTGAATAGGCACTCAACGCAACCTTTAAGGACGACATCATACGCAGCGTTAGGACTTGGAAGGATATTTAACGTGAACTCCCTTACACGGGGTATTATTCGTCGGACATTTTTGGCTGCACGGGCCGTTTATAGGTCGGCAGTTATTTTGGCGATGCCCGGACCCGAACCTGGGACCATTCGCATGATAGGTGAGTGCCTAATAGACTGGGCTCCCCAGCCCCCCGAATTAAATATAAAAGTGTAACACTTATCAAAAAGTTACAATCTAGTCAAACTTAAAGAATTATTTCTCTTTTATTTAATAAAAGAGTAAAGAAACCTTTTTGTAGAAGAAATATATAAGGAGAAAAATACAGATGACTCTAGTGTGGGATAAAGGGAAAAAAATAAAGAATAACAGTGAATTGATTTTTTTAAAACTAAATTAACAAGATGTTTAAAGACTTGGGGTTAATTTTACTAGATTAATCTGCCTTCGGAAATAAATTAAGTACAGCCATGAGTTGCATTGTTTTGACAAAGTTTTAACTGATGTTCAAGTAATTTTACGTTTAATATACATCAGATTAAAGAAAGAATACAAACAATATGAAAAATGAACTATTGGTATGACTGAAAATACGTAATAGGTTCCTACACTCCTTGCCAACCTAAGATGGGTAAAAAGAAATATGCTATGGAGAAGATCCTTCCGCGCTTGTAAAGAGCTCCATAAATTATTTGTGAATCCATCCAGAAAACATGTTTAAAACATTAATTTCGTTTAGGATCTAAAAGATTTGGATATTATTTGAGAAAATTTGGCAATTTCATCACAATGAAAAGTGTATTTGGGTTAAATTGTATTCAGATCATTTTGTTTGTAAATATCAACTTACAAGAGCTTCCTACTAACGGACCAACCGCGCTTTTCCCTCTGCCTTTTTTCTCTTTGTTATTACCCAAGTTAGGTTGGCACGGAGTGCATAGTGAGTATTTTATTCTGTAGGAAGAGCTTCGGTAGCTTGTTTATTTGAACTTTCATAGTTGATATTTGCTGGCGAAAGTAGTGTAATAATGTTGCTTCTAAAGTAGTCTACAGACAATAATTAAGAAATATTTTTTTTTATCACAGCCATAATAATAGGGTGGAAATTCATTTGAAAAATCAAAGTGCACAAAAATGGAGCAAAATATGACAAAATTATTACCTGCGAAAAAACATTTGTTTAATAGTAGTCCCATATTTTATCCTTTCCCCTAATATATCAATTCATTAATATTTACTAATATATTCCAAATTTACTAATATATTAATATTTACTAATTATATTCCCTATACCCCCCAATTTCCCTAATATAACTTTTTGGGACAATTGTTGCAACGGTAGATACGTTTGAGTAAGTGCGTATTTGTTTATTATTTTGTTTCAGTTTTAACGCAAAATGTCAGTTATAGCTTTGTTTTACCAGTGTGGGATATGTCAAATGAAATTAAGACCAGGAGTTTGTTTAGATAATTAAGAATCTTCAGAATGATCGATTAAAAGACGCTTAGTAAAATTTAGAGATCAGTGACTTTTCTATTAAGCATAGAATAATTAATTGTTTAATTAATTTAGCGGATTAATATGTAATTAATAGAATACTTAGATAATTTTTTATGATTATTTCATGGCCAAATTTATTCTTCGTAAAAAGTTTGAAACCTTCAATGTTTAAATTTTGAGGTGATAATAAATGTTTTTGAAACTAATGTACTTTTAACGTTTAAGTCCTTTATCGCCTATAATTAGTACATAAAATTGTATAATAGGGGAGAGAAGGGGAATGGCGCCACCTTAAGGGAAATTGAATTTTCATGCAGAATTGTGTAGCAATTAATGTAAATTGTAATGAGCATAGCATACTACAGTTCATAACCTATCTTGTAGTGATTTTTTAAAATATAAATCTTTAATAAAAACTGAATCAAATTGCATTTTTCTAAAACTCGCACAGTGGCGGGATTACCCCGGTACCTGGGGTAATGCCGCCACATCAATAAACAAAGCAAATAATCTGTAAATAATGGGAAATTACGTAATAAAGCAATACATATAGAACTAAAATAGGTTTAATTAACGTTGTAATGGTAAATTGTACAGGGTACAGCTCTTTTATTCACTTTCTATGTGCAACTAACTATGCAGGTTTTTTTTTTTTAAGTTTCGTTGGTCTATTTGACCAGTTCAGTTATTCATTTCCGGATACGTGGCATCTCTAACGAAAACTAATGGGTTGTAGGGCCAATATATATGAAATTTCTATTTCACGGATAATGCCGCCATCCTTTTGCATGTGGCGGCATAACCCCAGAGTGATGTGGCGGCATTACCCCAGTTAGACAAAATGGCTTCGACGGCTTGTTTAAAGAAAGGTAGTTAGCCTAGCGTTCAAACTAACCACGTGATAAAATAGCCAAATAATTACTCTTTTAAATGATATATAACTGATTTATCTAACTTAGAGATAGCAGTCACTTATCGCTTAATTTCAGAAGTCTCAAGATTAGATGAAAATCACTAAAAAGTATTTTTAAAATAACTTTACACCAACTCACCGCACGGCCACTAGCGTCTATACTACAAATTACTTGGTTTCCTGCTACAGTTCAACGCTCACAGCCCCCCTCCCACACACACCGATGGTGAGATACAAGGGGTGGCGGCATTACCCGAGGTGGCGGGATTCCCCTGCTCTCCCCTACATAAAATATACTACATTAATTAATCATAATGAGTGTGATCAATAAATAACAAATAGTTATTTTCAAAGCATTATTAAAATAACTAAGAATTATTAATAAATTAGGTTGAAAATGTATTTCTTGACAAAATAAAAAAAAATCATAATTTCGGTGATAAGGGACTTCATTTTTTAGAGATATGTATTTGTTTCAAAATAAAATATTATTCCACATTGAATTTCATTGTAAAAAAATGTCATACAGAATCTCATACAGTCGTTATATGGTTCAGTCAAAAAATCTTAACTTTTAAAGTTGTTTGTATTAACGTCGTTAGGCGAGTCCCAAAACAGAATTATTTTTTGTTGATTACCTTGGTAAAAATAAATTGCCAGAAGTTATATTTCACTCATTTTAAAACTAACTTAATTTGTTTTCAATAATGAAAAAAGTATTATTGATCTTAATGCATTTAGTTAAACTCATTATCATTAGAAAGTAACGATCGAATGTATAATATCGCTTTTATAGCAATTAAGATAAGAGTTGCATAATTTTTTTCTGTACGAGATTTTTTTATAATAAAATTCAATTTGGAATAATTTTTTATTTTAATGTTAAATGTTGAACAAAATAAAATATTTCGCATTTACGTGTATCCAAGTTTAACCCTTTCAGTCCCAATGACAATTTGGCATCATCATTTTAGAACTTTTTCTGATTGTCCATAGCCATTTACGATATCAAAAAGCACATCATTCGATTCTTCAAACTTTGTTCTGTTAGAAAATATATTTTAATTAATTCCAATAGGTGTCAGCCTAAAATAAAAAAAAATTGATCAGATACATGCTGCCTAATAGCATCACTGGGACTAAAAGGGTTAATAATGTACACAGCACAATGAAAAAAGGGGAAAAAATGGAACAAATTAAAACAATGTGTTCATACACAACCCGAACAAAATTCTTCACACTAATGCATTTTTATTCAAAATAAATTTAGAACTGAAGTTTCGAAGCAGGAAATCATTGTAACCAAAACCTATGATTTTTTTTTTGTTATAAAAGCAACTATAAAGCCAACTATGCTGCGACTCAAAGTGGTATAAAACACCATGGTGGACAAAGGCTCATATACATTGCAGATGGTCCGAATGGTAGTTTATGAAAATAAAATAGCCTACTTCACTTTAATTTTAAATGTGCAAAATAAGTAGGGCAGTATTGCCCAGGACGCATTTAAGGTATACAAGATACATACATAACGCTAAAGGTTTTCTTGTAAAAAACATGGTAAATGATAAACATGAAACGTTTACTGTATTGTTTACTGTTATTTAAAGATAACTTACATAAATAACAGAAGTATATAAAATAAAAGCAATTTTACAGTTAGTATACATGTTTAAATGCGACATATATAGTTAGCCTATTTGTTACCGTTCATCTTTGTTGGATGCCATCTTTAGCAATTTATTTTAGTCTGCCCCCCCCCCCCCCCACCCCAAAAAAAAATTACTATGCATGACATCAACAACTTCAGATAGACCGAGTGGAATATTTTTTCTCTGAATTTCAGATAACCAGTAAAGCTTATGATAATTGTAGTTACTGTACCTCACTTTTACTCTACCTCACAGACATAAAAAAAACCACATCTGCAGAACTCCATTAAAACCCAAGCAATAAATATTTCCCTGGAAACACAACACAAAGTGTGCGTTATCTGAGCATCTCTTTTAGTATGGCAAAAAAGGGGAGTCTATGGAGTGATAGTCCCTTTGTCCTCTGTGCATTGAAAAGGACGGAGATATACCATAGATATCCTGGGTAAATTGAGGAAGACCTCGATTGTAAATCACGAGATGTTAGTCCTCGATAAATTAGAGTTGGGAATTGAATGGTCCCTCGGTTGGCCCATGGTTATTTTGCGGATTGTGTGTTTTCCGTGGATGTTTATGGGAAAATGGGATGGGCTTTGGTGCGTTTACATTTGGAGATGGGTTGAATTCATAGTTTAATTTTGGAAAGTGTTAAATTTCGTTTGTGTAATTAAAAGTGTTGAATGTCATGTATTTAAAATCGGAATATGTTAATTTTGATCTTATTTGATCACATTATCTTAGAGACATGTTAAGTTCCGTGTTTATAATTTGGAAAAGTGTTAAATTATATTTTTGTTGTTTAAAAGTGTTTTTAAAATTTTTGTTTGATTGTAACTTAAGTGTGTACAAAAAATGTAGCTTCCGTAGCATTTTTATGCCCATTTACAACTATAATTATAATTATAATAATTATGTGAAATTAAATTATAATTATTATGTAATTATAATAATAATTTGTTATAATCTCTATGCAATATAAAATAATAATTGTCGGACGCTTGAAAGCCACGTGACTTACGCGGTTTCAGCCAATTAGAAACGTCAGAAACGCTGAAAGTAAGTATGGCGGTGTGCTTGTTTTGTGCCGGGGCTGCTTCAGGTTGCGTCCCGTGGCTTTGGTAGAGATCGTTGCTTAGCGCTAGAGCTACGTGATGCCCTGGAGCAGTCCCACGGAAACTAGCCAGATTGTATAGATGAGCATTCCTGCATTGGCAGTATCCTCATATTTGTCTTGCATAGATAGGAATTGCGTAGCGATTCCCGGGGGCTGGCGAGCGGTAGCGAGCAGGGGGCTTTGCCCCCTAGTAACATATAATAAATAATTTGCAAACAATGCGAGTTTTAAAAGTTAAAGCGCATTAGGCACAAATTGTGTGTGCTTACTCATTTCTGCAATAAAAAGTAGCGCTGAAGCTAACCAGTAATCAAAACTCACAACTGTTATGCAATACGATTTGTAAAATTAAGTCACTATTTTTCCTTAAAATGTAACATATTTTTGAACAGTCAAAATGTGTCTCTGAATTAACGCAATTAACTAATAACCTTATAAGCACGCGAAAAATGTTTATCTATGAATAAACAAAGGCATCCCCGAAACTGTTGTTAGCGTTTCTTATAAAAATGAAATCAATAATTTCGTTTTAGTCAGACATTTTCATTCAGACAGACCCAATTCCATTTAAAGACCGAACAGCTCCATCAAGCTCGAATCCAATCCAACTCATTTATGAGTTAAATAATTAAATTCATGCGTGACACATGGCCCATAGGCTGCGCCCATTCCCTCCAATTAGACCGAACTGCGAAGTGCACAATAAACGCCAATTAACTCGAGTTAAAAGGAACGAACAGAGAGACAAAACGGGATGGAACTGAGATAAATAAAAGACACCAGGAACCGGTGAAGAGATGAGTTAAGCTTTAGATTTTATAAGGAGAACGTTTGTTTTAGGTTACGGTTCGGTTTCGAATTGTTCTAATGTCTAACCAATTCTTTTCAATGTTTAATTCATTAAAAAAAAACTTGAATTGGAAATTGAATTTTTAAGCCATAGTATTTATATCACCTTAAAGGACTGCACTTACACAGATAAATTAAATCAATGAAAGCAAGTAGAGTGCACATCAGATTTTAAGATTCACGTTATTTTTGTAATTCAATCGACATTTAAAAAATTATTATACATGAAAATAAATGCCTTGCCTTTGAAAGTTTTGAAGTACAGCTCCAAAGTATTACAGTTTAGAATAGTTTGAACATCCTCGCACTAGAGATACAGGCTATTGGCGACGGCCGTCGTAATGTAGGCCACAGTCAGGTGCCGAGCCGACACCTGAGCAGGCACCCAACGCAACCATTAAGGACGACATCGTACGCAGCGTCGGGACTTTGCTGCCGCAAGCGATAAAGTCGTAACAAATGTGCAAGCTCTGCCAATCGGAATATTTCCAATTGTATACCTCCTAACTGTGAATGCTGTGATCATTTAACTGGGTATACTTTGCTTTGTTACCAGAAAATTCGGCTTATCGCCTAAGGTTCTCTAAGCTTAATTCTTCGGCGCAACAGCCCATTACTGGGAGCAGGCCTGCCGTGCCCATTTCAGCCTTCCTTTATCCTCTTGGATGTTAGGGCATATGTCCTGGTAAGGTGGTCAAGCCTCACACGGAACCCAGAGTGTTTAGTTCCCAAGCATATCGACCCACTCAAGGGATGAAAGGATGGGTCAACCTCGCCCAATCCGGTATTCGATCTCCGGACCTGTGGAGTGGCAATTTGAAGCACTACCACTAAGCCTCTGGGGCCTGGGCTTCATCGCCTAACTTTCCATTTTTCAATTTTTCTCCTGCGAAATGGAAAAGTGCCCACACATCTTCCGTAACACTTATAAAAACAAGCTATTTTTTAACAAAATGACAAAAAATATAGGATTCTAGAAGAAAATACTTCTTAGAATCAAAAGGTTCCAATTTAAATAACAAATTACAAGGAATAATACGTTGTTTTCCTACTTATCCTCCCAACAGCAGTAAGGAAAGGCGTTAGACTCTCCTTGTCCCTGATGAGTTGATTACATGGAGTTTAAGCGAGGGTCGGCAGCAAAGCGGTTTAATTATGGAGTAATTGGGAAGCACGGCCTTTTGACTGACTGTCTCCAAACCATGTCGATTATGGATGAGGACTTGCCATTCATTGAGTTGGTAACTTTTAACAAAAGTAACTGACATCTATTGAAGACTTTTCCATGCGATTTCCATTCTTTTCGATAAAAATAGAGCAAAAAACAAAGTGGAGTATCAGAATATTGTTTAAGTTTATTGATATTTGAGATTTACAGCATTTAGTATAATAGAAACTAAAATTTAGGGGCCACTAAAATTTGGGGGCATTAGGGCCTGACCAAACCGGCCTTGTGGAAGAACAGGCCCTGGTTACCATACATCGTTTTTCCTTACTTAACAAAGAAACTATCCTTCCTTACTTAACAAAGAAACTATCGAACAAAATGTTATTACTTCCTTGGACCCTAGAATCTTTAATGGAGATATGTACACATGAAGATATATTGCATAAAGGAAAAGACCTGAAAGAACCAGAAAAGAATATGCTGTCCTTTTACTTCAATACTCTCTGAAGTTCTTGAAGATTCTCATTGAGACAAAACACCAAAAACACGCATAAAACATATAGGGTATCTGATATATAATTTTTTAACAAAAAAAATCGGATGGTTTGAAAAGAAAGCATTACCGACCGTCTTTTATAGGACAGACGGAATGATGAGCTTAAAGACGTAAAAATACAGACAAAAAGTATAAAATATACGTCTATGGCGACATACCTTTCTAAAAATTAATTAATCAGATTTAACCGAATTTGAGAGGAGGACAGACATCTCCACGATGTCAATACTTACTTTCTAGCTTTTTTTTTGTTTCTTTCTAATTAAAAAAAGTAGTTAAAAGTAAATTGGTGTATTTAACCTCATATATTTAGAATATTTTTTAGAACAAATATAACAAATTTATTCTAAATTATTTCTTTCTAATAAATAAAAAAAGTTAAAACAATGAACGTAAACAGAAAGACTCAACTTTAGAAGGAGTAAAATGAAACTTAAGTACTTAAGATCGTAATTTCTATTCTTTCTAAGCAAACTATTTTGTCTTAAATGTACCAGCTTTCAAAAACATTGCCCTTTCTTTATGAAAAGTTAATGACATTAGTTTTAAAGAAATTTGTTGTTTTTACTTCCTAAAGTGTCTAGGAACTTTATCAAAGCGTACTGCGTTTATGATGTTAAAAAAGGAAGTTGTTAGATAAAAGCTAAGTAAATTTTGAAATGACTTCCGGAATAGAAAAAGGATAATGAAGAAAGCCATTTTTAGGAAAAGAATGCAGATTCTTAGTAAAAATTAATTATTAAGAGTTTAACCTTCTTAAGTCATTATTTAGAATCGAAATTTAAAAAAAACTTAAGAGATTATGCCCAGTTTTTAGTAGATATTTTAAATAATAAAGGTAATTTCGAACGTATACTAAAGGTGTGAAACATCACACAACTTTCAAATACCTCTCAATAACAGATATTTAGTATTCTAGAAATCGTTTGAAGATTTGCACAGGAAAGTTTGTTTTTCAGAAATTCATTTATAGTTTTATGACAAATAGCCTTGTGCATAAGCGTTTTTTATTTCGAAAACTTTATTATGACGTCAGAACGGTACTAGGGTCTTGGTTAGCTAATTCTAGGTTCGTATCTATTTTAGTTTGAGATGTAGAGTGGTATCGGTCAGACAGACTGACAGACACTGAAAAAATGTTTTTTTGGAAACATGTATCAGAACTCTCCAAAACGTATAACACAAAATCTCCATTACGAATTTTCCTTCTCAATATGCAATATTTTTCATTACTTATATTTAAAAAAAACACTCAGTTTGCTTTGATTTGCTCATATCTGTTACTTCAAAACGCTTAAGTATATAAACGATCATAAAATATAAAATAATTATAAAAGTTTAAACTTTAATCCATTTTTATAACAAAAGTTTACATTTCATTTTTAAAAAGAAATAAAAACCATTTAAAATATTTTCTTTTAATTTAAAATGCGTTTATAATGACAAGTTATAAAGAATAACCTAACAAATGTTTGCAAAAAAAAATTAGTTTAAATTTAAAAAGTTCGAAGTATATTCGAAACATCGAATGAATAGTTTTTATGTTTTTAAACTGAAAGACTTAAAGAGACATATTTTTTAAAAAAATCACTTTTTTATGCATAACAAATAGATTTAGAAAAGAAATTCCCTCAACTTGGAAAAATTACAAACTCTATCATCAAAATCATTAATTAAGTTAAACTTATGTTTTTAATTCATCATTAAATTTAACTCTTAAAATTTCATAAAATAAATATTGGCATGTTTTGCTCCTCAATCAACAACAAAAATCTTCTAAATTAAAATGCTAAATTATCCTAAAGGAAAACTTAGTCTGAGCTTGTTCCAATTTATGAATATTTCAGAATTGAGTTTCATAATTATTATTTTTTATTTCATTCTATACAAAATGTTATTTTGTCTGTTTTATAAACTTTACATCTACAATTAGGTCAAAAGTTAAAAACATAAAATATTAAATAAATGCTATTAATATATGTAATATGAAACGCAACTCAAACTTAATTTTTTGAATTTTATAACTATAAAACACTATAACTAACTAGCAAAATGCTGTAAGAGTTCACTCAATACTGCATTTTTATAAACTTCTTAAACACATGTATGTAAATAAATAGTAAAATATACTAAGTTGATCAACCTTTCAGCTTCTCCTTTCAGTCCAATGATTAAATAGAAGCGCATTCGCAAAATAATATTTTTTAAATAAAAAAACTTAGATATTTTCTTGGAAAGGAAATAAAATTATTTATTCCTATACAAAATAAAAATATCATACAACGTACATTTATTTTGAAAAAAATCCCTTAGAAACTTATTTATAAAAAAAAATCCCCAGCATAAATTTTTGTAGAAAGTTTTAAACAAGAATGCGAAATTAACCAAGAAAAAGGTTCGGCGGTTAAATGGATGAACCGAAAAAATATGTTCTCCCTGATAATTTAGTTATGGTTCTTTTATTTAACCAAGTTATTTAAAAAAAAAAGCGTGGAATTTGGGAAATTAATGATTTATAGTGAATGATTGGTAAAAAACAACGGTTAAATATAAAATGCATGTTTTACTGTTTTATGCATTACATTTAATGTTTAAATAAACAAAGGATTCAATCTTTTAAAAGAACATTATAATAAAAGCATTCTTTTTACTGATATGAATAAAAATTTGCTGATTTATAACTTTTATAAACAATTTCTACACCCCAAAAGTCACTTAATGGCAAAAAATGTGGGTATTAAATTACAAAACTAAAATTAACTACTAACTAATTAAAACTACTCATTAACTTAATTTAAAAGTTTGCAAAATTGCAATCTATTACCATAAGTAATTTCCCGCTGTTCGAAAATAACAGTAAAGCAAAATATCTTTATTGTGCTGACATTATTAATAATGTTTTTGCAAAATTGAACATGTAAAAAAAGCTAAATTTGTTGTCTTTCTATATCCCAGAATTAAAAAAAAAATTCGAAGGAGAAAAAGCTATAAATCTGAAGTGTAGTTCTTAACTAGTTAGGAGTTGAGCATCATCTTTAGAAGTGCAGTTAGGGAGAGGAAGTTTGGGTTTTATTGGTTAATAAAACTTATTTGGAAGAAATAGTTTGATTTACATCATTTTAGAGGTTAAACTACTCTTATTCAAAACTCTATAAACATAAGTGTTAGGGATTTTGTGAAATTATAAGAAAAAACTGATTCCATTCATTGAAGTTTATAACTCCAATATTTTTATCACACCCGATTGAAGAACATTAATATATTAAAGAGAATTTTGGAAAAGCTATCGTCACATGTATTCTATATTTAAATTATTCTTTATTTTTGTGAAAAAAAAAACTTCAATTATGAACTTTACTTTAGAAAACTTTATTAAAAATTTAATAAAGAAAAGTAAAGAATATAGAAATTTTCTTCTAATAAACGCATAACTAATATTCTTGTTTTTACAATAAAGTTATTTTCACTTACGTCATTTTCTAATAAATAAATTCTTTGTTTCCAGTATTTATTTTTGTCCAAACTATATTTAATATTTTATTTTGTCGATGTAAAATGTTACGAATAAAATATATTTTAACTTAGTAGTGCTGAAAATATACTTAAATGTTTATGGGATTTTTTTTTTTGTCTGAATGTGTTATGCAATATTTCCCCTATGAGTAATCACGGCACACATTTTGAAAATGTTTTTAAAAATAAACTATAAATGTTCTAATAAGGTAAGCTAATTTTCATGGTGGTTCTGCCATTTCGATACACAAATCCACTATATTGATTCGTACTTGAAAAATTATTAAAGTTCTAAGAGTTGAGTTTTTTTGCGTGAAAATGAAAGACTTTGGAAAAAGTGCCATTTTCTATTTAATAAAATTATTTAAACAATTATTCTTTGAATAAAACATCCTTTATTTGTATTTACAATTGTATTTTTTATAAAATTGTACACAAATTTTATTGTTCAATAACAAATGTTTCTTTTATGAAAATCATTTAACTTTCCACACTTTATATAAAAAAAAATCCCTCTTTACTACGTTATTGTATAGACCAATAATGATTGTTATAGAAACCAAAACAAGCAAATATTTAATGCTTCACAAATATCTTATTTTTATTTTTAAACTTTTTTTATTCGTACAAAAACATTTTTAAAAAACTGACATAACATTTTAAAATAAAAATGATTATTCCCATTAAACTTTTTGAATTTAACTTAAAATTTTACTCAAAAATTATTTTTTAGAGTTTTTGGCAATTTTAAAAGAACAAATTTTAAAAGCAAAAAATTATTTTTAGATAAAAATCTACACTATTTCGGGATTTCACAAATTCAATAAAATAAATTATAGTTGAAAAATGTCAGTACTCACATAAATGATGTTATTCCTAAAGAGTTTCTTTTTAATCAAAATATTTTTTTTCTTTAATCAGATCAAAACATTATTTTCTCTTAAATTTGACACTTCACAGCCTTTATAAATAGCAAAATGTTCTTCAAGAACCATACTTTTGATAACTTTTCAAAGTTGTTGCTGTCTACTAAAGTACACAAAACGTTTCCAAAATTCCACAATACTTTACAACATATTCAAAAAAACTTGCCTACTTCCAATACAAATATTTATTCTTCTATTACAATTTCGAAAGTCATCTGCCTGTCAAATCCTTTGCTCTTTCAAGCATGGTGATGAAAAACTCGGACTTCCCTGCAGTATTCCACTGAACGTGACGTAAAAATGACGTCACATAGTCCTGGCGACTAGCCAATAAGAAAAGCACGCTCGCGAAACCGAATGAACAAGTGAAAAAGAGATCGCAAATAAAATGGTAAAAGAGAAATAAAAGAAAGGCTACAGCAAAAAATATCCAGCTTATTTGAGGATTATTTTCTAGGAATATTGCCATATTGGGTTGATGTTTCGTCATTATAAAGAATGACAAAAAAAAATTCATCTGAACACCTACGTAAACTATTTGGTTAGCTATTTATGAAATAGTTTTGGGAAATTTCGTGGTTCTGAATAAAGTAGGAGAAATAATCAAGTTTTGAGTTCAGTATTGAAAAATATTTTTTATTTAAATCATGGTTAAAGAAATGTAAATGTTATTTTTACAAATTCTGTTATTCGTAGTGATAATAAAAGAAAACCTTCCCAGTTTATAATTTTTGCTCATAAAATCCGCATATCTAATCATAAATATTTGTAAGTAATTTGGAAAAATTCAAAATATTAAAACACTTTTCATAATACATTGTTATATTATATCGTCGGTTAAATGACAAAACCACCAATATGCAAAAACACAGATATGGAAAACTGGATACTGATAATCCTACCGTTTTCAAAAATCGCCAATTAATCGAATTTGCACATTCGTGGATTTTTAATTCAGCAGACGATGTGATACAGCTTATGTTTAAGTGTTTAATAAGAAAGTAAAATAAACTTTCTTTATGGTACATACATTTTTTAAAAACTGAAATTTAAAAAAATGTAAAAAATGAGTATTATCAGGTACTAATATTATATAATTATTTTTGTATACTGCTTCCGTTTTAATTGTATCAGTATTTATGTTAGGACAGACATTTAAAAAGACAGAAATTTTATTAAAGAAAAGGTATTTATACACGTAGTCCACAGAAACATTTTAGTCCACATTTTAGTCCACAGAAAATATTGAACACTCTTTTTTCGAAGTTAAGAAGGGTTTATCCAGAAAACTGAAATAGAAAAAGTTTCTTAAAATTTGAGGATAGCTTTTGTTGAAATTGTACACCCATTTATATATAACAAAAAAATCCTACAGAAGCAAAAAATGTTTATAATTTCACCCAAGTTATACATATCAGTTTATTGCCCCAGATGAGAGTGCCAAAAAAATCGCTTTAAACTACTAAGAAATTCCATAAATTATCAGACCTTTACAACCCAAAAATCCAAGTATGTTTTCACATACCAGACCAAGCACTAAAAGCCTTTTAACAAAGCAATATCTAACTAGATAAGCCTTAAAATACGCACTAAAGTATCCAGAGTAAGACAGTTGCAGATATAAATGAGCGTACACGATCCCCGCTTCCTCTCACGATCGAGGTTTAAAGAACTCTTTTGGTTGGCACGCGATTTCATTAACACAATAAACGGGGCTATTAACGTGCCAGCTACTTAAATGCTTGTTCTGTCAAAGGATTCCGACGTTTTTTTTGGAAGTGAAATACAATATACTTTGTTAGGTTCTTTTTTAAAAGAAAAGACAGTCAAAAGTTATATTGTTAGTACAATTGTAATTGCTAATTGTATGCTTTTTAAAAGTTTAAAAATCTAAAAATAGAGACCGAGATAGTAAATTATGTATTTTTTAATAAGAAATAGTTGAAAATCTATTTTTTTTAAATATCCATGTTTTGAAATTGAGGCCCAGTGGCCTAGTGGTAGTGCTTCGCATTGCCACGCCACAGGTCAGGAGATCAAATCCCGGACTGGGCGAGGTTGACCCATCCTTTCCTCCCTTGAGTGGGTCGATAAATTAGGTATCAAGTACGCTTGGGAAGTAAACACTGGGGGTTCCGCGTGAGGCTGACCACCTTTTCCGGGACATATGCCTGGCACCCCAGAGCCCTAGGTCACGAAAGCTGAAATGGGCCCAGCAGGCCTTGGCCCAGTAATGGGCTGTTGCACCGGGGAGTTTATTTTTTTTTTAGTTTAAGTATCCTTTGAAATATTGAAACCGTCTACTGCATTTTAAATAAATAATATGTACCGATGTTATAAAGTGTTACATTAAAATAGTTGATGCTTTTGAACTATTTTTACAAAAATCACAGTAAACACAGGACACCAATGTTAAAACATTTTTTTCAAAAATCAAAAATATTTTAAAGCTAAAATTAGTAAACATAAGTTAATGTTTATAAAAAGAACCTGTCTTTTCAGAAAAAAATATTTATAATAATATAGGTAAAGTTTACTACTTACCCTGTATCAAATTGTTGAAAACGGATAAATGTCTTAAAGCTGGTCAGTAAACTATAATATCAATCGCAATCATCTGATTATCTGTAAAACTCTTTTTAAAAAGACTAGCCGAGCATGGTATATTCATTGGGTTGTGTTCCACACTTCAAAAGCTCAAATTCCATTGTTATAAATCAAAAGCTAAAAATTGGTACAGTCGTATATAGACTAGAAACAAGTTTTATCATAACTCTAATTAGTAAAACATTTATTTGACAGGGTAGTCGATTGAAAATAATTATTTCATTAATGTCAAGGTTAGTTAAGTAAATATTGAACCCCGAACCACTTTTTTTTATTTAAGTTGACATTCAAAAATATGACAGTAATAGACATTTCTGGAATTAGCAATGACATATACATCAAATCTGCTTTCAACTTTAATTTCAAAATGCAAATTGCTAAATTTTAATTGCACAAATTGCTGAAATGTATGTTTTCTTTTTGGCATGAGAACCATTAGATTTTGTAGTTACCACGACTTTTATTGACTTTTGGCTGTCGTTTAACGTCATTACTACTTCAAACTTAATATTATAAGTTAACATTCTCATTTGTTTAGTGATGCGAGATTACTTTCAGTGTATAAGATGAATGATCGGAAAATCCTACAAAATCAAAATGTTTTATTCAGAAAGGAAAATGGATATCCGAGACTTTAAAAACATATCTTAATACATAATCGCAGTAAAAAAATAATTTTTGAATAGTACTTCATAAATAGACTTGATGTTGACTTGGTGACTCTTTTGGCAGATAATTAAGCACTTTTTAAAGATGCCGTTATTCTATTAGGAGCAAGCTTTAAAAATACGCGATATACCTTCTGTTTAACCAAAAATGGACTTCGGCATTAATTTGCAGGCAATTTTTTCTTTAAAAAATTCTTTTAGGCAAAATATAACCGTATGGATAGAACGGATTCTATGTACCAACATGCGATTTCAATTCCCATTCTGTCCTTTATGTTCGACGTTCGTTGCTACTCGGAATTCGATTTTATTTGAAGCTCTCGTTATAATTGGCGCTTGTCTAGCAAAACAACAAACCGTAGTAATATAAATAAAAAAACTATTGAATTCAATGACATCAACAGTATTTCTAAAGCCATAAAATCCCGACAGAGATACCGATTTTATAATTTTTAATGAACGATCGCAATAAAAGCAACGCAGATGGTCGGTGCAGCTTCATCTGCCTGAAACAAAAGGTGTTTTCATGCATGCTCGAGTAATAGCTCTTTTCCATGGTTTTTGGCGACACAGAATATGTTCAAGGAAGACTGCGGTGTTTGCTTTTCGTATACGGTTGAAGCTATTTGACAAAGAGCTTGAAGCTATCTTTTGTGTGTTCTTTTTCATTAGGATTTCTGTTGGGAATTATCTCTTAAATATTTTAATAAAGAAACTGTTTATTTTGAAAACATGAGTTATCAAAGCTTAAAAATAAGGGCTGCTTCCTACATTTAAATGGCACTCAAATTTCTTTAATCTATTGTAATATGTTACCGAGAGAAAAAATAATTAGAAGACATTATTTATCAAGCAATCAATAGTTATAAATAAGTTGTAGTTATAAATCAATAGTTATAATTAAGGAAATGATCAAATTTTTTAACGGGCTGATGCATCAATGAAAAATTAAGACATTTAAATTGATCGAGAGCAAAAGACTTAGAAAAGTTTTGAATGGTAAATTTCCTTAAAAAAAATTTAAAATAAAAAGTACAAAAAGGTTTCTTTGGAGGAGCTGGGTATCGATCCCAGTACCTCTCGCATGCTAAGCGAGCGCTCTACCATCTGAGCTACACCCCCTGATACACAATCTCATCAATTAATGCTAGAGCTGATAGGTTTGACACCAATTCGTACCAAACTAGAACACTCTTGCATCCGAAGGGCCAGGTGAGTCGACAGACGAAGTGAAAGAGGAGAAAGTTTCTGGACGTCATTTCTACTTCGGCGAAAAGCGATCTGTTAACTATAACACTCTAAAAAGGATAAACAAATTGTCTGCAGTGTAAACTTGTTTTCACTAAATGGGATTTAAATTAAAATTGGGTTTTAAAAAATTTAAATGTTTACATTTATAAGAATTATATTTCTGAAGTATATCGTGTTGTTGTTGTTGCTTATCTCCTTGGTTTAGCAGAGCTAAACTAGGTCTATAATGTTTGTCACTCGTAAAAAGTCTAGGACCATGACTATGAAGTATATCGTTATAAATGGCTCTAATTTTAATGGTTTGTAATGGCTCCTAATTCTAATAGCGTTCCAAATTTTTTTTAAATAAATTAGAATTACTCAAATAATTTTTTAAAAAATTATGCGAGTTTCTAAAAACCTGGTGACTATAATAGTTCAGCTAATTTCATTTTGGTTAGCTCGCTAAGAAAGGATAAACTTGGTTTTCGTGAAGCATAAAATGAGAGGTTGCTTTGTGTTACAATTTTGATCTAAGGGCCTTCTATCGAGATTAGCTCAGCGCCTTGATTCTGTTAAGGTGTCCATAGTTTTACCTCCATGTTGAACAAACATTTATATACTTTTTTTTCTTATTAAAGAAGGTTCTGGCTAACTTTAATTTTTAAAAATATATTGTAGAGCATAAAATGCAGTATCGTGATACTGATAACACAATGTTTCGAGAAAAGGGTCATAGTTCTTTTCTGACGAGATTAGGACATGCAATGATGAATGCGTGTTAATTGGAATCAGCAGTCTTCCGCCCGCGAAAGTCTTTGTTTAGTTGAAATAATTGTTTCAAGAGAGATTAAGCGGTAGCGTGACTCTTTGGTGTTATCTAAACTGATACTTATGAGATAAAGAAAATGATTTCAATTTATTAGAGGCAAAGTATAAGCTAGAATAATCTTACTAAATCTTAATGTGACTATTTTATATTTATACACTATGTGTCAGTCTACGTTACATTTAATAATAACTTTGACATTGAAAGTAAAAGTAATTAAGGTTTGAGATTCTGGAGAAAAATAGACTAAAATCAAGCCATTAAAATATTGAAAAGTGTAGTCTATCGAACTAAATATTTGATTGGCATAGCGAAATAGCCATAGACTATCATATTTAACATCCGTGAACAGTTGCATGAAATACAAATTTTATAAACTAAAGTTTAATTTTTTGATTTGGAAGAAAGGATTTAATAGTATTCACAAGTAGGTCGTTAAAGGGTTAAACTTGGGAATATTCTGTCGGTTACTCTAATATTTCATTTTTTATTTGTTTAAGATAAGAATTTAAGTATTAGTTGAATGGATAAAAATTAGCTTTTTGATTCTGAAATAAAGGTGTTAATAATATTGACAAATCAGTCTAACTTATTAAGATCACGACTGGATTTGTTTTTGCGCCTACATAAAACATTTCCGATCTTCCTATAAAATATACCCTATATGGAACTTCCATTATTTTAAGTCTTGTTTTATTTCCCTGTTCCAAAGGACTTGAGATTGAGAAGGTTATATAAAAAAGGGGCCTAAAAGTCACTTCACTTGACTGTGTGAGGCCTCTTTACGACTCAGTAAATTAGCCCAGCGCTTTTATGTGTGATAAGAAGGGGGACTTTCGACTTCTCATACTAAGGACAAATTATTAGTGCACTTTTGGGGAAAGAGTTGAGTAGTGAAATCACTGGCGTTGTATTATCTTGAAGTAATTGAAACATTTATAATGTTAAGAGTGGTAAGCACTAAACGTGTATTTACAAACTATTATGACTGGAACCCTAACAAGGACTTTCCTGAGTACCAAGTTCATGTTAAAATTAGTTTTATGAATCGGCAACCTTGCTGAATGTAAAACAGTTTCTTATGCAAGAAGTTCTATTTTACTTTCTGATTATGATTGAATATACAACATCATGCATACAGTGTTTTTTTTTTCAGAATATTCGTAGTTTTTTTAAGGATTATTAACTTCCTACTTATCTAAAAAACGTATTGATTTTAATTTCTTAAAATCCGTTTAACCGTTTAACTTAATTTTCCGTGTAACTTAATTTTCCTAATTTTCCCTACATAAAATTTGCCGTATTATTGTATTCACGTTTTTTTATTTAAATAATAAACTCAAACAAAAACCAAACCTCAAACCAAATGTCGCTAATGAGCGGATGGTTAAAGGCAAATTTAAACTATTAACTTTAAAATTACTTTATTAATATCCATACTTACTTAGGGTGTTAAATTTCCCTCCCAAATATTTTTTCTCGAAACTTGATACGCAATTTTATGCTGAAAGCCAGAACACAGTAGGGTAAGGTGGGGTAAGTGGGCCATTGGGGCAAGTGGGCCACCCCCCTGGCATTTCCCGAATTATGGACGTAAAAAAAAATCTGTTGCAATATTTTTACGTATTTACCCCAAAAGATGCAGGAAACATTATGGCGTCATTTTCACTTAAGTATGTAACAAGGTACAATCCTTTTTGTGAAAATTTTTAAAATTGCATCTTTTCGTAATTCACGCCATCATACTATTTTTAAATTTATTTCCAAACGGTTCATGATACAAAACAAAATGTTATATATTTTGAAAGTGTATAAAACATAGTATCTTTTTGTAGTGTCATGTACTTGTGATGTTGATAAAGTTAAAAGAAAATTGGGGTGGCCCAGTTGCCCCGCGTTTGGGGTAAGTGGGCCACCACAATGGCGGGGTAAGTGGGCCACCCCTGGCCCACTAGCCACAACTCTTTAATATACTTAAAAAAAGTCATATTTACTGATTCATAGGGTTAGTCATATACACTATTCATAGACCTATTCATTGACATAGGCCAGTTTAAAATCTGCAGCCCTAACATTTTTTTTACACTACATGCAAAAATGACAAGATGAAAATTAATGTATTTTTTCTTGTAGTAAGCTTGCAAGCCAGAAAAAGTTGCTATGGGGGAACTATTAAGGATACATCATTACTTTTTTTTTTCAAACACTCAAAAAATCATGTAGATTATTCCACTTGCCCAGCCTTATCTCTACCAATTATGTGTAAAAATATATTAGGGGGGTGGCCCACTTACCCCACCTTGTGGGGCAAGTGGGCCACTCGGATGACCAAAATGAAAAACATATTTTTAATATTTATTTTTTGCCAATTTGTGTTAAGATTGTCATGGGTACAGTAATAACATATGAAAGAATGGACCACAAAAAAAAATAAGTTGTTAGGCCGATTATATCCAGTGGTATGAGGGTCTAAAGTTGAATTATGCCAAAAAGGTGGCCCACTTACCCCACCTTACCCTACAAAAGTTCTTAGAAGACATCATAAACAACCAACCCGTCCAATTTCAACTGTGCGGTTAAAGAACCCGTTCATTAACCACGACTGGAGACAAGGACGATAGACTTCATCATAGAAGAACTCTAAATTGGCTGTCAAGCCTTAAATCATTTGAGTCTGCATTGAAACTTAATGATTATGCCAAGCGGAAAAGAAACTGTATCAGAGAAAAAATATAATTGACTGGTATAGAGGTTTTGTGTTACTTGAAGATAGGAGGAGGAGTTTTGTTTTTGAGATATATTAGAAGTGCTATAAGATTTCAAATCTGATTAAGGTTCACGCTTTTAGTATTCATTATTTATTATTATGAATAGTAATATTGTCGGGCCGAAATGTTTGATAAGAATTTAAAGAAACAGCATGAAAATTCTTAAGTTCTGGATTTGGTACTGAGAATCTCATCAACTGTTGAAGTGTAAACTTTTGATTTCATTTAGTTTTTTAGTACCGATTCGTTTAAAAAGGTACATTAGATTTTGTGCTAGGTAAAAAGATCTAAAGTTTTAATGAAGCACACTAAATTCAAACAATCAACCCGAGTCTTAAAGCTTAATAAATATCTATAATTTGGTGGTTAATTTATAATATTACTAAGCATTACAGTAAATACTTAAAATTAATGCTAATATATGAAGAAAAGGGGTATAAATAAACAAGTACAGGTCTAATTTTTATTATTTTTACGTTATTGTAACTATTTTTACTCGTATTTTTAATGATATTACTAAAGTTGTGTTGTGTTAATTTATTTTCTATCGTGATTTCCGACTTTGCATTAAATTTCAAGTTTTGTATTTCAAAAACATTCGTCTACCTTTATTGGCACGAAAATAAGTATTTTTTCTTCTTTGAAATTATCCTTATTAATATTCAAATAAGTTTTATTATTTTTTACGAAAAAAAAAAAAGTTTATTTAACAAGCCTTTCAAGTGAACGCTCATGTATTTATCGGACGTTTTTAAAGGCTATACTTAAACATAGACCAATTTAATTTTTTTAATTAGTAGTAGTAAATTTTAAAAATGGAAATTTGGTACCGAGATACAAGGGAGACACACATTCCAGTAAAAAAATGGAGTTCTAAGATGAATATTTCATTCTTTTATATCTCCGGACGTTTATAAAGTGCTTATTTTTTTTAATATATAAAGAAATTTTAATTTATTTAACAAGCCTTTAAAATAATAAGGCTCAGTTTTGTTTTCCAGTTCAAACCCATACTGTTTAAAACTTCCCATATGTGGTCGGCATCCCTTTCTGCAGTCAAACCTCTGCCGAAAGGGTAGAAGGCGTGCTTGATGGATAGAGTGTGGAACTGTTACTTGACGCGTGTCTTGAGGGACAAGAAGAGTCTTTGTGTGTCTTATCTTCGAGCCACGAGTGCAAATTAAGACATCTGGATTAGTGTTTCAGATAGGCCAATATAGATTTGTACTATACGAGTATATTAGAAAAAATACAATTTTTTTAATATAGTTATTGACAAGATTACTTTCTATTGTAATCGGTAAATATAATCATAAAATTTTTTACAAGACAAAATATTATAAAAATATGATAAACCAAATATATTAAAAACGAAATTTCGTCGAAACTGATTTAAGATAAGGGAATTTCGTAATTCCATAGTTTTGTGGAGGTTTGATATCAAAAAGATGAATGCCCAGCCATTTTAACCGTAAAGATGTGTGGGGTGGTGTCATATATAAAATATTTTAAACTTATTTCATATTAATAAACTGAGATTTAGTTTAATTTGTAAACTATACACTCTTAAAACGAACGAGCGATTTTCACTCAGACTGAGCTAATTTCACTCCTCCAGTCTGGAAAATGCACTTACCCGGAAGGAGTGGATTCTTTGTGTATTCAGCCTCCGACAATATCACTCCAAACGAGTGATTTTAACTCAGTCTGAGATAATATTCAATCCTTTCAAGTGTCGAAAATGCACTTCTTCAACTGGAGTGGATTTCACTCTTGTTTTAAGAGTGTACGTTTATTGTTTTTGTCAAATGAAAAGGGCCTTATTCTAGAGAATTTACTTTGAGCTTGATATTCATTAGAGAAACTCTTGAAAAAAGCTATCAATGATTGGCAGAACGAAATTTAAATATTGTCTCAATTACTGGATTTTAATGTGAAAATATGCGGTAAAACATAAAAATAGCAAAGAAAACTAATTTTTTTAAAAACTAAAGTAGATAAAAAAAACACCCACCCAACCTAACATAATGCCATAACACGATAAGCTCTTCTACCAAGTAAAAGAAATCCTAAATGATTTAGTGGAACTCTTATCGTAAACCGGTTATTCGCCAGGTAGAAATGACCAGTGAAAGTTTTCCAATGCGTATGCGTTTACCGTTGTAGTCACACCTGTCCCTCGGGCTATAAATGAAGTTGAAAGCGCTTCCACTGAGATATGGAATGGTGTCATAGATTGCAGTTTTATCTTATAAATGAGCACTTTGAGTATCGGGGGTGTAGCTCAGATGGTAGAGCGCTCGCTTAGCATGCGAGAGGTACTGGGATCGATACCCAGCTCCTCCAAAGTTATTTTTTGTATATTTTTTCAAAGAAAAACTTAAAATTAAGGAAGAAAAACTTGGAATAATAATAAAGCGTGGTGATGTTCACAAGTCTTAAGCATATTATCAATACGATAGTATATTATTGGCAGTTACAAAAACTATTTTTGCATTAAGTTATTTTTTTATATGCAAATTATCAATTTGTAATTAGTCTTTCGTTTATCTATAGTAATAAAAGAAAGAGTCTGCCTGTGTGTATGTCTGTGGATCGCAAAAGACCTACTTGGACTGCTCTAAAAAATTCGAAATTTTTAAAACCGATTACTTTTAATACCTACGTGTGCACCTGAGGCTTAGTTTTTTCATATTTGATTGTGATTTTTAAATAATATAATTAGTTTCAAAACACGTCATCCACGTGGGAGTGCGGGACCATAACAGGGCTTGAAAATACATGGACCGGGCCGAAAACGGGGTTTGACGCTATCCTCTATTAGTGTTTGCTTTCTAAGTGAGCATGCACCAACACGAATTTAATTTTGTTTTGATGTTGAGTGTATTTTAATAAGTAGGCAGACCATAACAGGGCTTCAAAACACGACCTGGCCGTAACAGGGGCTTGGCGCCATTCTCCGTTGTAATTTGCTTTTTTCTTGCGCATGCGCCAACACGAATTGAATTTAGTTTAGATACTGATTGTATTTTCACAAGTAAGCATTCCTCTAAAAGGAAGCAATGCGAAGTTAACGGGTTCCCAGTAAGGCGGGACCATACTGCTAGTGTTACATATAACAATCAATTAAACATTTTTAAGGTCCATCTAAGAATCTTTACTTTGAAAGCATTTAATTTTAAGTATTGGTATGTGTAATGAGTACCTTTCTGTTCCAAATCTCGGGAACTAAAGGTGTTAGGCTAACCCTTATGATGTTTCCATATATAATGAATTATACCAACAACAAAATTTTTTTATCGTTTCTTCAACGATTCAAGTTTTCTTAAGAGGTTGGAAGTAGGCAAATAATTTTAGCAGAAAAATGGGTGATATCCTCTGAAATTACAACTTTAGAACAGTAAACAGAATAGCAATAAAGAGTGAACAGCCGGATTGAAATGAAAGGATAAAACAATAAATACACAGTGTGAAGAAGAAAGTTTAATCTATATAGCCATAAGTTCCGCATGTGTAATTGCTGTGGCGATGGGATCAAGACTAGTGGCGGACATAATCCTTAAAGGTGATCAAAATCGCTCTAGACATCTGCTAAAACCCTAGACACTATTGTTAGCTTAGAGGGCTAACCAAAATGAAAATTTGAACTATTGAAGTCATCTGAATTTCAGGTTTTTAGAAACTCACGTAATTTCGAAAAATTTATAAATTGAATAATTCTATAAAAGTTTACATTTTGGAATGCCATTAAACCATTAAAATTAGGAGCCATTTATAACCATTTACTCCATAAATATAATTATGATAAAATTTAAAAAAAAAATTATAGCATAAAAAAAGGGTATTTTTTAGAGCTTAAGGCTTGTCTCAGCAAATATTTAACATAATTTTATAAAAAATTACTTTGCAAAAATACTTTTTTGTATATATTTATATGAAAAGTAAGTTTACATTAAAAATATATGTGTAGGATTTTGCTCGGTTCTTAAGGCTGCTCATCACCCCTATACCCCGTCATTCGTCGATCGGGCTTGCTAATGGTAAGTCTATGAAAATGGTTTTTATTCCAATAAAAGCAATAAAATTATAAGTAAATAACTTTTTAACAACGTAAGTAAATAATGTTTTTTAAAAAAACCTCTAAAAGCACAAATTTATAGGAGTTTTATGAATTAAAAAAAAACTGCATCAAAATATTCCTATAATTTAATTGCTTTTATAGGAATAAAAACCATTTTTTCCCCAATAGACTTACCATTTGCAAGCCCGATCGAAACATATGGGGGTGATGAGCAGCTTCAAGAGTTTAAATCCTATTCAGTGAAAACAAGTTTACACTGCTGACAAATTGCTTATCCTTTACTTTAGAGGGTTATCGTTAACAGATCGCTTCTCGCCGAGCGGCCGAAGTAGAAATGACGTCCAGTCAACTTTCCCTTTCACTCAGTTTGTAGACTCACCTGACCCTTCGGATACAAGAATGATCTACATTGGTACGAAATGGTGTCAAACTTTTCAGCTCTAGCATTAATTGAGACGTTTTGATATCAGGGGGTGTAGCTCAGATGGTAGAGCGCTCGCTTAGCATGCGAGAGGTACTGGGATCGATACCCAGCTCCTCCAAAAAACATTTTTGTTCTTTTAATTGAAACCGATTTTTCCAAGAAATTTACATACAAAACTTTTTGCTTTACAAAGTTTTTGCTCACGGTCAATTTAAATGTCTTAATTTTTCATTGATACATCAGGTCGTTAAAAATTTCGTGATCATTTCTTTAGTAATAACTATTGATTAATTTCTGCTAATTAGTTTTTCTTTTCTGCAACATATTATATTAGGTTGAAAAATTGTGAGTGCCACCGAAATGCAGGAAGTAGCCCTTTCTATTTTAAATATATAATCTTAATTATTATTATTAAATTATAGTTATTATTAATTATGATGTTAAACATGTCAGTTCCAACATTAAACAAATTGTTAGTATCAGGGGGTGTAGCTCAGATGGTAGAGCGCTCGCTTAGCATGCGAGAGGTACTGGGATCGATACCCAGCTCCTCCAATTTTAATTTTTAAAACTTGTTTATTGAAATTTAAGCACCAACTTCGCTCCATAACAGTGCGTCACTTCTTTTGCTTATTATTATTGTATTATGTTCTAACATTAAAGGGCAAAATTAACTTTGCTGTATACAATTCAAAAATAAAAAATTTGGCATGGGCAAGTTTGATGTTACTAAACACTATACTAGCCTCAATCATTATTAAGTAATTATAATGATGATGTTAAACATTAACTTTTTATGAACTTGTAGGTATATAGTTTCCTAGACAAATGTAAGAAATATACATACTTTTATTTAGAATTGATGACATGTAGTTACGAACTAACCTAGTTAAACAAAGTAAATTTGATGCGTATTTTTATTGATATTTTTGAAGTTTTTGTTAGTAGTAGAACTAGTACGAAGGATAATTAACACTTCTTGGTGTCTCCAACTTATCAAATTCTAAGTTATTACGATACAAAATTTTTAAACAAGATTTTTTAATTCTAAATCTAACATAGAAGGGTGGGGTCAACGACTCAGTGTTCTCATATATCGTGAATTATAACTGGAAATACGCAATTTTTATCGCTTCTCAAACAATCCCACAAGTTAACATATTCGTTCGCACGCTGATTGCGTTCTTATGAATTTCTAATTTAGTAGAAAAAAGTGGCTGATGTACTACACTATGACGTTGGAAATGTGCCATTATTCCACTAAAAATACTCCTAAATTCCGTGTCAGTGCTTTTTATGCAGGTGACAGTCTACTGTGATATAAATGACACCTACTGAATAGAATTTTTTGTAGTTTCTTTTATTTAATACATGTTAAGTAATTTACCAAGATATTTTTTAGGTTTATCTATATAATGTATGTATTTCAATGGTTCAGAAGAACAACGAAATAGGTTTTTCGAGTTCAATATTAAATAGCATAGAACTACTAATAAAATTACTAATTTTTAAACCCAATAATAAAATAAATTAATTTAAACTTGCCACTGAAATAAAAAAAAATTACAACTGGTGCAAATTTATATTAAATAAAGGTTTTAAACTTATTTCCTTTTTTAATCCCCTAGGTGTTTAAGTTCCGTTGTTAGATAGAGACATGGGATTTAAGGATATTTTAATTGGTCAGTAAACATTTTGATGTTTATTTGTACTTTACTTTGTAGATAGGTGTAGTTATAGTCTTTAAAAATGATTTTTATACTATATTATATGGTATATTTTTCATTAAGATTGTTTTCTAGAATGTTAAAGTCTGAATATATCCCCATATTCCAAACAAATTTCTTCGTTTTTTTGCAAATGACGAAGACTTAGGCAGATTAAAAAATTCATCCTTATGGATTAAATCATTATAAAAATACAACAACTTATTGCATTCCTTCTTATCCGAAGTTCCAGTACATATTTTCCCCAATATATTAGTTGCATATTATCTAAGTATATTTGAGTCAACCTAAATGGAATCTATAAATATTAAATTAAACCTTAGTACAACGCCTACTTGAACTTTTAAACTTCCACAAATTGCAGCTTTTTACCTCCAAACTAAAAACACCCCAATCAGTTCAAATCATCAGCATTAATTCTCCTCCATTCAAAATCTTGCACTTTTATTTAAATATCAAGATACACCCTTGCATTAACAGGTCCCTTAGTCACCAGCGAAGAGTTATTTATTGCACTTTAATGACTGAAATCTAATTTCGAATCCCTATCTATAGGATGTGACCTCATTTATCCCCGAATCCTATCACAGTATATCGACGCGTGTGGCCATCTGATGAACTTTTCCTATACTTTCACTCCCCATCTAGTGCAAATGGATACTAAACAGTTGGCAACTTGTTATTAAAGATTAGTTATTATTTTTTAATTGTTTTTCATCCAATGCCTAAAGCATTACTTATTTCTTAGAGTTTTATACCTTTTTATGGCGCATATCGTAAAGTAGTTTGATTTGTTTACACGATTGAGAACAATTAATGTCATAGAAGAGGTGACAAAAGAGCTAGAAGCGACAGTGGTAATGAAGAACCAAAGTTTACATCTTTGTGAAACGAAGATACACATTTTTAAAACTCTTCTTTGAGGCTAGAAAAAAGTGCCACAACCTAACAAAAGACTTGTAAAATAAATAATTTAAATAATTAAACAAACGAAAAAGTCATGTGCTGATGTACAATAAGTTTTATTCCGGCAAGGCAACGAAAAAAATCAAAAGCCTTTTCTCTCACGTTCAATATTTATATTATTCCTTCAAACTTCGAACACTTTTAACGGGGAAAATCCGGCCGTTCTGGACGAAAATGGTGGTTACCAGATTAAAAAGAAAAAAATAGATATTTAAAAGAAAAATATCAGCCCTATTGCGGTTTTTAAGCCAATAATAAAACGTGTGACATTCAGCTTTAAGGTGTTGGCTCGTCACCTGACTGTGGATCTAAAATACGACGCCCGTCGCCAATAGCCCTCGTGTAGCTCTAGTGCGACGATAATTCAAACCAGCTTTAAATAGAGGTTTTAAATAAGAAACAGAAGCATCAAACAACTTCTCAATAACAATAACCTCAACTCCTCTATTGATTTGACCCATGACACCCGCGACCGAGATATTCCGACTTCCACTTACACCTCCATTGTCCGTAAACTCTTTGTCCGTACGTCCGCCCACCCCCGCCCAAAATCACTTTTAGGCTCGGTTATCCAAATTGTATCAGATCTATGGGGGGTCGACTGTTTCAGGCAAGTGACGTGAGGGTATGATTCAACAGGAAGATTGCGTTATAGGAAACAGAAGGGGAGTTTTGAACTCCAGCTGGGTGTTTTTATAGGTTATATAAAAAAGGTTATATAAAAAGGTGACTGGTGATTTAATTGAAAGTATTAATTGCTTCTCAATTTATTTGTTATTAATTGAATGAATAGTTAAGAATCTTAATTATTTTTAATGATTTCTAAAATCTAATTGTTACTAAAAAACAAACGTTTAAGTTATAAACAAAATATTTTAAAAAAAGAATTTATTTTCCCAAAATATTAACCCTCAAGTACGTACTGTTGCAATATGGCAACAAGTAACATAATCCACTTAATCCTATTAAATTAGAGCTCCCTCTCGACAAATGTGTTTTTTTTCACCTATTACATTCCATTTTGAAGTTGTAGTTACTAATTATCCTCATAGATGAAGTAGTAAAAGTGTATTCAAAATTAAAGAGTGACGTTATTATTTGTTGTGAAATTACGTCTTTGGCAGTAGTCAAAGTATAATAATATTAGTACTAAATACAAATAAAATGTTTTGAAATAATAATTATAGTTCAAGAGGGTTATTTTAAAGTATATATTTCCTAACCATTCTTATCAAAATTGAAATTTTGTAGTTGCTTTTTGCCATATGGCAAAAAAAATTCAAATTTAAAGTATTGAAATTCCAAAGCAGTTAATTTTTTAGTATTGTTTCCATAATGTATGAGTATTAAAGATACAAATATATTTTTCGTGATGAAAAAAATCATGCATTACAGGGTTAAAATAAAGTGTGCCTTGTATTTAATCATAACCATTCATTCACTGATACATGATATCTTAAATGGAGTAGAAATATTATGTTCAATTATTTTCTTATAAATTTTAATTTCATCAATTTCATGGTCGGGTATTAAATTGTATCACGGAGAGATCTGAAAGGGGTCGATGTGTCACAAGTTAACATTATAAGGGTATAATTCAACCGGAGATTGCTCTATAAGAAACAGAATACAAATACAAATACAAAAATTGTCGACGGGGGCGAATCCAACTTGGCATTTTATAGGAGATTAAAAGTTTTAAAACTCCCAGGTAAAACAATGTAGGGAAATAATCTCATTAGGCTAAAAAGTAATTGATTTCCTTAGTATTTTTCCCCGGTTAAAATCACAACAATTCAAAATATATGGTTACATTTATTTCCAAAAATGGCTATTAGAAACTTATTTTTTAGACAGAAGAAATGTTATGGAATTTATTTGTCAGGAAATGCAATTGTCAGTTTTCAGGGCCTAATATAATGTATCAATTTAGCATGATATTAATAACAAAATAAGTTGATATTGTGGAAAATATTCATCCATAAATTTAATATTTAATTTAGCATTAACTTTTAAAATTTGATAGATAAAAGTGTTTGTCTTAATCGTTATTTACATGTTTCTTTTATAGTAAATAAGAATCTTACTATCATTATATGTCCAACCTAATCATGAAAAATGCTAGTTTTATGGAAAACACTATTATAATTGCGGTAATTTAGGTATTTACTGATTTGGCTTAACATTAGATATCATAATTTGGTTGTTTTATAACTGAGATACAATTATTCATTGCGTTAAATTAAACATTCTCAGTTCTCTTAGATGCAAATAACATTCTTTTAAAACTCTCATTCAAGTCCAATGCGTAGCTACATTTAGTTAATGTAAGTAATTTCCTTAACACAGTTAAATAAACTTTGTAATTTTTGCACTTACGGGAAACGGAAATGCCAAACTAAATTGACACTAATTAAAGACCAACTCCCAACTATAAACAAACTTAAACCACACAGTAAATTACTCTTAACACAGGCTAATAACGTTTGGTATGCTTAGCAAAATGTGGAATTCTTCCCACCTAGTCCTTTTAACTTTCTCAGACAAAGCAATCTTAAATGAACTCTAACAAAGGTAATTGCAGAAAGTTATTATGGTCAAACATTTCCTTTCTTCCATTAAAACTTGTGTATACTAAACAAAATAAAGACGCTAGTAAGTGTGAGAATTTAAGTTTTTCAAAGGAAAGGAGTAACTACTTTGTATCAAAATAAAGACAGGGAATATCTTAAATAGTTCAAAAATTCTCAAAATTGTATTAATGTAAGACAGAGGTATTAAATCATACGATAATACGAAATTTTAAGGGTTTTTTTCCGCAATGAAGTAAAACTATATTTAGGCACTATAAAATCAGTTAATTAATGTAAGACAGAGGTATTAAATCATACGATAATACGAAATTTTAAGGGTTTTTTCCGCAATGAAGTAAAACTATATTTAGGCACTATAAAATCAGTTAATGCAAGACAGAGGTATTAAATCATACGATAATACGAAATTTTAAGGGTTTTTTCCGCAATGAAGTAAAACTATATTTAGGCACTATAAAATCAGTTAAGATTCTTTTTGAGTTTAAAAAAAAACGAAGTTTGACAAAGAATAAAAGCTGTCACACATAAAATCCCAAATATTGAAGGCATATAGAAAGTATGTAACTATTTTTTTATACTGCATGCATTTTTTATAAAACCAGAAGAATTAAAAATGTACTTGAATTTCATTTGTTTGTTTCCAATTTTTCAGTTAAAAGATTCAGGAGAAAGAAAAAGGATTTGTACAGTTTTAGAAAACCATTACAAGGTAAAAAAAACTTAATGCGAGTTTAGCGGAATTTATTTTTATTATGTTAACTATCTTGTCGCTTGATTTTAGACCATAATACAGTCTCAAGCATAAAAAACAAAAACAAAGTAATAAACATGTATATATTAAACGCATTTAAGCATTAAACTAACACGTATACCAACAAATATTGCTGTACATTTAAGCTAATCAAAGCAATCAACTGATGCATAACAAACAAGCACTGGACATTGCAGCATAGTACATGGACATTCCGTTACATTTATAGCAACCACTTTATTTTATTATTTTAACACATTTTTATACATTGACGTTACCCAAGCCAATCCTCCGATGCATTAGAACATGCACAGAGCCTTACAGCATGACGTCACTAAGACACAACACATGGGTATTTGGAAATGCGATGCCCACCAACTTTCATGAGAGGTACTTATGGAAATCGGAAGATTAAAAAACGCTCTCATCTTATGTACTTTTATAACAAAATAATTCGCAATTTCTAGGTAACAACACACAAGATTTTAACCCAAAACATTCCTTTACACTTTTTTTATGAATTAACACACACCATCTTTCTGTACACTGTCGTTACCCAAAACCAATGTACCTAAAATGCATTAGCATTGCAGCCTGTGACGTCACTCCGACACAATACACGGGCATTCGGAATTGCTATACCCTCACGCGTACACGACCAGCTTGCTACTTATAGAAATCAGAACAAAATAAGAAAATGAAACCTTTTAAAAATTAACAAACTTTTATGCTATGTAAACTAAATCGTAATTTCTAGATAATTGCATAAACAATACTACTCAACGTCAGAATATTAGAATATTCCAAATATTTGAGTTTTTCTCATCAAAAAGACACCATTTCTTACCGAATATGCAAAGTAGACGCCTCCTTGAAGTTAGCATATATTTTAAAGATATCTATCAACCATATATTGTTTACACAAAACATAAAAATAAATACAAATTTATAAAATCAAATTTTAAAAAGATCATATTATTAGAATAATGATAAAAGGCGTTCCAAAAAATTAGAATATTTGTCCATTTACGTGACTGGTCCACGTGGTGTTGAAATTTCATATAACTAGTGACGTATTAGAAGTAGTGACAGTACTGTTCCATGATTGAAAACAAAATTTCCGTTGTTGTTGCTTAGAATGGGCCGAAAAAAAGATATCCCTATTCTTACTAAGAATATAATTTTAACGTTAAGGAATGAGGGGCTGACTCAACAGAAAATAGCCAGGAAGGTGAATTGCTCTCAAGGAACTGTGAGTAAAATTCTTCAGGACTACTATAGGAACAATAAATTTAAATATACTCGCGAAAAATGTGGTGCCAAACGAATAACAACCAAGAGGCAAGAGAGATGTCTGAAAGGGATTACTGAAAATCATCGATTCAGGTCAGTGAATTTTATAAATAGGAAGTGGCGAGAATCAGGAGTTGATACCTCAGTCAGCACTACACGACGTCGAATACTTGAAATCGGCTTTCGATCACGTGTACCAAAGAAAAAGCCATTCCTTAGTGCCAGACAAAAAAGGGCACGTTTGTTGTGGTGCCGAAAAAGGCTGCTTTGGGGCACCCAAGATTGGGGCAAACTTTTCAGTGATGAATCAGTATTTTGCGTGTCTGTCGGTCCACAAGGTCACCGTGTTTGGCGTTTTTCTCGAGAGGCTTTTCAGCAACAGTGCTTAAAACGCACAGTTAAGTTCAACACATCAATAATGGTTTGGGGGTGTTTCAGTGCCAATGGCTTAGGAAAGCTTTGTGTATTGAGAGGCACTGTTAATTCCGAAGTGTACAAGTCCGTTCTTGACAAATATATGATCCCTGCCTCTGAAGATCTATTTGAAGGGGAATTTGTCTTCCAACAAGACAGCGCATCATGTCACACATCGAAAGCCACCTTGTCTTGGCTGAAAGATAATGAAGAACAACTACTTCCTTGGCCCGTGAATTCACCTGATTTAAATCCTATAGAAAATATATGGGGCTTAATGAAGAAAAAACTGAAAATATTGGCTCCAAAGGACCAGAACGAACTCACAAAATTCGTTAACCGTGCTTGGTATGATATCAGCCAAGATCATTGTAAAAAATTAGTTGAAAGTATGCCGGATCGACTGCGAGATGTGATAAAAGCTAGGGGCGATGCAACCAAATACTGATTAGTTGCAAATAAAACTTGTAAGAGCAATTTATTTTATTTGTTTACGCATTATTCTAATTTTGTGAACTACCATTAGGATGTATTCTATTTTTGTGATTTTTTTATATTTTGATTTTAAAAGTAAATTTGCAAAGTCAAGCCAATTGTTTTATGTTATTTTCATTAACAAATCTTATAAAATGTAATAAAACAAAAAGAATTTGTGAAACTTTAGTTGTGTATAAAAATAAATGCAAGTTTCAAAGTTTTGAAATGTTTTATTCTCATTATTCTAATATTCTGACGTTGGGTAGTACCACACAAGTTGTTTGCCCAAAACCTTTTTTTACACTTATAACAAACACTTTCTTTGATTAAACTAACACACACCTTACTGTACGCTAAGTAATATATCAAACATGCATTATCATTGCTGCATGAAGTCAGACAACACATGGACACATTCTGAATTGCGATACACGCCAGCGTATATGACGATAGTGCTACTTATAGAAATGGGACTAAACCAAGCGTGCTGCTGTCAAGAGTCATAAAAACAGGGACCCGAAGGCGAATCTGGACTCATTTACGCTGGGATAATTCAGAGAGCCTTCAAGAATGAAACTAAATCTTATGGTTTTTTTTATATTAAGTAAGCCAATTCGAAAATTCTAGGTACTTACATAAAACAATACTACACAAGTTTTTAGCCCAAGACATTTCTTTACACTTATAACGTACTTTCCTTGATTAAATCAACATACACCTTTCTACACGATAACGTTACCCGTACCAATCAACTTATACGTAAAAATATGCACCAGACATTGCACCATGACGTCACTCCGACACAACACATGGGAACATTCGGAATTGCGATACCCGCCAGCGTACATGACGATAGTGCTACTTATGGAAATGGGACCAAGCCAAGCGTGCTACTGTCAAGAGTCATAAAAACAGGGACCCGAAGGTGGGTCTGGACTCATTTACGCTGGGATAATTCAGTGAGCTTTCTGGATGAGACTTGGGAGGGGGTGCTAGTTCGGGGGATATATCACGGGTTTAGGGGATTTAGATACCTTTTTTTTCTATTTAGAAGGAATTGTCTGGCTGAGATAGTTGTCAGGTCATGGTAAAAAATAATAATTTATTATCTATTTCTTTTTCTAGCTTTTTCTCTAAATATATTAGCCTATAATTTGTACAGTGATGTTTGTTTAGCTGTTGGGGATTTTACAAAGAGTTCTTTTTTAAATTATATGTTTATAATATACAAGGATTTCAGTGCTTTTACTTTTGATAATGATTATTAAAGTGTCAAACCAGTTTAATATTTCAATTGTTTATAAAAAAATAACCTAAATAACTGCATTTTGGAACGTGTAGTTAAAATAAAGTATAGTTTTTGCTTCCGCAAAGCCTTTATAAAGTAAGAAGGTAATTGCATTATAATCATTAAGTAATTGTATTTCCATCCATTCTCCCCTCCTTTCAGTAAAGGCATAATAATATTTGAATTACATAAAACGGTCAATTTATTTGAAAATTGCAAATGCTTATTGGAAAAACGTAAAAAATATATTTTATTATAGGTTTCGCTTCTATTTTAGAGCAGGCAATTTTACTAACTTTTTTATTATTAACTAGTTCGCACTAGTAACGTTCAAAACTAGATTAAATCCCTGTCCATTACTTCCCTATTAAACTCTAAAAATTTACTTGCAGTAAACAAGAAAGTTGCCGTTCAAAAATAGAATCGAGATTAATTTGTAAAATAAAAGTATCATTTTTGAAGTTGCATCATGCAACGAAACAAAAATATTATTAGTATATACACAGACCTTGAAATACTGAACATCAACATCAAAACATAAGGAATAATTTAGAAATAGTATTTAAACTTGACAAATTTAAGTGCAATAACAAATTTTTAAAAAAATATTCTGACGACTGAATAAATTTCCTCTCCATTGAAGTTGCTTTTTTACCCTGCGCACTAACGACGAACAAGGTGAAACAGGTTTTACAGGGACCGTTTGGCGGGAAAATTTTCCCTGTCTGGGCGGAATGTGGGTAAATATTTTAGGTACGATTCAAACTGTTAAAAATATTGGATTACGTAATTTGTTGCGATATTACAAGATAAGTAACCCATCGCAATACAACTTATTTTACCATTTTAAACACCAAAAAAAAAACACTACTTTACACCAGCATTTAGCTCCCATATCAAATCATCAACCCTTAGTTCAACTTTTTACCATACATTTCGAAAAGGGTTTAATAAATCGGCGAGATACATAATTTTATTGGACTGTTAACCGAATAACTTCCAACCCATTCAACTATATTCCAGCAAACCCAACCCAACACCCATTCCACACTTATAAACACTCCCCCCAACCTACTTGGCGCCTCTCTCAAATTCCACAACAGCAACCCAACTACTTTTTCCACACATTTCGATGAAGGAGGACGCCAAATTGGATTGGAAGAGGAGGGGGGGGGGATGCTAAATGATGGAGAAGAGCAGCAAGAGCGCTGGAAGACGTCGGGTTGACGTCATTTTTAGATTAGCCAATAATCCTAACAGGCCGGTAATCACCTGGGTGCGGAGTCATGCCCGTCGGGTGATGTCATGGGTCGGCCAACTCGCTTGGAAATGAGTTTAGTCACTCGTTGTGCTGGGGAATGTGTGTTGGCGAGGAGGAATCGATGGGGTTGTTTGCGTTTGAGATTGGCTTGAATTGGATGGGAAATATTTGAATGTGTAAAAGGGATTCGGTATATAGAAGGTAATCAATTGCTAAATACTAAAAAAAATATTTTTGATTGTTATTGGTTATTTTTAATCTACGATGGTTCGATGATCCTAAAGACGGTTGTCTGATCGTGAAAATTAGCGAAGTTTAGCTGTAATTAAATTTAGTTGGAAACGTATAGTATAGAAGAAGACCTTGGCCCACCCTGGGCTGCCGTGCCCTGTAACATGACAATATCCATTTACACATGATTCATAAAAGTTTGAATTTTTTAAAAAGTAATTTGACAACTGAAAATAAATGATGGTTATTGATTATTAGAAAATTGGCTTTTACTTAGAAACATTTTGAGATTAATGTTAGTTCAGCTCGTTAATGATGTAATTCTTAATTTCTAAGAAATAAGGAAAAAAGAATATGTATATATATTTTTGAAATTAATATTTTCTACAGAGAACATCTTAAGTTTTATTATATAAAATACGTCTTTTTTACCCGAGTATTATTTTGAAAGGGTTTTCACTTTTTAAAATAAAATAATGATTCAAATCAAAGAATTTGATTAGAAATTCAAATTAAAAAACTATAGTAAACACATATGCAAAAGAAGCTTAATATCAAAGCAATATACAATTTATCTTCACTGCAAAGAGATGGAAATTTAAATAATTTAAAGTCACATCCATTATATTTGCTTTTTTTAGTTCGTAAAATTGTTGATTTCAATATTTTCATCAACATTTCATGCAACAAAAAAATCACATGATATTTACAAATCAAAAAATAAATCTTTTATATTAAAAGAAAAACCAACAAACCCCAAACATGCATTGGTATTCCTCATCAAGACTAACAATGGAATAATTCAAAAGAACCCCCCGGTAGGAAACAAGCCATAAAATCAGAAACCATCTGATCAACCTTATACAGGGGAACTCCCCATGGGTTCTATACACCGGTGCGTATCCATCAGAATGCGGATTAAAGACCCGATGCACGCGTCGGAGCATAAAAGTGACCAATATGGGGGAATGTACAGAAACGGTGCGTCACACCTTATGTGCATATAGGTCCCCCATTGCACAATTTTTGTATGCCTATTCCAAGTTAGGTACTTTTTTAGTGATTATATTTAGAGTTTTTGGATTTGTTTATATTTGTCTTTCTTGCAAACATCAAATTAGAATTGTATTTAACAGATGTAATCGTTATGTTTCCTCATTTTGTAAATAAAAAAGGATTAGATATTTCTGAGCGTTAGACATGGGATTTTTTCGTAGTTTATGCACAATACTAAACTACTATCAAAATGAAAAAATAATTAGTTTTGCTTAAGTTGAATATGACCGATGAGTGTTGAATTAATAACTTAATTTTACTTTTTTCTATCACCCTTTTGCTATTCCCTTATTCCAGTCTTCCTATCGATAACCATAAGTTTTTTTTAATTTTGTAAGTGATAATTTAATGAATATTCAACTTCATTCATTTGGAGATCGTTTTAAAAGAGATTATCTTTCCTTATTTTGATTTCTTCTAAACAAATATTTTATTAAAAAAATTAATGCTATTAATGGAGAGAAAATATGAACTTGTCATTTTTTAGTAACTTTTTTCGTTGCAATACTTAAAATGTCAAAGTATTATAAGGGATTTCGGCTGTTTATTTTTCACGCATAACTATCATGTTTTTACTTTAGGAAATATGACTTCCAAGAAGTTATCCATAAGAAATTTTAAGTTAAAATAGCAAATATTAAGATATTGAATAAGAAATAAAATTCAAATACACCATTATATTCAAATAACACTTCAAATGAGTATTGAATAAATCCAATGAAGCTGAAATTTAATTTTTTTATCCACAATAAAATCTAATGAATAAATAAAATAAAAAAAGCAGAATATCATTCCGTAGTACCGAGGTGTGGAGTAACTTTGACCCAAGCTTTTCAAACTAACAACTTATTAACCCTCTAATGCATACTGCAGCCGTTTGGCAACAAGTATCAGAATTAACTTTATTACATGTAAGTAGAGCTCCCTCTCGACAAATGTGTTTTTTTCATACATTCCATTCCATTTTGAAGTTTTATTTACTGATAGTCCTCATAGATGACAGTAGTAAGAGTGTTTTCAAAATTAAAGAGTGAGGTTATTATCTGTTGTGAAATTACGTTTTTTGTCAGAATTCAAAGTATAATAATATCAGTACAAATCCAAATAAATTGTTTTGGAAAATTAATTATAGTTAAAGAGGGTTATTTTGAAATATATTTAGTAGTTTTGTAGTCATTATTATCCATATTGGAATTTTGTAGTTTGTTTTTGCCAATGGCAAAACTTTAAAAATTGAAATTTAAATTCCAATGCAGTTAAAAAAAATTCAGTATTTTACCCATAATGTATGAGTATTAAATATGCAAATATATTTTTTGAGATGAAAAAAAATCATACATTACTGAGTAAAATATTCTTTAAAAATGTGCTGGCCTTTTTCATTAAGTGGCAATTCTGCCTTAACTACGAGTAAAAATATTCAAGAATAAAGTCAGTACAAGTACCCTTACACTCTTAAAACAAAAGAGAGAAATCCACTCCTGTAGGAGAAGTGAATTTTCGACACTGGAAAGGAGTGAATATTAACTCAGACTGAGTTACAATCAGTCGTTTGGAGTGATACCGTCGGAGGTTTAACACACAAAGAATCCACTCCACAGGGGAAGTGCATTTTCGACACTATAGGAGTGAAAATTAACTCAGACTGAAATAAAATCGTTCGTTTGTTTTAAGAGTGTAGTACGCTAATGCTTGGTCTAAAGTTACCTCATTCGAAGGTACACCATCTGCTTTCAGAACCCATAGGTTTCGGTATTAGAATCGGCTTATTTTCCACGTGGTCCGGGGTTCCGCGCTAGCCATCCGTCTCGCATTATCCTGGGGGTTATTTATGGTAATGTAATGGATTTCTAAGGTTTTAGAGGAAAGATGATTCGAATTTGTTACAAATGGTTTTATTGGGATTTTATTTTTTGTTGGGGACTTAGAGGGCTTGAAATATGATAGTGTTTGTGGTCCGTTGAGTAATGTCAGGCTTCTGTGGTTGCGTGGTCGAGACATATTGGATTGACATGTTTGGAGATGGTTTGATTCATGGTTCTGAGACGTGTTCTTTGTAATGAGGCATCAATCTAAGAGTATTTTTGCCTCAAGCCATGTAAAATTGAACTAAAAAAACTTAATTGGCTCTTTCTTTAAAGCTTTAGAAGATAATTTAAAACTGAATGAACAGTTAAAATCATATTGGCCAAGTAATAACAATATCGTAATTTTATAATTATATGAAAAATTATAACACCGCAATTAAAAATTTTCGACCAAATAATTGTAATTTAGCAATATTTATTTATATTCCCTAGATACCTCTACATTACGTTAAAAAAAATTATAAGATATGTATTTTCTAAAAACAAACATATTTTTTTTAGATTCTTAAATTTAAGTCAAAGTCTTTGGTCAAAACCACTTTCTATCACCGAACGTCATATGACTGTTTATAAGAGCTTCTACCATTAAGCATAAGCAGCCATTCAATATTTCCTGAACAGTAATTACCGAGCAAAAAAAAACTACTAAAAGCTAAATGATACAATAAACAAATAAAACATCCTATCTTGTTTGAGTGCAAATAAAAGCAACTTCTTGCCTGCTGTTAAATGGGTGGTCAATGCAATGAGGACCATCTGGGTTGTTTCTGTTCGTTTAATTAGATCTAATTCGCCGCTCAGAAACGAGACATCTGGATAAGGGAAGGGTTCATATCTGTTTTGTAAATCAACTGACATCTCTAAAAGCGCGTGACGCGACAGGACTCTTTTTGAGAAATGTTACATTTTGGTGTATTGTTAGCATGTTGCTCGAAAATTATGTTAGGTTAGGTTTGGATTATCGTCGCACTAGAGCTACACGAGGGCTATTGGCGACGGGCGTCGTATTTTAGAACCACAGTCAGGTGACGAGCCAACACCTGAATAGGCACCCAACGCAACCGTTACGAAAATTATGTGTTACATAAACTTAGTGATATAAAAAATTTAGCGTAAACGTAATTGCGCGAGTTGTAGGTGAGTATGTAAATATTTTGTACCTACTTAGTGAAGATGAGAATCACCAAACGTTAAATTTAATTTATTACGTTACAACGTATTTTTTTATTTTTAACGTATATATTTATTACGTTTATAAAGTTACATATTTTTTTAAACTTTTTGATGAATGCTATTTTTATTTTAATGAATCAAAAATTTACATTTCATTGAAAAAAAAGTCGAATATCGAAAAAAAAAGGAAGAAAGGATTTTTCCTCGATGTTTATGTGTTTTTTTTCTTTCGGTAGTGTATAATAACGCCTAGGACGAACAGGCCGCTTAGTGGGCGAAATGTAGAACTATAAGGGTAAGTTAAAATGGTAACATACTGATCTAAATATCATAGATTTTTTAGAAGCATATGTGTAATTCATTTAAACATTTTGTTGATGGGATTCTTTAAAAGTTTTTTTTTAAACTAGAAAAACCATAAACTACTTTATTAACTGAAAAAAAATAACCAGAACATCCAGAATATTTTAAACCAACTTAATAATTTTCAAATATATTCAAGTTTGTCCGAAAAGATTAATTTTCATCGAATATCCGATGTACAGTTTATTGGGAATTAAACTGTCCAACTCCAATTCAATCCAATTTTTTCAACTACAATTTTTCAAGGGAAAATTAATAGTAATCTTTAAATGGTTAGAAAGGTTAAATATTGATGGCTTCCTGGTTAAAAAAAACAAGCTAACGCTTTAAACCAGACCTCAAACTAAAAATTTGCCGTGTAAAGAAGGCAGTTGCAAGTTAAAGCAGTCGTATTTCAATTTCTCAGAACCTCTATAAAGTTTTGTTGGGTGCTGTCTCAGATGTCTTGTCATTTGGCAGTAGCGCATATGTTTCTCTAAAGCAACCATAGTCCAGCCAACCTTCTTTACTGTGGTGGGCCAATGAAATTATTTCTCCAAATAAGCCGAAATTAGCTTGTCTGCTCCTGTTAACGCCTCAGAATTTGTATTTGTATAATTCAATCAATTAACAACAAGGAAGATTGTGGTGCTGCCATCTTAGGGAAAGCAGATAAACTACAGAAATGAACTTTCTTTAGTTTCAAGTGAATGTATGAACTACTAAAATTGGAAATAAAACCTATACAATTTTACAAGTGTATAATACGATAATCATTTAAACCAGAAACAATGGAACATTGAAGCCAGTGATAATCATATTTTACATAAACGCAATTTGAAGAAATATTTGAATAAATTTAATTTTTATTTAAAAATTTAAATATTTATAAAAAAAAAATTAGCAAAAACATTCTGCTGAACCATGAGCTAACCTCCGATCGCACGATGTGCGGATATAAAAAAGAATGTTCAAGCTCTTCAAAAATATCGATATCGAAGCAGCTTTGCACCATTTGTTATTTGAATAAAGAATGACTGTTTTTGAGGATTTGCAGGAATGGATGCAGTTTAACCCAATTTTTTTCTATAAACACCAAATTTAGTCTCAATTTTAAATCAGCGCCACTTGACCGCCAGTCGAAAAGGGCTAAAGTAGAACTTATGATATGAAATATTTTAGAAACAGGAATTCTAAGTAGATTGATTGTCTATGTTAAAAGTTAGAACAATAAATATAGGGAACTGAAAGTATGCTGAAACTAAAATAACTTTTCTCAGAACAATGACAATTACTAACTTTACTCGTATAAAAAAATATGTTCTCTACGTCTTTTCAGACGTTTTTTTTATGAGATAAAAGACAAATGGCAGAGAAAAAAGAACGACAAATGGGACTGAACAACTGACACAAAACAATAACATTCCTCCACGTGCTATTTCCTAACCCCCAAAACCAGAGCAACAAAACAATAAATCTATGCTAAGTAAAAAAGGGACCCAAGTCCACTATGAAATTTTGCGGGATAAAGAAAACACAGAAGCGTGCTTATAGTTTATTGCTAAGAGCAATATACAAATTATTAAATTGAGCTAATTAGACCAGGACCCTGTTACTTAAGTCTATTACGAATGTAAACGAATATCAATGCCAAATCTGGTTTTGACCCATAATTTTTAGTACCACATTTATTTAGTATGGCTAAGCTGAGAGAGGAGCCTGAGCCAAATATAAAAGTTCGAAATGCCTTTGATTAAAAAGCATACCACTTATTATAAATTCAAAATTCAATATCTAATTTAACCCTCTAATGCATACTGTTGCCTTTTAGCAGCAAGTAACATAATCCACTTTATTCTATTGAAGTAGAGCTAACTCTCGACATTTTTTTTCATTTATTACATTCCATTCTGAAGTTTTAGTTACTAACAATCCTCATAGACGACAGTAGTAAAAGTGTATTCAAAATTAAAGAGTGAGGTTATTAGCTGTTGTGAAATTACGTTTTTGGCAGTATTCAAAGTATAATAATATTAGTGCTAAATTACAAATGAATTGTTTTTAAAAAATAATTATAGTTAAAGAGGACTATTTTGAAATATATTTAGTAGTTTTCTAGTCATTATTATCAAAATTGGAATTTTGTAGTTGGTTTTTATAAAATGGATTTTTTTTTTAATTTTAAATTATTTAAATTCTTATGCAGTTAAATATTTTTCAGTATTTTTCCCATAATGCATGATTATTAAAGATAAATATTTTTTTGGGACGAAAAAAAATTCATGCATTAGAGGCTTAAAAGTTTAACCTTCTAAGGGACACATACATAAATCCTTCACCTGAATGTTTTGTTTTCCAACGAAACACGTTACAAATTTTACTAAATATTAAAATTTAGCTAGGAGGTCGGTAATAAGGAATCTACAGAAATACAATCTATAATAATAAAAATGAAGTTTTGTGTGTATGTGTGTGTGTATGTCTCTCCGAAACTCACAAACTAGACATTTGTTTGACTCGTAACTTGGTAGAAATACGTAGTTCATACTTGAGTTGCAAAATAAGAACTTTCAGAGCTCAAAATGTTCTATTTTTAAAGAAAATTCGAATTTTCTGAAAAAAATACACCACTTTGGCTCAAATCCGATGAAAATTTTTCTTTCGAGTTGCCATTCAGCAGAAGAAATTAAAATAAACTTTTCGAAAATAGTTAAAATATAAAAAAGAAAATACTTTATTCTTAAAAACTTACAAATATTTTCATTTTAAAGATTTAGTTTACAATCATTTTAAGTAGTAAACTTTCATTTTATATTATTCTTTAAATTATATCAAGGCAACTTTTAATTTTTAACTTGATATTTTAATCTGTAATAATAAAAATGAAGTTTAAAATGTTTATTTTTGTGTTGCCATTACTTTCAGAAACTAAAATCATCATTTGAAAATAATTGATATGTTTCAAGTGATTTATTTCTTACCAGTTTTCATACGAGGATATATTGTGGGTTTAGTTGATGATTTCTTCATTGATGGTTTTGTTGATTGCAAATATGCAGCAATAAATGTATAGCTAAGCAATTACAGAAATGCGATGGTTAATAACGAAATTGCACTAGAGCTGCGTATAAGCGTTTTATGTCTTTATTGTTTCGCCAAATATGTTACCAATCGCGCCAAATTATTAATTAAAACTCGCCAAATGGGAAAAATGTTTGTTAAGCTATTACTGAACTATGATGGTTAATAAAGGCCATCGCACTACAGCTGCATATCAAGGTTTTGTTCTTTATTTTTTTCGCCATATATGTTGCCAATCTCGCCAAATTATGTATTAAAATTCGCCCAATGGCCAAAATGTTTTTTAAAACTAATTTATAAGCTGGTTGGTTGTGCTAAGGTCATTGTGTTAGAGCTGTATAATGGTGTGTTTGTAGCTATATCTATTTTCTCGCCAAATTATTTCCCAAAACGCGCCAAAAGAGTTAAAAGGTTTTATTTATTTATGGGGTTTTTTTTTTGGTTTTGGTTTGAATTAACGTCGCTCTAGAGCTGCACGAGGGCTATTGGCGAAGGGCGTCGTATTTTAGAACCACAGTCCGGTAACGATATTTATTTATGAGGGAATTGTGATGCCATTTATGAGTGCATTTTACACCGTATTTTTGATTTTGGAATTTTAAAACAATGAAACGGGATTTCATACTCGAAAACGAGCGGGAAGAATAACTTAAGTTTATGATTTTATTCCTTTCCTTGCGGAAGCGCCCCAAAACGCCCGAACAACTAAGGATTCGATAATGTTATTCCTTTCAAATACTACGAGGAAGCAAATATCCTTCGTAGCGAAAGGGTTAAAACAGGTTATATAGTACACATACTTGGATCGATTTGAATTTTTTTAATCCGTGCGAAGTACGGGTATAAATTTGCTAGTTACAAAATAAAGTTGAAGAAATTTTATTTTGAAGTATAAATATTTAAGTGAAAACAAGCTTACACTTCAGCCATCATCCCTCAGAGATTTAACGAACTTTTTAAATAATATTTTAATTTTTAAAAAATCAATTTTATCGTACAAATCACCAAGTGTAGCACACTAAACGAAATTCAGAGACTCACTTAGTATTAGAGTTTAAATTCCTACTTTAACTAATTTACTTCCCTACAAAGCTCAATTCCCCCAATAGGAAGAGCCCTCGACAAATTTTGCTCTTCAATGGCCTTTTTTCTACCAAGACACATTCATAATAAAAACAAAACTCTACTCACGGTCCCTTGGCAGATTCCCGCACACGTTGTGTGTTTTGGCGGTCGCCCAGCTGCCGGCAAGTGTTGGCACGCGTCGCCAAGGGACCACGTGAATCATATGGTCCCGCGACACCCATTGCCAGCTGAACCGCCAAATATATGGCCAAATCCCATTGCGGTCGTCCCCCGCTCTTGACTATTGGGTTGACAGATTTGGCAGGTTAGTCTTTTTTTTGTGATTTTTTTAAACAAATGAATAACAACATCTGACTGACGTCTACAACAACCTTTGAGCAGCATCAACTGGGCCGAATAGGCCGACGAAGCCCAGATTTTCTATTTAAATTTTAAAGGGTCCCCCAATTCAACCTTTTAAAAAAAAATATTGGTATCACCCATTGCTTCACCATATTTTATTAAACATATATCAACGGGCTTAACAATTTGTTATGACAAAAACAAATCCATTGCCTTGGTTAGGGTATGTTTAATGTATTTTTAAATTGATACTAGTTGATTTCCATTAGCCCATTACATGTCTTTTGGCCCATTATTGCCTATATGTATTTATCCAAGACGCTGCTTAAGAGGTTCCTAAATCCAAAAGGTAGGCTTTCATTGCACAAAAGTTTTGATCGGTCCTGCACATCAAGATTAGATTAGGTTTGAATTATCGTCACACTAGAGCTACACAAGGGAGTCGGGCGTTGCATTTTATAACCACAGTCAAGTGACGAGCCGACACCTGAATAGGCACAATACACAACCGTTGAGGGCGACATCGTGCGCAGCGTTAGGTCTTTGTAGGATATTTAACGTGCACTCCCTTACACGGGGTATTATCGTCGGACATTTCTGGCTGCACTGGCCGTTTATAGGTCGGTAGTTATTTTGGCGATGCCCGGACCCGAACCTGTGGGACATTTCGCATGCTAGGCGAGGGCCTAAGCGAGTGACATCACGCTTAAACGATCCGATATTGTACGAATGCGAAAAATTGCTTTTTTTGGTTTGATAGTTTCGGTTGACTATTTCTAACCTCCTAGAGGATACGTTGACACCCACTTACGAATCGCAGTTTTGAACCCATACATTTTTGTAAGTTGTGTAATTTTCTACGTACTACGTTATTATTTCGCGCCTTTCTACCATTAATAATGATAATTTCCTAATGATTTTTAAATATGCAATTCATATTTCAGAAAAGTCATATCTTATAACCAATAAATTACCGAAAATACCTCACAAATCAACAAGAGTGTCCTTTTTCGAACATTACATAACTATACAAAAGAAAATTATTAATTACCACAAAAAAACCTCGCCAACCATTTCCCATTTCATAACTCAAAAGAAATAACATAAAATCAAAGAGGATTTGGCGAGCAGAAACGTCAAAATTCGATCGCCATAACGGGGGATTAAGGTTAACATTCTCCAAAGCGGGGGAGAATGTTAAAGTGTTTGCTTCCTGCAATCGCACGTTGGGGTGATAATTTTTATTTGTACCTATATATTTTTTCAGAAAACCGAAAATCCCAGCTTAGGTGACTGATAATTTTGGGGGAAGATGCGAAATACGCTTTGTCATTCGAGGGAATTATTGTTCGAGTTTATATTTATGGCACGTTTTAGGCGTGAGCAATGACTGTTGTTTAAGATTTCGCAGATTGTACAGGATGCAATGTGTTTTAATAACTATTTATGGGGATTATTTCTCGCATTCCTTTACTTTTTTCACTGATTGTCCGGAATTGGAATGTACTTGTCTGCCATTTTTATTTTAAGGCAAGTATTTGATACAATAATTAGCAACTAGCTTTGCAATACATGCATTATTATATCTTACTTTAGAAATCCCCTTTATTACATATTTTTATGTATGTTTAGAAATCTTAAATTTTTTACCCTCAATTTTATTACGTAAAACACCACTATGGTTTATAATAGTTAGTCTTAAAATGCTAAACAAAACAATAACATGAAATATTATTTAGGAATTTAAAGTTTGTCGGGACTAATTCATCTTTACAGTAAATAAACTATCTTATATGCACAAGTTAAACTTAAGGTAAAATGTGACGTAAAAACTTAACGAGGAAAACTAAAAGGATTTAAACTTATACAAGTCTTTCTCAAATGTATAGAATATTTAAAATAAAAATGGATGTCTTTACCAGCATCAGTAGCAAAACAAATAATTTATAAGATTGGGATTTTTTTAAAGTTAAAATGAAAATTTTTATTATTGGAAGCAAATTTTTTTAAAACTTAATTGCCAATATGTGAACTATTGAACTGATTGGATGGAGATAAATCTTTTAAATAAATAGCATCACTAATATACAGATAAATAATGTCCGCAAACTTTTGTAATATATCACTACACCTGTTCATTACATTGGGCAAATAGACGCATTATAACACTAAATGGGTATAAAAGAGACAAACACAGAAACACCTGAGATATATTGTTTCAATAAAATGCTTTGTACTCATAAAACATTTACGACTCGTAAAAAATAAAAATATATTCCAAGACTTACCATTTGAGCGGCTGTTTTTGGCTTACGAACCACTCCGGGGACCTTCGTGCCAACTGAAAATAAACAGAGAAAACATTGTTATGTTGTATTAATGTGAACGTGATCAAAATTCATAGAGTGAAATCAACTGCATGCAAATGATATTCAAATGTGTATGACATGCGTTTAAAAGTATGTTTTAGAGTTGAAAACAAGGTTCAGTACTTAAATATTATTATAATAAACTACATCCTTAAGTAGTTAGACTAAGTACAAAATAAAATAACTGACAACAAGTTTTAGTACTTAAGGATGTGTTTACATGGTTAGTTTATTATAATAATATTTAAGTAGTTAGACTATGTAAAAAATAGAATAACTGACTACCGTTGAATGGGGTAACTTTGGAGCAAGCTTTTCAAGCTGATAATTTCTCATTAAGTTTTTTTCAAAATGAGGTTGCTTTTTTTCAATTAGTGACAACTGTGTCTTTACCGATAAGAAAAAAAATATTCTAGAAGAAGGTCGGTACTGGATTTTTATTCTTTGGTCCAAAGTTACCCTATTTCAAGGTACATTCCTTGAATGCACATTTGATATTTAGAATGTACCTTTGATATTTAGAATGTTCCTTAATATACTTTGTTCCTTTAGACATTGTTTGGGCAAAATTAGTTCCGATATCAGAAATTGGCAGTGCAAACAATTCTATATATCAATTAAAAATAATCATAACGGGATCTTATGTTTTATGACCTAACTAAAATTGATATTTTGGTTAAAATATTTGTTTCATTTGAAATATGGAACAATGAAAATAAAATTTTGCAAATGTGCTGGAGCCTCTAAAGTTTGGATTAGAAATATAAATATTTAATCTTGTCATTTCAACTATTAGCAAATTTAGGCATATAATTGGCTTTTTTAGTTATAATATTACCCTATAAACCATCTTTACAAGATATTAATTTAAAATGGTAATTATTAAGTACACATAAATTTAAATACGTTAATTTCAGCAAATAAAGTTAACTTTTTGACACAATTTCAAAACATGGCGGTAAAACCCAACTTTACCTTGTGTCACCATTGTTTAGTTTTCCAATTGAGCGATTAAACTTTAAATTAATAAAGTAAATAATAAAATTGATATTTGTCTTAATTTGTTTTAAATATGTTATTATTAAATTTACATTATATAATGAAAGTACAAAAACTGTAATAGTTGTTCATATTATTTCATTTTTTTAAGTAAACACCTACACAATAAACCAGTCAAAATCAATTCAATCCTTTGTTGACAACCCCTAACATTTCAATTAGATTTAATAACGCATGTGCAAAAATAAAACCAAAGCAAATCAGTTTTCCTTTTCAAGGCACACAATACCCCCCCCCCCCTAAATATTCAGTCAACACAAAACCCAAGACCCCCCCTCCCTTTGAACTAAGCCCCCTAACAATATCTATCGAACGATTTATGCAAGTGCCTTTTGTTTAAACTGACTCACTGTTTCAACTTACATCTCTATTCAATCGTTTAACATCAAAAGGGTGCTCAAGACTACAGAAGGTTTTCCCTTCACTATTTTTCCTTTACTAAATTGTTAGTGGAAAAAGCGAAGGGGGATATACTCCTATGGACTTGAACCATTTTTGCACTGAAAGATTCACCGGCAGTCGGGAAATTACGGTCCATTAGCATCTGCTTCGTGTGTATTGGGAGTTTTAAAAAGCTGCAGTCTCCATCAGTGGGAGTATGTTGGAAAAATTCCGTATTGGTTTATTGGCAGATTAAGAGGGACTTTAGTGTCATGGGTGATCACCCCTAGAAGTATTTATTGCTTTTCGGTAATGTAGGTAGAGGCTAAAGGAGATGTTATGGTATCGATAGGTATTTCTGTTTTGGTTTAACAGGTATGCATTGTAGCTTGGTTTCAAACTTTTGTGAGCTCGTTGATGATTAAAAAAGTAGCATTTAAATTCATAAAAAGCTTAATTTTTAAAGCTTCAAAGCATTAAAATCTTCATTTTGTAGCAATCAAATTAAGAAAGGAATTATAAGCGTAATAAAGCCTGATGCTGCTTATTGTAACATTTGCCTATCCTGCAGCACAACGGTTAGAGTGCTAGCCTTTGGAGCTGCTGGGCTCGGGATCGGATACCGGTAAAGGCATGGATGTTTGTGCTTGTCAATAAATGTTTATTTGTCTATGTATTTGTGTCGTCCTTCTTTGTGTGTCTTGTGACTGCCTCTTCTGGCGAGCTGGGTAATGGACCATAAAGCCTACACTCTTCCCTTCTAGAGGGCGAAATCACTGTCATTTGTCATTGGTGTGTAGTACAATAAGTATATAACTAGTCAAATTTTGCTAAGTTATAAATCTGTTTTTTTTATTCATTCATCTAATTGCATAGGAGAATATAAGTAATTAGTTTTCTAACCTTCAAGCCAGTTGGAACTTGCTAAAGTAAACTTGTGTTTTATAAACCCTTTACCTAACAAAGTGCAGAACCATATTAAAAATTATTTACGAAGTCTTCCAACCATAAAGAAGCTATTTAACTAACTTTTTAAAAAGAAAACTATAAAAGCCTTAAATTATTTATTAGAAGAAAAATGTGTTTTACGAAGAAAGATTCTGATATTCATAGAAAATTAATGGCACTTGGATGAGGGCTGGATTTTGTTGTTCAATATGTACAACTTTTTTTTCTATATTCTTAGATACTCTCTAGAAACAATAAGCTAAACTCATATTATTTACTTGTGGGGGAATGAATTGTACTAATGGAGAATAGGAGATCGCGTTAAAACCAGCAAGTATTTATTTATTCATCAATTAAAGAAATAGCACTCGCGATGAAAAAAAGAACAACTAAAATATAAACTAATAAGAAAGAACCCGAAATCTAACTAATTTCAAAAGCATGCGTTTGATAGACAAAAATGTGTTTTCAAAAAAAGATTCATTTAATTCTTAGAAAATAATGACAGTAACTAAGAATAAATCAATTGGAGTTTTTTTTTTTATATGAAAGGCAGAAATATTTTTATTCTGTATTCTAAGTAATATTTTATGAATTAGTTAATCATTTCACTTACAAATGAGCATACAAAATACGTTTTTTAATTCATATTTATGAAAGTATGTATGCTTTCGTTAGCTTGTGTAATATTTCACTTCTAATGTTTAATTAAGAAAGTAAGTCGACTGAAATTTACATTTAGTTTTTGAGCAAGAATATTGCATTTTTTTCCAAAGCTGACCAGATATTTTCAGTGAAACTTCTCATTGAAAATGACTCTTATTTAGAACACCCTGTATGAGTTTCCGAATTTGGTAATAATGCGAGTTTGTAACTCTTAGTCTGACTTACTGTAGTCTGAAACTGACTTACTATATGAATTAAAGTACGATGAAACAATGAAGCAAGATCAAAAGTTGGCTGAAATGAAGTGATGTTCCGCTCAAACCGAAATGCAGCTATTAGTAATTTGTTTTACTTCAGCCTGATCTAGACACACATGCTTACTTCATAAATCGACTTTTCATCAACGCCATTATTTCATAGTTTCAATGGAATATTTTGTCTAACTTTTCTTAGACTTACAAGAATTTTAGTAAAACTTTGAAATAATGAAATGAAATAATAGTTGTTGAAATAATGGTTTGGAATATTGAAGTTGTGGTTGTCATTTTACAGGCATCAAGAAAGAATATTTTTATAGTAATCCTGTCCGATCCTATCAATTTATTGAATTTTTATCATGATAATAGTTAACTTTTAAATATTTTTATTTAAACCATACCCCTTGAAAAAAAAATTATTTTTAAAACCGTTTATGTAAAATATCTTTAAAAAATAAAGTGGTAGCAAAAACGCCAGGCCAACTATTTATTACAAAATATCCATCTCAAAGTGAAAAAAGAATTATGGATGAGGTATTAAGGGACTTGTGTGTTTACTGGTGATACACGTAAAAAATGGAAGTATTGGAAAAAGCTTTCAATCAATTAGGCTCTTAATGAAAATAAAATGGTTACATTGTTGAATTAGTTTGGAACGGGGTACAACGAACAATTAAAACACTTATGTTTTCTTCGCTCAGTTAAAAAAAACACTACATATTTATCAGGCTATTTTTACGTTTTTAATATATTAACTCTTGAAAAAATAATAAATTTAGTTACAAAATGTATAAAAAAAAGATTAACGTACCTAATTTAATAAAATGTATGTCTCTTTATTAAAAAAAATATCATTCGCAAAAAACTTTGCACTACAAAAAACTAAAACTTGCAATTTATAGTTTTATCGAATTTATCTTTGAAAAAAGTATTATTTAAAAAAAAAGCCATTTACATAAAGGTTTTATATATTAGTAAAAATTGGAAGTCATAAACTAGTTGGTCAAAAAATAAAATATTTGACACGTGTCAAGCAAAGAACATCTACAGAAGCATCTTTTTATTTTTAGAATATGATAATTTCTAAACAATATTAAATTAAAGAAAAAAGACAAATAATATTAAAACGTAAATGCCCGTTCTAAATTTTTTTCTTCATTAAAATCTCTCTACAAAACTTTACTTCCCTCAGTTTGTTTCTTCATGCATTAATGCCATTTCCAAAAGGTTTAAATGCCTCATTGTTTACTGTACTCTGAATTAAACTGATTCAAGTTCCCGAATTAAAATATAAATTTGACCACTATAAAAAAGAACATTTATTTTTAGATTTTTTTACCGATATGCTTCTAATTGTATTGCTGTAAACGAACCTCACTTAGTTTCACATGATGGCGCTTTATGCACAATTATTTTTGGAAACCATAACATAAATCATTTAATATTATGCGATTTACCATAGAAATTACATTCTAAAAATAATTGTGTTTAAAAATAAGATTTCATACTTTTATTAATTTTATGATAATTAGCGAATTTGATTATTTCAATGCCAGCTATTAAATCGTAATTACATTTCCAAAAAGAGAAAACTAAACAAACCATAAAGGTTTTTTCTTTATTTTAACGACGCAGGTACAAACCACAGCTACCTTAATGGCCCAAGCCGCAACAATAACTTAAACAAAAAAGGAAGTTGAAGCCCAGGTAATGGAATTCAAATAGGTTGAAACACGAGAAATTCAAATTCTGAGCATAGCAGCTTACATAAATTGTAGGGGGCGTATTGTTTGCGGTCTTTATAAATCACAGATGTCATGATAATAAATATATAATATAATAAAACACACAATTTTGACGTATTAAAGAAACACTTCTTTAAATAAAGAAACACTTCTTTAAAGAAAGGCAGTTGAGGGTACAATCCTTAAAATTTGACACTTTACTATTTGTAAGTGGGTATAAATCAATGATGCATTTTAATGTGAACAATTTAAACTCGACATATTGGCCCATTGGTAAACTTATTTATAAAACATTATTCGTAAATACAAATAACAAAGTATATCAAAAGAAACCGCTGTATAGTAATCATTTTTGTTTATAAACTATTACCAAATTTACTCAGTTGCATGAGGCAACAGCCAAAGTAATCCATTGCAACGATAAAAATATTTCACGTAATACATTTGTCCAAACCCTTAAGACGTTTGAAAACGCGTGATGCGCAATATATTATAATTTCTTTAACATCTTTTTTACAACGGAAAAAGATGAACGATTTTTGAAGTGGAGCAGCGTAGTGGCGGCTTCCTTGCTTGGCTGCCACAATGCATTATTCGGTAACAGTAGCTTCTTTTAATATTTGTTTAACTGAGGGGCGGTATATGGTTAACCCTTTCAGTCCCAGTGATGCCATTTGGCATCATCACTTTCAATATTTTTTTCAAAATGTTTATGTACCGTTATGACATCCTAACACACATCATTCGATTCTTCACACTTTGTTCTATTAGATAATATTTTACAATCTCAATAGAAGTCAGAACTACTACTTTTTTTTATTTAGAAAATAGCCAACAAGCGTTTCACCTGATTTTTGATAAGTTCACTTCAGTTCCACATGTTTAAAACATGATTTAAACTATTTCGGTTAAAATAATTATTTAATTTTTTTAATAATATGGTCAGATACCTTAAAATATATAACTCGAAGTGTTTTTAGGTAATATATATATATATATATATATTTATTTTGTTGTTTTCCACAGTTAAAAAATTGTGGCATTGTTTTCAAAAACCATATAAAAAATTTTAATGAATTTTTCTTCAAATGGAATTCGTATATTTGACCTAAAATAAGCTTATTTTGTGAATATCAGATGTTTCTGTAGCGTAGTAAATTTTTGGGACTGAAAGGGTTAAAGTTAATGTATTTTTAAAGAATGTTTAGTTAGGTATACTCAAAAGAACTAAGGCTATAAGTGAAGAGAGTTCGAATTTTACTGAAATAGATAAGAATTAAAGATGTATAAATTTCTACAGGTATGATTATTTCCAATCATTAAAAACGGACAACAGTTATCTACAACATGTAAAACTTTTGAAATACAATTTATTTGGTTAAGTACGACATACATTCCGATATATACTCTCATTTCCAGTAATAATAATTAATAAAAATATATTTAACTTTTAAGGTTTTCAGTTTTGCTCGCTAATTTCCCAAGTATAATAAAAATTAATTTGTAGGTTGCCGTCTTTATAATATCTTGGGTAGTTAAATTTTAATAAAATAAGCAAAATCATGTTTTTTCTTGAAGTTTGTTTCATTTTGCTGTTATGAAGAATCTCATACCTGGCGAAAAAAGCTTGCATTTCAACACAATACTTTTGATTTCAAGACTAGTGCATAATTTCCAGGGGACTAGCCATTTCCTCTTAAACATCTACCAATACCAACAATCCTCTCAAACTACCTTTCCATAGCTGAATGCCAATTAATCCTAAATCAAGGAAACACCAAATGAAACGGGCATTTACTCTAATTCGCAGTTTAACTTTGCGTGGCATCGCATTTGACATCCCTCTTATCAGATCGACGAGCTAGATTTAACATGCCCCTGCCTAATCTTCTCCCTTGGAAGTTGGATCCATCATTTTGACATTAAACTCGAAAGGGGAACGGCTCCTTTAATCCTTTGTGAAATTCTCAGTGGGAGTTAGTTTCGGTCTTTTCTGGTGTAAACTCTTTATTAGGCTTGTTGGAGGGGGGAGAAGGGGTGAGGATTATTATTTAGGGATATTTTGATTTATTAAATGGATTTGCATCACAATTAAATATGTTTGGGTATGATGTTTGCTTTAATATGTATGATGGATTAAAAGACTTTTCAATAGTTTTGAAATTTTAAACTGAACCTATTGTGATATGACGTTCAGGTGAAAGATTTCTTTACGCGTAATTTATGAATAAGTTAACAAAAAAGGCAACAGTTTTCTATAAATAAAGGTAAACATTACCGAATGCTATGTGAAATTTAAAAGCATTCTCATAATGTTTTCGACTGTTTCTTTAATTGAACAATCCGGCCAATTTACGCATGATGAAATTGAATAAAGGCAAGTAAATCTTCATTTTGTTTAAAGTAATGTCGTAATCAGCAACACAAAACATAAGAAAATTCTATTTGGACTAAACCCACTTTTACACTAATAGCCCATAACTACAATTTAAGAGAATGTCCTATTATTCTGCCCCACAAGTTGCAGGAAATGAAAACGCAATCTTATTTCGGAATAGTTCTTATGCGAGTTTAATGGTTTTAAGTCCGCAAAAGAAAGGAATTGTTGAATTTAAAGGAGATTTTTACATGCACTTTAAATGAAATAAGTTTTTTAAGCGTTTACTATGTAGGTAGCTTAAAATGAAAGATGTAAACCCCAAAAAAAAGTGTCACAAAATTTTACTTATAAAAGTTTGTCTCTAAGTTACTAAAAATACCTCATGTATTTTTTAATCATTATTTCAATAAAAATTTCATTTTAGCATTTTACATTTAAAATTTTGAACTAAAAATCATTGTTGATAATGGCATACAACTATAATTTGTTAAAAATGTAGTTATACACAATAGATGTGTTGAAAAGTTTCGAGATGATTTCAAAATAGCTTTTGTGCAAGAAAAATAGGAAAATTTAAAGTAAATTACCATAAAAAAAATCCGATTAACAATAAGAAGACTAGCATTTTCTGAAACATATTAAATTCACTAGTAAGAGTACGATTTACGTGTTGTTGTTGTTGCTTATCTCCTTGGTTTAGCAGAGCTAAACCAGGTCTATGTTTGTCACTCGTAAAAAGTCAAGGACCATGACTGGATTTTCGTACATATCGTGTCTGGAAAGTCCCAGACAGTCCAGGATGTGGTCGGGTGCCGCCTGTTTGATGGAACACTTCGGGCAGATAGGAAAGGTCTTCCCATTCGTGTAACACAGAGATCTAATGTGTCCACTTTTAAGTCTCTTAATGGCCGTCTGGTCGCTTCTGCAGCACTTAAGGGATAAAGCTTCTCCGGGTCGCTTACCTTGGTACCAGTGTTGCACTGGAGGAATTTTCCAAAATTCATTATGGCCTCGACGATTTACGTAAATCGATATTGAAAAATAGAGAATGAACCATACTACTATTATTTCTGCTTATCGATAAATTCCTTAACTAATTCTTGAAATCATTAAACTTTTGTACTTACTAACAGCCTCGATCACATCAGCTAGGAGGACTCCATCACAAACATCCACTTGCAGATCTTGAATATTCTTTTTGTAACGGCCCCTATCCAGGTAGTGGTTGGCCCAGTCTGTGTAGATCTGGAACAAAGAGGAACATCGAGTAAGGATTGCTTAAAAAGTGGCAGCAAATGTACAGATTGTGTACCAGAAAATTGTACGAATTCGTCATTTTGAGTAGGATGCAAGTTCTTCATTCATAGACTTATAATATTACAATACATACATAACAAAAAAAAATCAAGTATACTCTTGCAACCTGGCGTCCCCATTTGGGGAAAAGAAACCTCTCCACAAACAATTAACACGTTAATTAGTTCCGAAAAAGACCTGGCCCGATAGAAGAAGATCCAAATATCCATTTTCAGCCTTTGATTACAGGTATCAGTCATTTATTTTCTTTATCAGTCATTTATTTTGCTCGGGCTTTAAGAGGATGCAGTCCATTTTGTCCTACAACCAACTAATGATATATTTACAAACAACCATATATGAAAGACGCCTCACAGGGACAAACAAAAACGGAGCCGTCAAAATGTGAATAATCGCTCATGTAAGACAAGATCCTGAAGAGAAATGGGCAAAAAAAAAGCCGGGATGCGAAATTAATAAGGCGTGTAAAGAAACATTTTTCTTGATGCTCCATGAGATAATATCTCACTAAAACAAGATAATACAAGATATTAAAAAATAATCCTAACTATCTGCATCATTGGAACTTAGCATTTACCTAATTATCCTAAATACAACTAAACATGATCTGTTAATAGTCCTTACAGAATAATAAAAATACATTGTTTTTCCAGAAAAAATAATCTTCCAGTTAATGTGCCAGAAAATTTCCGTACATTTGACAGAAAAATTTTTTAAAAGTTTTTTTACACCTTAAATATTTTAACTGCCATTAATTGCATTAAAAAGAACACATTGAAGAAGGTAAGCACGCTTTTAAAGAGTATTTAATGATGCATTATTAGCTTAAGAGGTTTGGTCCCATTCGACGCTAACACAAAACATTTACTCGGACTAAGTATCAAGTGCACAAACACAGATCCCATTCACAAATCACGTAAGAAACACTATTTAAAACAGACTCCACACAGGGACAAACATAAACGTAGCCGTCAAAATGTGAATAATCGCTGAATTCTAAGCCGAGATCCCGTAGAGAAATGGGCAAAAAAGCCCATGATGCAAAATTAATGAGACGAGAGAAGAAACCTTTTTCTTGATGTTCAATGAGCAAGTTTGAAGATTAATGTTCTTGGGTTGTTTTAGGAAACACGCGATCGGTTTGGTATTTGGAATGTTTTTACGTGGAAAGTTTTACTCCTATGAATATTCTTGGAAGGGTTTGTATTCGTAAGTTAATTTGAATACAATTATTATTTATATTGATTTAGGTATCAAAAAAGGATTTGCTAATTTCATATTTGAGTGTTGTATTTTGTGTCATACTATTTCGTGTTTGAGGGGGAAAAAATATAAATTACCATTTTTATTTTTGCTTTAAGATATTTTGCGAAGTATTTAACAATAAAAATGAAATTAAGTATAAATTAACTTTTGATAATAGGCATGACAACGTTTACCATAGCTTGTCCAGCATACTATGTATTCTGTGAAATTAAGAGCAATTTCATTCTTACAAAACTGTAAACGTTAAGAAAATCTTACCAACTTATTTATAAAGCTTAAAATGTAAAGTAGTAATTGAAGAATTATGAATCATACTTAAAATCCAGGATAAAACAATTCGTGCAAATTTTTTTTGTCACAATTCTGATTGAAGCCTTGAGATTTACTTAGTTCCTGCTGGATATTAAAATTGATTATCTGTTATTAGTTTTAGTATTGTGTATGTATTAATTTAATAGAATTTACATATCCTGCAAGCAATCATAGCAATTAATTGCCTATCCCTAGTTATGTACGAGTTCGAATGTATATTGATATTTACAATATATACTATGTTTAACTACTCTCCAAAGCCATTAATATATTAATATATACTACAAATCCGGGTGAATATATTATCAAGTAACTATCTCGCATGATGCACATCAACTACCAATTCCCATCGCATACTATATAATATTCAATCAAGTCAAAACTCAACATAATAAGGTTACAATATTTCCCCAAATGTTCTTTCAAATACAGGGTGGTTATAAAATAACGCTCGCTATTCGGAATGGTCTGTAGCTTGAATGAATAATCCAAATGCAACAAAAATTGAGACACTTAATATTCAAGAAGGGGAAAAAAGAATGGAATCATAAAAGACAGAATCCTAAAAAATAATAAAAAAAGAATAATCATAAAAAACAAACTTGTCTCTTGACCAGAATCTAAATTACGAGGCGTCATCAATTACGACCAATTACGGCCAACACAGCTAATTACGCCTCGTAATTTAGAACCCTGGTCAAGAGACTAATTTGTTTTTTATGATTCCATTCTCTTTCCCCTTCTTGATTAGTAAGTGTCTCAAAGTTTTTTGCATTCGGATTATTCATTCAAGCTACAGACCACTCCGAATAGCGAGCGTTATTTTATAACACCCTGTACACCATATTCTGTCTAATTGTTCACATCTCAAGTCTCTGAAGGGTCCTGCCTCGTATCTCTGCACGCCACACATCAAAGAAACGCAATTACTCATTATGCAAGTGACATCTATTTCCCAAATCCAGAGTTGTCTTACCTACAGATTTGCCAAATCGTACCGCTTTGGTTTGAGAATAGTGTAACTAGAACGTGACCGAATTGGAGACAAATGGCATACATAGACTACATTCTATACATAGTTAGTTCTCATGTTACATGTCAACCCTACTCGCAGACCTGTCAACTTTGGCTCTACACTCTTAAAACAAAAGAGTGAAATCCACTCATATAGGAGAAGTGCATTTTCGACACTGGAAAGTTGTGAAAATTAATTTAGACCGAGTTAATCACTCGTTTGGAGTGATCCTGTTGGAGTTTTAACTAAACAAAAGAGTGAAATCCACTCCGATAGGATAAGCTCATTTTTGATACTGAAAAGAGTAAAAATTAACTCAGACTGAGTTAAATTCACTCGTTTGTTTAAGAGTGTAAACTCCTCGATATAACAGCCTGCTAGAGGGCCGAGGCCTGCAATGCCCTTTTCAGCTAATTTGACCAGGGGCTCCAGGGAGGTAGGCATATGTCTCGGTTATGTGGTCAACCTCACGAAGACCGAAGACACGTTCCGAAGCATGCTTGGTATTTATTTTATCGATCTACCTAAGGGACGAGTCAAACTCCCCCAATCCGGGGCTCGATCCCCGGACCTGTGATATAGCAATACAAAGCACTACCTTTACGAAATTATAAAATCTGCATCTATATAATAATTTAGATTAAATTCTCCTAATATTACCAAAATTTTGCCATTGTGTTTCCCCGAATACCTATTCAAATAATATGTATCTACATCGATACTGAGATACATTTCAGTTGAATCTTTGTCTAATCAACATAGTGATTGAGCCTTGCCAGTTTGACAAAATTGTAGTAGATAATTTTTCCTAAAATTTGCTTTATATAATGTGAGATAGCGTTGTTAATGATATACGTTTAAACATACAAATGCTGATACAGTCCCATAAGACTGAGTCCAATGTAAATAATTCTCAAATGCGCATAAAAGCTGGGAATTTAACAATTTTTAAGAGCACTTCTTTGCCTTAAAATTCTTTAAAAAGATAGATTTTATTGAATTTCTGAAAAAAATGTGCTAGATTTACATAGGAATTTTATTCTGTTCCTCATTTAATAAATATGTTTTCACTCCGATCTATTTTAATGGTTATTGTTACACTTGGCATAATCAATTTTGTAAATCTATCCAAAAATATCGGTAAACTGAATATATTTTTCCATGCATTTTTGCCCAACAAATACCTCCATCTTTAAATCCACAAACTTAGTTAATTGTAACAAAATAGAAAAAAAATCTACATTCGTAGGTCTCCATTAAAAAGTCATTGGATTTCCATCACTCTTTCGAATCCATTTTTACACATAATTAGTTAAATATCAGTTAAGCCTTTTTCACGCCAACTTGCAGATTTCTCACGCACCAGATTAAAGCGGGCCGCGAAACTTTGTCACATGTTATGATTAATGGCCTAAAAGTTCGACTATTTCCTTGATTAATGAGTTCTTTGATGGAAACTCTCCAATGCATTGTAATGGTGCGTCTTATGGGCATTGTTAGAAAAAAAATATCTTTAAAAAAATAGTTTTAAGATGGGCGATTTGGAAATGTAATTGCCGTCCGTGATCTTATGGTAATTGGTCTTACAATTTGTGTTGTTGAAGTTGGTTTTTTTTTAGGGTGGTTTAAAAAAAATAAAAGGTGTGTTTTATGGATATAAAATGTTAATGTATGGTTGTTATTTTCGATCAATTATTTTTTTTAGAATGCATAGCAATTTTTCAACTCAATAGCAATACATTTTACTTTGTTTAAGTAGTCTTTAATTAGATTTAAGATATCTGCAAGCTTTTAGCTTCCCTCCACACATATTTAAACAAACAGTTATAGAAATAATTTTTACTCTTCTAGCTTGATAAAAACTACATGAATGGTTTACGTCATTACAATAGTTTTAAAACTAGCTTCTACTGAGAATATATATTTAATTTTATGCATTTCAATTAATTTGACTCAAAATAATTAATCATACTTTCTACGATTTCGGACATTTATAAAAGTTCCAAGCATTTTAGAACATTCCTCAAGTTTGTTTTATAAAATTTTCGAAGCATAAAACTATGAGAAATATCTTAAAAATGCGAATTCAAATATTTTAACTAAAACAGAACAGCTTTATTATTTGTAAAACAAGTTTTCACTAAGTTAAGGCATGCCTTTGCTGCTACATAATTGATTTAGCATTACTTTAACATTCTTATTCCATAATAAATAGATGTATCTCTATCCTCTATTACAAAAGTGTTAAAATTCCATAATAAAAATGAAACATAGAAAAGATGTTTGAAATTAACGATGCATAGGCATAACTAAAAGTTTAGCTTTTTAAAGAATAGCCGTTTTAAAAAAGAAATAACTAAATTAATTGCGCTATCTCTTTAGCTCAAAGAGTTTCGTAATTTACCCCAAAGATTGTCAGCTTTGTTGCTTAGTTCTTTTGTTTGAATTGTTCTAAGAATAACATTAACTCCTGTATTTGTTTACTTTGCGAAAGATTAATTTTATTGCAGGAACAAATATTTGTAAAAAAATAGGTTGTTTCATTATCCTGCTAAAATATTAAAAAACTATACAATTACTAAAAATTATGTTTTTAATGAATTTGTTATTTTCTTCACTTATAATAGCTTTCACACAAAACTCATGCACCAAAAATGAACTCCAAGCACAACATACAGATCTATATTAAACTTTTAAACATCTAAACTAAAACTTTTTTTGAAAATTTAATATAAAGGCTTCCAGTTTTTCGGTTTAAAAGTAGCGTAGAATCTAATCGAAAAAGTTCGTTTTCTTTGGGAATATAGCAACTTAAATACTCATAAGTCATTGGAAATCTCATTACATCATGTTAGTTCTCTAAAAAGATAATACATATCAATTATGAAATTTTTAACAGTTATTTCTCTTTTCGGCAATGTTTTCAAACCTTATTAATATTAAAAGAGAAAAAAATCGATCCTGTCCACAAGTCGACAATCCTGTTCTTTCTAAATTTTCGAATAAAAAAACTTACCATTCGTGATCCGAAAATTTAATTAAAAATTCAATATCTTTTTCTGACTTCGAGCTATTATCACGGCCACAAAAGAAATAATTGAGGGAAGCTATTACTCTATAAAAAATGGCAGCAGTTTGAAGCGTAGAACAAACAAAATGGAGGACCAGAAACAATATGGATCTTATAATATGGAATTCAATTAGAGGAAGCCTGGGCTTAGGGGTAATCCTGTGGAGGAAGTTGGGAGATTGAAAAAGGCATTCAATAAACTTTTTTCGACTTGGTGGGTTAAGTATGAAAATATTTTGAAGAGCGTATAATCTTTTAAAGCGACTTTCAGAAAAAAAATGTCTGGAAATAGCTATATTATAAGAGTTATTTTTTATCCATCGAAAGAATTGTACATCGATTTTTAATACAAATAGTAAAAGAAAGGTCCTTTTTTGTAAGACCCAAGATTTTTGATTGATAGAAAAATATTTAGAAATCTAAAACTGGTTATATACCAATAAGTAAATAAAGCGGCGAAGTGTTTTTGCTTCTGAAATGTAGTGATAAATGCTGAGATAAATTTAAAAAAAATTACTAATGAAATTAAAAGCAGATCTAGTGATCCGCAGATAATTGTTGACTTAGTAAAAAGAAACAGTTCTTAAAATAAAACACAAAACAATCATAAATGTTTAACTTATGATTTCTATAGCCAAATTTGAGATTTCCCATTCATTTTACGTTTCAATTCAGTAATATACAGGAAAAATTTCAAAGTATTGTAGCTTTAAATGTAATACTTTCAGCTAACTTATTAAACTTATAATAGAAAGCATTCTTATTTTATCAGAAATCAATTAAAGGCGCAATTTGAGTAAAACCATATCAATTAACCTTCCCTTAACTACCACCTTAACTACCATTGTTTTGTAAGCTAAAAAGATTAAACAGCAAATATATCATTCAACTAACTTAGAATCCTCTTCAAAAATAACACCGTTTATTTTCAATAATTATTTACATAACAAGCGCTCACATTATCGTTAAAAATACCCCAGAAGTAGGCAAATTAAAACTGTTTTGAAAAGCTCGATAGTTTAGGCATATCCATTAAACACCAGGTAAGTTTTTCTATACCCTCAACCCTTAATCGTACCTGAAACATTGTTATTTGATGCCCGAAACTTGGTTAATGAGCACAAGGACTCATTAAAATGCAGGCCCATTGCTGAGTGAACATGGAGTATAGTATTTGTCTGTAAACTGATATTGTTTTCTGCAATCTAGTTGATACTTAAAGGATACGTTTTTAATGAGCAGAAAATGTATGGGAAGAGCTTAAAAGTTAAATAATTAGCTATGGTGTTCGTTGTTTAAAATACTTAGGCGATTTAATGTTTCCAAATTTTATCGTTGGATATTTCGAGTTATTAAACGAGAAAGTAGATGTTCGTAAATGGATAAAAGAAATGTTTTAAAAATTGGAATATTAATTATCTGATGGATGCAAACGTATTAACTCGTCATCTGATCGCCAGGATTTCTAGCAACACACGAATTTCTTTTAAAATAAAGCTTGAAATTCAAAACTTTACAAAGTATTGAGGAGTATTTACTAATCATCTGCTACAGAAATACAGTTTTAATTCAGAAATTATAAGAAAATACTTTCAGTTAAATATTTTAATTTTAATTTTGCGAGTGAAAATAAGTTTGCACTTCAGCCAATTTGCGTATCCCTCAAAAGGCTTAAAAATATGTATATTTATAAAAGAGTAAAGTTTACTGTTATAAGTACTATGGCATAAACTGAAACATTTGAGCCCAACCCTCAGAAGGTTCAAAATTATCCACGAATCATATTCAGTACAAAACACAGGAAAAAATAATTTTAAATTACTCAAACATTTTTTTCAATTTTAATTTTAAATCCTGATTCAATCCCTAGGATCCCTAAAATTGAAGCACCATTTTTTGTAGAATTTCTAAGTAACCACAAAGCTTTCAAAACAATTGAAATTTGATGAAAACTGAAACTAAAAAAAAATCAGTTTGGGAACAGTTCGAACATTAATCAACAGTATCAGTTGCTTTTATCCTACCAAATACAAAACACTAAAAATTAAAAACTGATACTTTTCTACCTACCCGCCAATACAACATTAATTAATTTCAGGGGAGCGGGTGGGATTACAGTTGTATTGTTGCGCAGGAAACGCGTCATCAACGTCACACAAACAAGCTTATAAACTCTGAAAGGAATATTTTATAATAAAAGAATTTCATTCACCTGATGCTTTGCATGGGATTTCGGCGCTGCATTCATGAATGCCGCTAAGATTGGCCAAGGACATAAGTTGGGTTGGCTTGAGAAAAGTTTAACTGATTATATAGTGATTTGGGGAGTAAATTTGTAATACAAGAGAAATTTATTGGACCAGAGCTTAAAGCCCTATTCAAAGTATGTAAAAGTCAATACTTTATGCATGTTTGGTTTAGTTTTAATTATCGACGCACTAGAGCTACACGAGGGCTATTGGCGACGGGCGTCGTATTGTAGAACCACAGTCAAGTGACGAGCCGACACCTGAATAGGCACCCAACGCAACCGTTAAGAGCGACATCCTACGCAGCGTTAGGACTTTGAAGGATATTTTACGTGAACTCTATTACACGGGGTATTATTCATTGGACGTTTTTGGCTGCACGCGCCGTTTATAGGTCGGCAGATATTTTGGCGATGACCGGACCCGAACCATAGACTTTTCGCATGCTAGACGAGTGCTAACCGACTGGCCTTCCCAGCCCCTACTGTAAGCAGGATTGTAGCTTATAGAGTTGCAAAGGACTTGCTTTGAGTTGCTTGTTGCAAAGAACAGCTAATGTACTAAGGGAATTGTAGAATGGTTACCGGTTATTTTATTGGGTGAAAATAAAAATGGGTATGTTTCAGGTATTAATTGACAACCGAAATTTTAAATGAAAAAAATTCTTTCCAGAACCTCGATTGGTGAATTCATTTCACGTAGGAACAGAAGACCGATTGAAGCACCGAACACAGGAGGTGCAAGAATGAAAGCTAATACGAATTTCGTCACTTGAAACAATCCAATTGGCAATAAATGTTTCCTTGCTAATTAATATTCTTTTGTAAGCTGTAAAAGGAGAAATTCGCAACTTTATTAGGTCTATCCTTGGGAGGGGAGATTCAATGACAATCTCTTGTATTTTTGTTGACAAAGAACAGAATATTGGACCGTAAAAGGAGATTTTCAATTATTACTGTGATACAATTTGCTAAAAAAATTAAGATTAAGCTTGTAAAAGGAAAACAATTTTACTATTTATACAACAAAGAAACATTTTAATCAACTGGAAACAATTCGCAAATCTAACCCAAGTTTAAACAAATCGGCATCAATCTTTTACTATACTTTTGTTTTACCAAGTTTAATAAAAAAAAATATCAAATTGATTATTAACATCAAATATTTACTTTGTAAGCAACTAATTTGCCTTCCAACTGCAAGTTGACAGTATATATAAAGCACCGAAACACATTTTTAACAAATGTCATTTATAGCTTTGTCAAACTACGTCAGAGATATATCAATCAGATGCGACAATGGGCTTCTGAAAATGAATTTGCATATGCGTCGTATTTTGTTTCGTTAAAATGATGGATGCAAGGGATTGTTGGCTACAATTGTATTATTTTCGTGAATAAAGTTTCTTCCGTTTGTTTTTGCTATTATGTAACTCTATAAGCTTTGCTGGAAAAAATTCGTGGTTGCTTTAGGGCTTAGGGTAATGTTATTAAAGAAATATTTTGATTTATATTAATTATAGCAGAATTTTGTATATAATTTAGTATGAGTAATGAGTTTTGCATACATTGTTTAAAGGAAGATTTCTTTTTTTTTCACTACGGTTTTAATGGCTACACTTAATTTTACACACAAAAAAGTATATTTTTCGTTTCTAAAGTTCATTTGGAATAACTTTAACAAAATTAAAAATACGTAAAAAACAAAGTCTTTTTAAAAAGGTATTTTGTGATTTTCTCTGGCTATTTTTCATATCAATGTTCTTTAAAAAAATATCTTCGAACAAAAAAACACATTTGAACCCTCACATTTAAATTTCGAATTGAGAAACAAACAGAAAGCATTACAAAAAAAACCCTCTAAAGTAAGGTTCTTTTTATATTTAAATAAAAAAATTCTATTGAAAACAATTACTTTCTTTACTTAGGGTATTTTTTAAAATTAATTAAATGAACAAAATAAAGTTTGTTATTTAAAGTTATTAAACTGAAATAAATTTGATGAAAAAATACTAATAAAATAAATAATTTTAAAATTGTATATTCAAGCCAATGTTTTTAAAATAACTGAACTAATTGCTAATCCAAGTGCAGAATATTCACATCTGTGTTCATTTAAGCTGTTAAAAATGACCCTTGATTGAAAACTGACAAAAGCCGATTTCATCTGTTGAAACCCTCCACGGACACTTCAAAAACCATTTCTGCCGAAGATTAATAACGCTCTGGTATCGTGCGCTTGTGACATTAAACACTTCGCACTGTCCCCATACTCGACACATATCAGGAAATACCAGGGATGTTAAAATGTAGACGCATTATTTTCACTTGCTTTTCAAATGAAAACAAAGAAGTTGCTATTGATTCGAAGAAATGACGGAAAAAGGATTTTTTCCATCATCAAATTCGGATGTATATATATTTTTAAAATTTAATATCCAATACATTTAACTTGATATTTTACTTAAAAGCATTTTCATGAAAAATAATTCAGTAAGCAAAGTAAATTTGTGATTTCATGCATAGTTATTCTCCTAAATGAATTTTACCAAAAGGAAATTCTCTACCGCATGTAAAAAAAAATTACGTGGTTTTATAGGCATTTTTCCAAAGGTTTTGTTTTTACTGAATGACTAGAAATTAATAAAAGTAATCTTTTTTTTTTAAACTCTTATGTATAATTTGGATAAAATCACCCTAAAGCATAATTTTCCAAACAAAAATCTCCTTAAAAACTTGTGATTTTAGACGTGGAATAATAGGCAACACGAATAATTGAGCAAGACATCTTGCTTATAGTACATATCTGAAAATGAAAAGCAACAAAACCGATTTTTTTGGTATTGCTGACCACGTGATGGAAAAATATGTAAACATATTGGAATATAGTTAAGTACTTAATGTAATAAGTTCCAACATTATTCAACGCAAAAATTATAGCTTTAAACTATTAAGTTTTAAATATAATCGTTAATTAATAATTAGTAGTTGGTAATGAACAAATATTTTAAAACACGATACATTTATTTTGACCTGGATATTCAAATTACAACGAAATATTTTTTTATATAGAATTGAGGTGGAAATAATAAAAATTTGCCAGCTTTGAAAGAGCTGGCGAAGGACAAGTATTAAATATTCCAATTAAGTAGAAATAGTGCGAGATCCTTAAGGTGAGGAATTTTGAATTGTCAATAACTTTTTGGCGTGGTTGCAAGGTAGGGTACCAAACTTAAAACTACTTTAAAATTAGCAGGAAACAAAACTAGTGTTAGTCTCAAAATAACCCGAATCACACACACCTCACCAGGCCAATACAACGCGCAAACAAATGACAAATAGCGGTGTGGATTTCTGGCTATCAGAACCCGAGTGCTACAACGCTCCAGCGACTTGTCAATGTGATTTATGAAACGAATTTTGTCGCTTTGGCACGTTATGAATGTCGCGGACCCCTTCCTGGGGATTAGCTAGGGGTTTGGACGACGTCAGCTCAGGCCTTCTAGTCTAGATGGCATTGGCTAGAGGGGGAGTGATGAATCGGGGGTGGATTTTTTAGGGGGCTTTTAAAAGGTGGAAGAGACACATTGGTGTTTTCCCACGAAGGAGAGTGTCTTTGGGTGAAGTGCTGGAGGTTAATTGTGGGTGACGATACATTGCACACGTGTTTTGGGTATTTAAGAATATGTAGGTTTTTTGTTGTTTATGATGTCTTACTGTAATTGCTAAAACCCGTATGCTTCCGTTTTTTGGTGATTTAGCGTAATTTTGCACTCAACGAAAGAAGTGGCATAAGGCCTTACCATGAAATTATTTTTCTCAATTCGACTGGTACTTAACTTGAGATGCACTGCCAAAAACTTTGAGTAATTTACAAATTTCTATTGCATAAAGTATACATGGTTCCGTAAGAGAATGTCCTAGTTTTAGTGTTGTATTACAGAAGTTTATTTTATACTAATTATAAAAAAATTATACATGAAATTGAAGGAAAACTAACCTAGGTTTTCCTATAAGTGCACAATGATTGCGCCTTTAGTGATACGGCACACATTCAAACAAAAATGCCATTCTTCCCATACTGTCTGCATCAAGTCCGGGGTAATAGAAGCTACAGCCTGTGCAATTCTACTTTTAAGGTTGGTAAATGGTGGGGTATCGCTTATCATAAACTGTAGGAGTTATTCTTTATTCGTCACCTTCAACCACAACTGTCGAGCGATTACAGTTGATATTATTACAATTTGAAACTAGGACATTCTTTTACGGATACCCTGAATTTTAAGCATACGGATTTATGTGCTATTCTCTAGTGTTTTAAGGTTTGTTAAAAATTAGATTTCATTAACAGAGTTCTCAAAAGTACCATTCATAATTATAGGTATGCTATTTACTTATTATGAACAGAGACCAACAAAATAGTTGAGTGGCTTGTGTTAAGCTTTCCATTTTTGTTTGGCTTTTTAATAGCAAAATATTGTAATTAAGGATGTATTGCTGTTATACGGTTTATTGTAAAAATATAATACATGCGTGATTGCCCATTTATGCAATTAACCATTGATTTACTATTTATATTTTATTAAAAAATAAATACTTTATTGCTATTGATAGAAATACGAAAAAAAATAGTATCTAATACTTTTCCCAGCAATGTAAATATAAATACCATAACATTAAAGACATTAAAAATAACTATTCTTCAAATATTTATAGTTATGACAAGAAAAAATTCATGCATTTCCAATCATTGTTAGCAAATATCTTTTAATATTTCCAAAAAAAATTAACTGCCGAAACACAAAAGATTGAACATCCATTAACCAAACTCACACAACCAAAACAATTTCTTCCATTTTATGACGAAGTAAAGTAATCCTTCTCCCCAGTCGAAGCCATTTTGTTCATTTATACCTACACTCTTAAAACGAACGAGCTATTTTAACTCAGTCTGAGTTAATTTCACTCCTCCAGTCTGGAAAATGCACTAACCCGGAAGGAGTGGATCCTTTGTGTGTTAAACCTCCGACAGGATCACTCCAAACGAAAGATTTTAACTCAGTCTGAGACAATATTCACTCCTTTCCAGTGTCGAAAATGCACTTCTCCAACTGGAGTGGAATTCACTCTTTTGTTTTAAGAGTAAACTTTTCCCAACATTAAATTTCCAATACCATATCAACAAAGACATTAAAAATAACTATTCTTTAGATATTTATAGTTATGACAAGATAAATTTTATGTATTTCCAATATTTTTATCAAATAACTTTTAATATTTCCAAAAAATATTTAACTGCCGAAACACAAAAGATTAAACATCCATTAACCAAGCTCGCAACAGAAACAGTTTCTTCCATTTTATGACGAAGTAAAGTCATCCCTTTCCCCAGTCGGAGCCATTTTTGCTCATTTATACCTACGCTCCCTAAAAATAGAGGCAACCTTTCAGGTTCAAAGCGCTTTTCCCCAAAGTCAGAGTGTAACAGCATTTGCGGTTCTTCTTCCCTTTTTCTTAAGAAAAAAAAGAAAAACAAGAAGATGGGGTAAATGGGGCGCAAGAAGAAAACGAAACTTAAATGACCGGAAGTCGTGGGGGAAGATCGCTGATTTGGGTTGAAAAAGTTATATAAGGCTAGTTCCATGTAACTGTAGTGTTAATTACGATTTAAGAGGATATGAAACGCTTTTTTTAATTAAAAAAATAGATTAAATAAAGTACATTACATTACTTAGTAATAAATGTAGATCAACTATTCAACAATTTTTTCTTCATTTAATGTTAAAAGTTGTAGTGATAATCACTCTTTACAAACTTGCCGAACAGTACAGAAAGGATAATTTTGCATGGAATTACCCATAACTGTTATTGGATTATTTTTGAGTGAAATTGATTTGAAAATAAGAATAAGGATAGATTGGATTCTATCTCTTAAGTTTGAAAAAGAAATGTGCTAAAAGTTTTTTTTAGACTCTGAATTAAACAGCAAGCTCCATCTTTACCGGATGCCGTTTAATAAGTTTTTAAGCCATTTTTATCCTTATAAAGTAAAAAAATTATTTTTTATTATTCATATGTTTTAGTAGTTATTTATTATCCTTAAAGCGAAAAAATCAAAACCAACTTGTTTTCTTATCGATGCGCCATCAATGAAACTGATAAAAAAATGGGTTACTGAATTTTTTTATTGATTTGTAACTTGTAATGCCATAATGCATTGAAGAAAATGACGATAATTTATAAGGCCATATCATCGATGCATAAATTCGCAATCAAATATGCATGAAAAAAACTTAAATTAACTTCGACGGTTAAACAGGATTTTCGCTTAACGATTGGTCCCTTTTTAACCTGTTAAAAGGGTGTTACTGTAATTGGTTGATCAGCAGTGGATATTTTAGCCGACTATCAAGAGTTACAACTTTTCATATTTTCTATTGTCCAAGGGCGTACCCAGGATCTGATGTAGGGAGGGGCAGGTTACTCTAGGGGCCCCTATTTTCTTGATTTTGGATTGGGCCCCTTCTACAGGGAATTTTATTTTGATGCCTCCCCCCCCATCGCTAACTCATACTAATTAACTACTAACTTATTGCTAATACTTAAGAGAGGTCGGATGGTTCTATCTAGCCCATGTTAATTTACCTGACTTATCGAAGGGACATCCCCCCAAAAAAAATATGTGCTATCACCTATTGCTTTACCCTTTTTATTAAGAAGGGTATTGGATAATAAATAGTAAGCCCCTATTGTACATAATATACATTAATCGGGGGCTTCAGATACAAGTGAGTCCAATTGGCAACAAATGGGCCCCGATTTGAAAAAATATTTAAATTTGTTTATGCGTAAGATATTGGGGGTACTCGTACTGGGCCCTCAGAGGCCAGCTGAGGCCCAATCGGTAACATATGGGCCTCAATTTGAACAATATTTGTAGGCCCCTGTTATTTAAGATTATATACTGTTATATAAGCCCCTAATATATATTATATATAGGGGCCTCTAGAGAAGGAAAGTGGGCCCCCTGGCCTCATTAAGAACAATTGGATTAAATCAAATTAAAAAAAAAAATGCTTCCATATAATGTATACAGGGGCCCCCATTGGACAATCTGGTCCATGGGCCCACTTCACCCTTTCTAGGGAGGGGCAGCTGCCCCCCTCTGCCCTATGGTGGGTACGCCCTTGCTATTGTCTATGCACAAGCTAACTTTCCACTTAAAGCGCCTTAACTAAAATATGTTGATTGCTATAGTCCTCGTTTGATTTATATAGCAAATTGTCTCAGGGAGAATCAAAAACATCTATTCCATTTAGATAGAGCGCGTTAAAATTTATCATTAATCCACATTTACAAATGTTTATATATCCACAATCAAATTGGGACTATTCACCCATTGCAATGTGTTACCTACAAAGAACAACAATAGTACCAACCACGTCTTCTCTCAAAAACCTAGTGTTTGATTCAAATATAAAAATCTTTCTTGACTAAAACTTCACTTACAGCTTTGTCAAAAAAAGGAACGAACCAAAAGAAGATGAGGAAGCAGGTATAAGACGAAGAATGAGGAGAAGAGCAAATGTGGGACTAACAACAGATGTTTTCCATTTTAATATTCCGCGTTTGTTTTCCACGGAAGGCTTGCTGTTAAGGGGGTGGTGCAGAAATTGCACGGGTTGGTAAGAGAACCTTGTTTGTGACGAGAATACATTGGAAGTATGTTTTGATGTGTTTTTTTTTGTTAGAAGACTATTGTGGTGGTTTAAGACACTTAAAAGATTAAAGACCCATTTTGGAATTCTATTATTTTCCCACTGAATAAAACTTTTCTTAATCCCTTTTTATGTGTCAAAATGTGTTCTGAATAAATTGTTTATCACAATAGTTTTCATTTATCTTTTACAGTAGAGTCCCGCTTGTCCCAAAGGTACGGGACCAAAATTGAGCAGCAAAAAAATACTGCATTTTTTAAAATACAAATCACACTGCATATTTTAAAATACATATTTTAAAGTACACAATTTGTGTGTGTTTATTTATATGGTATACATTTCTTATTTTAACCGAAAGGATCGGGAATTTTTCTTAAAAAATTGATTTTCGGATAATCGGGATTCGGATAAACAGGACCAGTTATAAGGGACTGGTATTTAGTTTACTTAGAGGAATTAAAACAAAAAACTCATGTGTGTATAGAATATGAAAATACGTCCATTAATGCAAGAAACACTTTGGTCCTCAAAAGCTAGTTTCAAAACCAATTTTTATTCCATTATTTGTTGCAACTTCTTTAACAAGTTTAATCTGTATAGTAAAATTATTCATAGTGAATATAACATCTTAGCTAGCATTCGGTCAAATGTTTCAACTTGCATAAACTTTGTCATATCGTATATAATTTTAATCAAATCTGTATTAACAAAGAATTTTGATTTGCAAACACCCGAAAAATTCAAAAAATATGACAGTGAATCTGTTTTTGAAAATAATGTTAAGCTTAGAAAAGTTATTACCAGGCATTTGTTTACTTAAAATGACCGAAAGCGTGCTTTACGCAATCAACGCAATCAAACATATAAAAAAACTATATTAAAAAATTACTAATCCAACAATCAATTCAACTCTAAGAAACCCATTTCTGACATCCCAGTTACTGGGGCGCAACTAGAAAAAATTTCTGGGGGGGGTTTCAATATTTTTCATATAAATTTTTTTTGTTATTATTTTTTTAATTAAAGTTCTAATCATTATAATTAAAATTATTTGTAATTAGAATTATTATTAATTAAAAAATTAATGGGCTTGTTTCAACACTTAGCCACAAAAAAAATGACATCGTAGTTCGGATCGCGCGATCTTTTTTAAACCAATGAGCTTTTCAACACTTTTTTATTTAAAGAAAGCAAAACAACCAATGAAATCGCAGGTTAGAGAGCGAGACGTCATAAGAAATATTCCCATTAAAAATATTTTTAATTTTTATATTTTAATTTAATTAGTTAATACAGCTTTTACTACTAATTTATTATTATTAATGAGAATGTTTTAGCTGATGTAACGCTCTTGTCTTTAGTTTTCTACGTACTGCCATTTCATTGGTAGTTTCGATTTTATTTTCAAAATCCTACTTTTCGTCTGTTTAAAAAGTTTTCTAAATAATTAAAGACGTTATGATAATATTTGATGACGAAATCATGTAATTATTTCGTCCTTTAATGAGATTAAGCTCTCAATATTAAATTTAATTTTTCAAAAATTTAAAAAAAAATAGTTTTTATGTAATAAATTCCGAAACGAATATCCGAAATTTTTTAATTGCAGTAAGAAAATATGATTCATAAAATGGTTGATTCACACAAATTTTCGACGATGCAAAAAACAAGTAAAAGCTCAGCAATAAAACAATTGAATGGTTTATTATTTCAAAATTCCCAGTAGGTAAAGGGGCTTAGTGGTACTTAGTGCTTCGCATTACCATACCACAGGGATCAAATACCGGATTGGGAGAGGTTGACTCAGCCTTTCATCCCTTAAGAGGGTCGATAAAATGAGGAGCAAGCAAGCTTGGGAAGTAAACACTTGAGATTGACCACTTAAGGGATCATGGTAGTCTTAAAAATGTGCAAAGAAGGTACTGCAAAGCATAGTTTGATCTTTCATGTATTTTTTCAACTACTCATTATGTAAGAATAATTTTTTTATATGTAATTCTACAAGATTTATTTATTATAAAACAAATTTTAAAAATTTATGAAACTTTAGCCAAAACTAAAATAAATGATATTAAACATAAAGCTATTTGAACACATTGGGATTAGGCTTGCGCGGCAAATTTTGAGGTCAAAATTAAAAAAATTACCAAGAAAATGACTTTATAGTGTACAAATATGTACAAACTAGGACTTATACCTAAATTCTCAGAGCTCAATTTTAATTAGAAATTTACTTAAGAACTTTTTTCTAAAAAAATTAATAATTTTTTTTAAATTTTGATTTTAAAATTTTTTAAAAATAATTTTTAATTAAAATTGAGATGAGAATTAGGTATAAGTGTTTGTTTGTACATATTTGCACAATATAAAGTCATTTTCTTGGTCATTTTTTCAATTTTGACCTCAAAATTTGCCGAAGCCTAATCCCAATGTGTTAAAATAGCTTTATGTTTAATATCATTTATTTTAGTGTTGACTAAAGTTTCATAAATTTTAAAATTAGTTTTACATTAAACAAATCTTATAGAATTACATATAAAAAAAATTATACTTATATATTGAGTAGTTAAAAAAATACATGAAAGATCAAACTATACTTCTTTGTATAGTACCTTCTTTGCACATTTTTAAGACTCCTATGACCCCTTAACCTGGAAATATGCCTAGCACCACAGAGCCCTTGGTCCCGTAAACTGAAATGGGAGCAGCAGGCCTTTGCCTACTAATAGACTGTTGCGCCGAGGAGTTCAGACAATTTCAAAATTCACCAAGCTTATTAATACTTTAAAAAAAAACTTATAACATTGTAAAGGCTCGAATTGCCGATGAGAAACAATTTAATAAGTGTTTGCATTTATGTCGTGAAAACAGAAGTATCAAATACACATAAACCTATGCAGAAAAAAATTAAGAATTTGAACTTACTTATTTGTATGAAGGAACTAATCATCTTGCTACTTAAGATCTAAAATCTTGCTTTCATGACGAGAGAACAGGCAGCAGAAAAAACTCTCGAAAACACTTTTTTCATATTTTACTTCGATAATAATCCTTATCCTAAGGTAGCACGTGCCTTATAAATAAATCTTCCATATTTTATATTTTCTTGCCATTTCCTGTTGGGAGATATGTTATAATTGCTGGTGCCAATCTTCTTTCTTAAAGAAAGAAAAACCACCCTAACGCCTGCATAAAAATAGAAATCCCAATAAATAATAAAAAAATATATATATCCATAATCCCGCGCTAAATTTCTATTGGATGAAAAACTATTCCGAGGGGGTTAGGAAGTTGTGCAATACAGATTTGTGAGCAACTCAAAAAACAAAAAAGTGGCGCCACAGTTTTATTTATCAGAATTGGAGCTTGAGTGACGCATCATCAGTAGAAGATCTCACAAATAGAACAAATTAGTCATTCGAACATTTATTGTAAAATGGAAAAAAAGTCGTCCGCCTGTTAGAACTTTTTAAAAAAGTAGACGAACCCTTTATAACTATTAAAAAGAAATGATATATTTTTTTTAAGTAAAGCTTTTTTGGAACCGTTAAAAATAAAAAAAAGATTATTATTGCATGCATATTATTAATATGTAACAAATAATTATTAACACGCGATTTAATGGAGCAATTCATTTTGTTATAAAAAGGGGAAAAAATGTATCTTTTGGAACCTAAGAGTGTGTAACACGACTTTCAATTACAAATAACCAAAGTAAACGCACACATTTAAAGGTAATACTAGACTCTATAAGGTAATTTCAATAACTTTAAAACCAAAAATGGTCTATCACAGATACCTCTTGAAAGTTCAATTTCTACGAGTATCTTCCTAATACGATAAGAGGGATAGAAGATATAATTAGGAGTACGTGTACCAAATTTACAGTCTGTATCTCTTTTCGTTTTCCAGCAATACCTTAAAAAAAACAAAAAAGTACTATCTCCGCTACCTCTTGCTTAAGGGCAATTTTATCGAAAACGTTATTATGACGTCCTACAGGTACTGGTAATACGTGCATCACATTTGAAGTCTGTATCTATATTCGCTTTCCAACAATACCTTTTAAACCAAAAAAGTTCTATTGCAGCAACCTCTTGCGCGTGCGCAATTTTATTGAAAATATTTTTATGATGTTGTTTTGCCATAAACTTTTTGCACTCAGCGTGTCTATCCCGCCATTACTTTTCCGCCTCTCCCACAGGAGGGTGCTTAGTAGCCGGCCACGATTGACATTCTGCCTCTCATTAGGGGGGGGGGGGGGGGGGGAGTGGCTGGGGAGCCCAGTCGGTTAGGCATTCGCCTAGCATGCAAAAAACGACAAAAATGAATAAATTTGGCAAGACATGTCATTTTATAAGACTTCACCTGACTGTGGTTCTAAAATACGACGCCCATCGCCAATAGCCCTCGTGTAGCTCTATTGCGACGATAATTCAAACCTAACTAACTTTTTATCAGAGCTGGCGCTTTTTTTCACCCCCCCCCCTTCACATTAGAAAAGAGTTTCGTTAGAAATATTTTGTTTTACACAGATTTATACTTCCCGCCACCCATATTTGAAACACTTTAGGGATGGAAAACCGAAACCGGTTTTTTTGCCCTCGGTTTCGACCAAAAAACCGGTTTTTCATAAGGCCAGTCTTAAGGTTCAGCAAAACCGAAAACCGGTTTTTGAAACATCGTTTTTTTTCTGAAAAACCGCTATCCCTACAGTTGCTTATTTTGTTGGCGGCAAGCGAAATAGTGTTTCTCTGTGGAATTTTTTTTCATTACTTTCGATTTTTTTATTGTTAATAAAATAAAATTTGACTATAATATGGGTTCTGGGGGGGGTTCTGACCCTAAAAACCTCCCCCGTGGTTGCGCGCCTGCCCAGTTACTTCCTAATCGATTTGTACACGTTCCAGACCCTTAACAGGTGTAGAAGAACTCAGGATATTGGGAATCTCGCCAAATACATCTTCATTTGGCATCTCCAGAAGAGACAGCGACTGTGCTTTTATTCTGGTTGTAATTTTTCCTACGTCTGCAAATGCGAATGTCCTCCGCTTAACTTAGTTACAGAGTTTGTAAATTGCCTTTTTCACTCCAGTGCAATGATTGCCTCTAGTGGGGGCAATTGCCACGGGTCGTTTATAAAAGGGAGATGTGGTTGATGGTTATATTTGTAGGGAGATTGTAGGATATCGTAGAATTGGAATGTTATTAAGGATGGAATTTAATTAAAATAGTTTTTTATAAGCTTCCCCATATAAAAAATTAACACAAAATTATCTGTATTTAAATGGATATATTTTTTCAATAATTTGGAATTTCTCATTCAAAAACCATGCAATTTATTAAATTCATTATTATATAAATACTTTAACTTGCGTATTTGCTATTTACTAAGATAATATAGTGAATGAATATTATGCGTCTATCAACAGAAAATTATACATAAATATTTTATTTAAGACAAGGAGAAGAGGGAGACCATCTACGAGGTGGTTAGATAGTGTTGAGAGGGACCTGAAAGTGATGGGAGTAACCAGATGGAGAAATCTGGCTGCAAGTCGCCCTGTCTGGAGAAAGCACTGAGAAAGCCTTGGCTTGAACCAGGCAGTTGTGCTGTTAAAGAAGTTTGTATTTAAAAAAAATTGTCCTCCGATGTTACTGTTAACTTAGTTACAGAGTTTGTAAATTTCCTTTTCCACTCAAGTGCAATGATTACCTCAAGTGGGCCAATTGCTGCGGGTCGTTTGGAAAAAGTATGTAGATAGATGTAGGGATGTACGATTTCATAGAATCGGAATGAGAGCGTTAGTGGAAGTTTTGGAGTTAAGTTGAAATAATTTGTTATAGACATTACATACAAATTAAAATAATTAACCGAATATAATTCAAACCAACTTTTTCTCAATATATTGAAATTCCTCATTCAATAACTTTATGAAATACATTATTTCTTAGAACTTTTACACACTTTGAAAAATATGGCTTATCAAATATTATGCTTCCATCAAATAACACATTAAAAATCACTTACATTAGTGCAATGATCGCCTCTAGTGGGGGCAATTGCCGCGGGTCGTTTAGAAAAGGGAGATGTGGTTGATGGTTATATTTGTAGGGAGATTTACGATTTCATGGAATTGTAATATTATTGGAAAGTGAACTTAGTTGAAATAAATTAAGTTATAGGAATCAAATATATTAATTAAAACAAATGCATATTTCTGCCAATTGTTATTCTAGTATGAAGTTAATTAAAAAAAACCAGCCAACTCTCCGACTCAACTCAATAATAACTACTTTCCCGATTCAGGGAGCTAAGAGAAAGTTTAAGTGTTTCCTGAATATAGTTTTCTGTTGAACACTTTTTTTTTTTTTAAGAAAACAAAATCGTCACCTGACTGTGGTTCTAAAATACGACGCCCGTCGCCAATAGCCCTCGTGTAGCTCTAGTGTGACGATAATTCAAACCAAACCAAACTAAGAAAACAAAATTGCCCGGAATATCTTCATAAATGCCGAATTACGTGGAGTAAAAGCTAAAAGTTTAATTTATTTCTTGTTTTATCTTTTGAATTGCGTTATTATTGATGAAGTTTTAATAGTATTTTGTGCTGTTGAAAGATGTTCTACTTCCACAGGTCATTCATATTCAAATTTTCGTTTTTACAAATCCCAACTTTCCTTGTCAGTTTAAATACTATAATTTACTCGTAGGATTTTAAGTATTACTCTTTTGAAAATCCAGTAATTGGTACTTATGTCTACAAAATTAAAAAAAAAAAAGTAGTTAAAAATAAGGCATTTCCAATTGCTTCATTTAGACAATCCTCATTTTAATAAATTGTGACTTGTTAAATGCATTGTTTATTTTGTAATACTTTTACGTGTCTGATCTTTAATAAGATATAAAAAATATTATGCTTCTATTAACTAACACTTGTATAGAAAATTATACATAAATATTGTTTGTTTTGTGAATTATTATTTTACGCTTTTCCCGTTAACTTAGTTACAGTGTTTGTAAATTGCCCTTTTTACTCCAGTGCAATGATTGCCTCTAGTGGGGGCAATTGCCGCGGGTCGTTTATAAAAGGAAGATGTGGTTAATGGTTATGTTTGTAGGGAGATCGAAAGATTTCGTTGAATTGGAATGTTATTGGAAATGGAATTTAGTTGAAATAAACTAGGTTATAGACTTCAAATGAAAACAATAAATGATGTGTATTTAAATAAATCCAGTTTTTTCGATAATTTGGAATTTTTCAAACACCTTGAGAAATAATACATCTAATAAATCGCAAAACTTTTACACTCCTACTTACTAAAAATATGATGCATGCATGTTTTGCTTCTATCAACTAACACTTATTTTAAGCATTATATTAAGAAATCATCCTCCATTGTTCCCGTTAACGTAGTTAAAGAGTGAGTAGTACTAGAGCACTGATTGCCTCTCAATTGCTGCGTTCAGAAAACTGGGATGATCAACTGTATTTACTTTCAAAGTTAAGTTACCGGCTCTGAATGCAAGCTAAAACACTAAATGATATGTATTTAAATGAAGCCAAACTTTTATTTCAATAATTTAGAATTCCTTATTGATATATTGAATGATTTATTGCTCAATAAATTTTACGTGCCTGATTTGCTAAGAAAATATTGTAAATAAATTTGCGTCTATCAACAAACACTTTTTTTTAAATAAAAATATTGCATTATAAACAGTTGATAGTATATTTGTAGGGATATTGTACGATTTCGTTGATTGGAATAAGAAAGTTGTTATGAATGGAATTTATTTAAAATAATAATCTATGTGATGGGCTTCAAATGTAAAATAAACATTAAATTATCTGTATTTAATTAAAGCTCTTTTTTAAGCTTACTTTCCTGTCAACATTTTCAAAAACACTTCAAATGTCACCAGAAGGAGGATTTGATCCAAGCAATTTTGACAATTACTTGTTTACAGAAAATAAATTATTTTTGTTTTTAAGGTGCATAAATCTTATGTGGAGACGATTTTAGACTAGTTGCTGTTAGAAATATGCTTGTTTTATATAAAGAGTTTTCATTATGTTTTCAAGTAACAGAGAATTGACAATTTTACTCTTTTTAGAAATTGTTTTTCAATAATTTAAAATTTCTTCTTTAAAACCTTGAGCTTTATTAAATGAATTATTTATATCTCAATGCTTTTGCGCGCATATTTAGAAAGAAAAAAAATAGAGTAAATAAAATTTTTGCTTTTACCGCAACTAACACAGAGATTAAAAACTAAATGCGTCGCAAAAAAATACTTTCCTCTGACTTAAATGACCAATTAAATACTGTCCTCTGCTGTTCTCGTAACTTAGTTACAAAGTTTGTAATTGCATTTTCACTCCAGTGCCAGTGCAATGATTGCAGTGGGGGCAATTGCCACGGGTCGTTTAGGAAAGGGAATTGTGGTTGATGGTTACGCATGTATGCTATACGATTTCGTAGAATTAGAAAGCAATTGGAAATACACTGAGAAAAAAATTCCGTAAACATACAGAAATTTTTTTGGTAATGTTACAGAAATAACCAATTTTACAGAAAAGTTTGTGGAGGGAAAATGTGGTATCCATAAAATTTTCTTGTATAGTTACAGAAACATTATGTGGGATACATAAAATATTCTTGTAAATCTACATGATATAAACATGTAATATTAACAAAAATATGTGTTTTTACAGAACTATTTTTAGTACTTAATTACTAGAAATTTTCTATGAAAAGTTTTTTACAAAATTTATTTTTGTAATGGTTACAGATTTTTTCACAGTGTAGAGTAAGGGTTATATCATTAATATTATAGTTTTAGAAAATAAACTTTAACGCTAAGGATCAGTAGTTAAATGAAACTTTATTTAAAGTTTGAATACTTTTCCATCTCCGATTTCTTTAGTTACAATACTTGTAATTGCTTTGATTTGGTTTGGTTTGAATTATCGTCGCACTAGAGCTACACGAGGGCTATTGGCGACGGGCGTCGTATTTTAGAACCACACGTAATTGCTTTGAAATGAGACAGTTCATGGTGGTGAAGTACGAAAATTTTACGATTTAGTAAAACTGAAATTGAAAATTTCTCTAAGCGGAATTAGGTTTAAAGTTATTTATACTATAACTGTATAATGTAAACTTAAAATGCAATGACAGGTATTTAAATAAAGATTAAAAAAAGGTTTATTTCAGTAGCTTTGAACACTTTGCCATTAAAAAATCCAGATTTATTTAATTCATAATTTTTTCTCAATACTTTCACCTCTTATTTAAAAGAATAACGATTTAATAAAGTGATTGAATAACGGCGTTTGTTTCACGCTTTCTAAAAATATCTGATTTTTAATAGTTTTTTTCAAAGAATTTTGTATAGTAAAAAATGTTCGCTTTAAATTTTTTGAAGGCGTTATTCCAACGTACTCTTCAGCAAATAAATTAAACAGCAAATTTCGCCGTTTAAAATACTTTTCAATTTCAAATGCAATAAATATGAAATTCGCCTTTTATCCAAAATAAATTTTTACGTTTCATTTAAACATACGTACAATTTATGATGACTCCCACAGGCTACATCCAGAGCAATCTGCAGCTTCAGCACAAACTTAATTAGTATCTGTAAATAAACCGAAACCATGGCCCGAAGGATGGGCATGTTCTTTATGGAGGTTAGAATTGAATAGAGATGCTGATATGGCCAAAAACTTATGAGAAAGTCTTTTCGCCAAGTGAAACCATGATCGTGTTCGTGATGTGCCCAAACAAAAGCTTGGCATAATATTTATGTTTTGAATGCCTGTAAATATTATAACTTGAGACTATTTCAGATGTTTTACTAGAATCCAAAGCTAAACAACTGGTTATTTATAAAATTAGTTAAGGTATACATACACACTTGGAAAGGCCAAAAATAGTCAAATTTGGCATTTTTTGTTTTTAAGTCCATTAGAATCTCCAATTCTTCTTCTTTAAAATGATGTAAAGTTTGTACTGGTACTCCACTATAATAAAAAGTTACAGAGGTTTTTCTAATGTTTAAATCATGAGAGTCAGTTAGCTTTTGCAACCTTTAAACTCAATTTTCTCAAAACTTCATTTTACTCGTGTGTTACTTTGTTCAAACAGTGATAACTAAAGTTAAAATTAACATTTTGTCAAACGAATTGTTTATTCATATGTGGAATAATTTGGGAGAGGGCCTGAACCTCCAAAAAAAGATTTGGTTTTAGAATAATTTTTTTTATTGCATGTCAAAGTTACTTTTTTCTAAAAATTTTGATTTTTTTTCACGTTTCTTAATATAAAAAATTATTATTAAAAAACTAAATGGGCCACAAACTTGATTTGAGGTTCATGCCCTTCAGAAAGAATTGGTGATTAATTTGCATGGTAATTTCATAGGTCTAAGAAAATTTGTTCTTGAGTTATGAGTGTTTAAAAAACATGCTAATTAATGCATAAAATGCTAATTAATTAATTATCATTTTAATTTTTTTCAAATATTTTTTCGTCCACCCTCATACACCTATGATTTATATCAAATATAAAAAAATTGGATTTCCAATTGAAATATTAAGAAAAAAAGTTCAAGTGTGTACGTACACCTTAACGATTATTAAACAATAAAAATGAGACGTTTGGTACCGGGAAATTAGGTCCCATTGACGTTTGCTTGAGGGAAATTAGATCCCATTGAGAAATTCTGTTACCGATTATTTATCAATAAAATGATACTCTTAATGTTGAAATATCACTAAGAGGGCACTTAAGGGGGGGATGGCGCACTGGACAGCGACTCTCCAAAGCAAAGTGTCAATCAATCAGCGCTAATCCAATGTAGGAAAAACTATTTTCTCTGCTGCATTTCTCCGGCTGTATTGAATATTTTTATTAACGGATTTTTAATGATAAATGTAGCTGATCTACAGGACTCGACAGTCACACTTTTTGAAATTGGTTGTAATTTTTTTAATTTTTTTTAATAAATGATTTTACAAGAAGTATTCAAAGCAGTTTCAAAAAGTGCGATTAGAAAGACTTGTAAGTTATCTACATTTGTTATTGAACAAAAACCGCTTGTAAAATTATTCAATGCAGCCGAGAAATGTGGCGAAGAAAAGTTTTTCCTGTTGGATTAGCACTGAGGCAATTAAGTTTGGAGAACCGTGGTCCAGCGCATCCATTCCTCCTAAAGCGATTGATTTGGTTATATCACAGTAGAACTCAAAATTGTACGAGCTCCAGCAATTCAAACAATCTATAAAAACTCCATTCATGCGCTTTGTTTATACCTTCATACACATATTTGCAGCGTGATCATTATGGGGCTGATAAGGCCCCGTCTCAAATTGCAGTTAGATTATTATGTGTTGGGGAAAAATCTATTTATTAGAATTTGTTATCCTCTCCTGATTTTTTAATTATTATATTATGGTGGCCAGTCCTAATTTATTTGAATAATTAGAGTAGAATCCGATCAAGCATTCTTCACCTTCACTTTTTTTGCGCCAACCCATTTCCATCCTTACTCCTACCTCTATTTCTTTCTACGTAAATTGTGGAGAGTATTTTCTGTCGAAAATGCTGCACGCGTAGCCCGAGAAAATTTACGGGGAAGTCTAAATTGGGTAATGGGTGAAGATATTCGGAATTCTGCCAGTGATTATCGCGTTAATCGGTTCGATTATTTGTGTGCTTTTCGCTCAGCAAAGAAGATCCCTTAATTTGCCTCTGGGAAGAGTTTCGCAGGTTGGGACTAATTTAGCTAACTTCGGAGATTAGGTGCAGATACGTAATTATATATCATAGTTCATTAGCTAATTTCTCAGGCGCGTTCGTTGAGTTAGAGAATTATTTCAAGAAGTGCATTTTGGTTTTGAGTAAAGCGTATTTATAAAGTTTGATACATTTTATGATTGATACCTTATATATGCAGTTTTAACAAATGTATTAAAAAATTAAAGCCTTTGAAAATCATCGATATATATTTTATAAACTATGTACGAGTACCTTTTTATTTATTATGTATTTGTAATTCTATTTTAACGGAATCTTTCTTTTCAAGTACAACATAAAAAAATTTCAAATGTATACAAAAAAATTATAGACTTATAATTTGCTTAAACGTAACGAATAATAACAATTACAAATAATGCTTAAATTCATGTCTTACAACTGTAAAATTGTTTTACCGTCTTGTCAGTTATTTTAATGCATTTTTAGTTTTATGTGTTTGCTCTTTTTCATAAAGTAATTCTGTGCAAAAATACAATTAACATCCTAAACCAGACTGTAGGCTTAGCAAGATTACTTCATTTTATCGTCCATCCTACAAAGAATATTCTTTTTAGAGTCTGCAACTATATTGGAATCGACAACAAGCTGGATAACTTTTCAATTTACTTATACACCCTACACACCCTCAATAATAAATAATGTTATCACATTTAACGCGGGATTTGATTAATTTTAACTGGCACCCTTTGCGCTCCGCTAATTACACTGCTCAAAACAATTAGGGGAGCACATGTTTTAAACCCTTTCGCTCCCCATGATTGCATTGGGAATCATCAGCTTGTGATTTTTTCTGAATAAGTTAAATGTGCAACTTATGCATCGTTAGATACATCATCATATGGAAGAATAACGTATTTTGAAGAATTTAATATTTTTTTTAATATTAATAAAAATATGAAAAATATGGTAAAATAAATTTCACTTTAAAACAGTTTTAGAAAATAAATTGACCCTAAATTTTTCATGCTTGCAGTTTTTAGATGTTTAAAAATAAATTTCAACTATTTTTAACAAAAAATTTTTTGAAAAAATTGTTATAATTTGTTAAAATGTTATTATTCCATTTCCCCCCTTTAAATTTAAGTATTAAAAACTTAAGATTTTTTCTCCTGTTTTTTACTATTTCATTTCGAATGCATAGTGAACCTATTTAACAAATTTCAGATTTATAGGATAAAAATTAAAAAGTTGGGAGTGAAGTTAAAGTTGGAATTAAAAAGTGCTCCCCTAATTGTTTTTAGCAGTGTACTTGGATAAATTTCTACACAAAAAACATAATGAAGCCAAGGGCGAAGGACCCAAGGACCTCGCTTTGAAAAAAAATGAAAGAGTAAGTAGAGAGGAGTTATAATCTAAATTTAGTTCCATCTTATCACGTATTTATAGAACCCTCTTAACGCAATTGCAGATTACCTCGATTTTTTTCTGTGCTTTTATTTTCATTTTATTTCATAGAAAAAGAGCAATTTTACTTTTTGAATTCATTTTCTTCTTATTTTAATAAATAAGAAAGTAGGCTACGTCCCAAAATAGGTATAATAAATAGATTGGCTAGAATCAGACACTAGATATTCAAACTCCGCTGAAAATCAATTAAGTCTTTTAAGTTTCTCTTGCGTGTCATTTTTGTTGTTAGTACATGCATTGTCAACTAAATTAAAAAATTAAATACCATAATAGCTACATATAGTACAAGTTTAAAATACCTGAATATTTCTAGAAGAGTTAAAATATAACCCTCTATTTATTAACATTAATACAAAACGAGACCTAGTTAATTTTCCTCAGTAACCCAAAGAGTAAAACATAAACACAAAAAATATTAATTGCAGTGCTGCAGGTATGTAGAAGTCTTAACTATTATCTCGACTTATTTTGATTAAATAAGTTTATAAATTAAATCGAGCATCAATCGAAGTACCGATCAAAGAAGATACATCATTTGAATCAAACCAATTAACTGTAATCAATTACATTGTACGAATTAACAACCTAAAAACTTTGGAAACCATTTAAAAATAGATTGTAGGTCATGTCATCTCAGCGGGACAGCTATAAACTCATAAGCCCGATTCCCTTTGCAATTAATATTTGTTATTTTACATAAGGGTCTTCGTTTATCTACTTCGAGCGCTGCATCTTACAAGATCATGAAAGTTAAAAGGGGGATAAATAAAGAAGTTTCCAATTGAGTAGAAACAAGTCTTTAGGTCTAACTCCACAGGCAGGAGGTCTTGAATCCTAATTGAGTTCTTTGGTTCAAGAGCCACCCAAGTTGGCGGAAATATTCGTATATAGTAATGCAAGAATGACTTGTGAGCATTGAACTTTGTGGCACTGAATTTTAAAAAAATATTCTTAGTTTTAATTTTTTGAAATAATATGAATAGAAATTCTTTTTAATATCAGAACTCTTTTTAAAGAACTTGAACTGATATTTAAGTACTTCATTATTTAGAATAAACATGTAGGTAAACTATTGTGCATTTCGGAAAGTATTTCTTCTAGAAATTGATAAAAATGGACAAAGAAAAATTAGAAGTTTACAACTGCTCTATTGTTAAATGTCTCCTCTAATTCCAAAAAACTTTTAAAAAATATATTGAATTTATACGGCATGTAAAAGTAAATATGCGATTAGGGGGAACGACTAAAATTTCTTCAGGCTGTGAGTGTTTTCAGGTTTACAATGGGTATCTTTCAGATCTTGAGTGGCAACAGTAATACATAATAGAATTCATAATAAATTATTTCTCTAACTGTGTTTGGGTTAGGTTAGGCTTGAATTACCATCGCACTAGAGCAACACGAGGGCTATTGGCGACGGGCGTTTATTTTCGAACCACAGTCAAGTGACGAGCCGACACCTGAATAGGCACCCAACACAGCCGTTAGGGGCGATATCGTGTGCAACGTTAGGACTTTGATGGATATTCAACTTACACACCCTTACACGGGGTATTTTTCATTGGACATTATTGGTTGCACGGGCCGGCAGTTGCTTTGGCGATGCCCGGACCCGAACCTGGTTCCTTTCGCATGCTAGACGAGTGCCTAACCGACTGGGCTCCCCAGCCCGTTTAGTAAAAGTGAAAATCTGCAACCTAATCTTACATTTATTCATTCACTTCCCTTTAAACAGAATTATTTAAAAGTCACGGAGGAAACTTAAACAGACACACAATCCATTAACTGCTTCTCAAGTACCACACATTCACCCCTCTTCAAAGCGTTAGGTCCCCGTAGAATACTAATTAGCCACCAACTAACGGAAACTATTTGAGGATTCCGGACATCAGATAACGCGATGTTTGCCTCGGGGAGATCCAATACCGTTAACACCAGTTAATGTAGTGGAACAGGTTGACAACCATGAATAATTAAAACCTCGAGGTTGCATTGCAGGGTTATCGGGTGCAGGTATCTAGTGCTGATTTATTGTAGTTGAGATTAACTGAGAGATGCATTGAAAATAAATATAGTTAAGGTAGGCGAATACCCAAAATTCTAAAAATTTTACTATTACTTTAATCTTTTCCAAATTTCATATATAATGGGATTTCAAATATAATGAACAATGCTATTTAGTCATTTTTTTTATTTAAATATAATTTATTTATTTTAAAGAGTGTTTTTCACATAAAAATAGGGGTTTGCGCCAACACTTCTAGTATAAAAAGTTTTACATTAATTTACCTGAAATTTTTTACAAATGCTATTTCAATATATATCTGTGCCATGAACCTCTAACATCTGGTGTAAGTATACAAGTTTTTTTTTAAATGTCCAAGTGTAGGTTAATCGAAAAAAATCCTTTTTTGTGGTTAAATTATAATATTTTTTTAATAACTTTTTTTCCTGTAATTGCTATGTAACTCTAGAGGGTCATTGCATGCATCAGTTCAAAACGAAGAATTTAACACATAATAAATGTTCATAGGATGAAAATTCAATGTGGTAGACTTGTTGGCGTAAACCTCTTTTTTTAGTAGAAAAACACCGTTTAAAATAAATAAATTATATTTAAATAAAAACAAAAGCCTAAATAGTATTATTCATTATATTTGAAATCACTATGCCAAATTTGGAAAAGATTAAAGCAATAGTAAAAATTTTAGAATTTTGGGTATTCGCCTACCTTAAGAGAATTTAAGCCGATAGCGGTACCTTATAGGTTTGTAGGGTCTTAAAATAAGGTATCACAGGTTAAAAAGGTTATGTTTGTTTGAATTAGCGTAGCACTAGAGCCATTGACGAAGGGCGTCATGGGTTATAGCCACAGAAAAATGACGAGCCAGCACTTGCATAGGTAAAGAAATCAATTAACTTCCTCTCGAGAATTTTTCATTTAGCACAATTTTAAGTCCAAGAAATGTTAGAAAATCAAGTTGAGACCTTGCCTTCAAACAAATGTTACTCTTTACTAGAATTCAATGGAATGTTTGATATTAAATGTAACCTTTATTTTAAAAAGTATTTTCGCAATTTTTATATTAAAAAGGTTAATTAATCCTTATAGTACTTTTTACTAAATCTCAAAATGCAATTAATGCAATCAATGCATTTAAAATGACGACTAACAATTTTCAACTGGAAAATTGTCAATAATGAACTAATAAAACACTTATAAATATCAAATTTAGCATTCATTTTTTGTTTGATTACTTCCACTAAATATTTACAATCTAACAATTACTTTCTCCGGAAACAAAAAACCCCACACCAGCAGATATAAGCGAATCGGTATAACCATTAACAGCCATTACTAACAAATTGCATGCACAATTACTATGATTGTTTCAGATAAGGTAACAAAATATCGATTAAGCTAGACTTACATGGCCACAACTAGGAAACCGTTTGCATAATGACTGCCACTATCTCTTGTCCATCATTGGCCGATAATGGCGTGGACCGTAATTTTGGCCGGTTTGTGCACCAAAACTGCCGAAGTTTCCATCATTTTGTATTTTAGGCTTTTGCATGACTGAAGTCTGGGGAATTGCAAGTGGGAGTAATTAAAAGGGAATAAAGTGAATTAGCTAACGAATATCTAAAATAAAGTATTTGGAAAGCAGCTTAAATTGTGGGTGGGTTGATAATATGTGTGGTGTAGAAATTCTAATGGGCTTGAAGCAATGATACTCAACTGTAATTATATGCTAAAATTATAAAAATTAAAGTACAGATAAATTATAAAATGAATTCAATTTCTATTGAGTTTTAAATGTAAAAATTTCTAAAATGAGAAATTCAAATGAGCCTTTGTGAACTTTTTTATAATTCTAGAACCCTTATAAACCTTTGTACAAACGTATAGTGATTTTGAAAAAGTTTTTTGTACTTGAAGTTAAAAATTGCGGTGGAACTTCCCTTTATAGAAACCCTTATTTACCAATTATTTCTTTTAACTTTTTTGTAGCTCTTTGTTATACTTTCAGTTCAACACTTAGAAAAGCTGCTGACAAAAAAAAATAACAATTGCCAAGCCGAGTGTAAAATGAACGCCACGCTGCCCTCTTTAGCAGTGATTACCTCGCTTTGTATCTCTCAGCGTCTTTTGAACCCCTTTCCTAAACGCGAAAACCACAGCACCAAAGAAAGGGAAATATCATCGATATATTTTAACTGGTTATCTAAAGATGAACAATTGTCCATGAATTATTTAAGGGGTCGTAGGAGTCTTAAAAATGCGCAAAGAAGGTACTGCAAAGCATAGTTTTTAATTTCATATAGTTTTTTAACTACCCAATAATGAGTATAGTTTTCTTTATGTAATTCTATAAGATTTATTTAATATAAAACAAATTTTAAAATTTTTGAAACTTTAGCCAAAACTAAAAAAAATGATATTAAACATAAAACTATTTACAAAATTTCAAAATATTGGGATTAGGCTTGTCCGCCACATTTTGGGATCAAAATCGAAGAAATGACTCAAGAAAATGACTTTATATTGTACAAATGTGTACAAGCAAAGGTTATACCTAATTTTTAAGCTCAATTTTAATTAGAAAATATTTTTTAAAAATTTCAAATCAAAATTTTAATTTTTTTTAAGTTCTTAAAATAATTTCAAATTAAAATTGAGCTTAGAAATTAGGTATAAGTCTTTGTTAGTACATATTTGTACAAAATAAAGTCATTTTCTTGGTAATTTCTTCAATTTTGACCACCAAATGTGGCGGGCAAGCATAATCCCAGTGTTTTGAAATTTAGTTTTATGTTTGTTATCATTTATTTTAGTTTTGGCTAAAGTTTCATAAATTTTAAAATTTGTTTAATAATAAATAAATCCTATAGAATAACATATAAAAAAATTATACTTATATATTGAGTATAGTTAAAAAGTTATGAAATTGAAAACTGCTTTGTAGTACCTTCTTTGCACATTTTTAAGACTCCTATGACCCCTTAATGCTTCTCTGATACACTTCTTCTTTAACTTGTTTTTATCTTACCACTTATAACTTCCCTTTAATATTTTTTGCTTCAAAATCAGTATAATCGAAGTTCCGATTTAATACGCGAGAACTTTTGATTACAATGTTAAGGAATGTGTCATGTGCAGTCGTGTAGTTATAGAGCAATGTTATAAAATCAACACTTACTATAGATTATCTTTTGGACAAAACTGTACTAACGTTAGCAATATCTTAACCCTTTCAGTCTCAGTGATGCCATTTGGAATCATCACTGTCAATTTTTTTTTCTAAATGTTTATGTCCAGTTATGACCATCCAAACATACATTCGATTCTTCACATTTTGTTCCATTAGACAATATTTTACATTAATCTCAATAGAAGTCAGAACTACTATTTTTTTTATTTAGAAAAAAAGCTAACAAGCGTTTCACCTGATTTTTGGAAAGTTCACTGCAGTTCCACATATTTACAACACTATTTAAACTATTTCGGTTAAAATAATTACTAATTTTTTTAATAAAATGGTCAGATACCTTAAAATATTATATTTACAGATGTTAGAGGCTTATAGCAGATATGCATTGAAATAGCATCTGTAAAAAATTATAGGTGAATTAATGTAAAAATTTTATACCAGAAGTGTTAGCGTAAAGCCTTTTTTAGTTGAAAAACACCGTTTAAAATAAATCAATTATATTTAAATTTAAAAAATACCTAAAAAGCATTGTTCATTATATTTGAAATCACTGCGCCAAATTCGGGAAAGATTAAAGCAATAGTAAAAATTTTATAATTTTTGGGTATTCGCCTCCCTTAAGCATAGCTTTTAATACCATTTTAAAATTACAAAAAATAAACTGCTGCAGTTTGGTACTCGCAAAATGAATTTTATAGCATTACATAATAAACATAGATTCGTTAGTTACTTAGCATTTTTTTAAAGTACGTATACAAGTATGTAATTTCAAATATCTTTACGAATTAACATTGAATTTATTGTTCTAACAGAATTTTGGGTATTCGCATACCTTAAAGTAACAAAAACAAACACCACACTATTCTTTGAAACTAAATATCAACCCCATCTACCCTTAAGTTCAATTTCCTTCCACGTAGTTTCGGTCTTGTGCACGGTCGGTGCCTTGATTAACACACTCCCACCCCCGATGACGAAACGGAATTGCATTTTAATGAGTACTGTCTGCACAAACGAATAGGGGGGCGACTTGTTATCCTTTCATTCGAGACCAGGAGGAGGATTAGGAGTAATCAAACATGTGTTTTGGAGCATTTTGTAATTTTTTTAAGGGGGTTCGATACCCTCGAAAACTTTCTTTAATTTTACAAGTAGGGTAGACTGACCCAGTGAGTGAACAGGCCCCAGTGAATGAACATTTGGTAAATATAATTAAAAAATAAGGATTGCTACTAGATGGATTGGCAACACTGACTTCCTCAATTTTCTCGTAGGAAGCTATCGGACATATGGTCGGTTGTCCTGGCCATTAAGTCCTGGTGTTTATTCACTGGCAAATGCAGCGCCTTAAACGTTCATTCACTGGTTAGTCTACCCAAGAATTTTCAGTGATTTTTTCCACTTGAAGAGTACACGGAAAGAACCACTTGATTTTTTTAGGAGTCTTACGTTATGTGTCTGCTTGGCGGATAGTGGCGACACGAAACAGGTTTTCTTTTGGTTCTCATTTGCGGTACAAACGCTCCACTGATCTCTGGCGTGAATCAGGGTTGCCGCGAAAGAAAAACAAAGCGAGTAACTGGTTTCCTTATACCAATTTAGGCGATTTCACGCTATCGTTGCCAAAGAGGCCTATTAAGAAAAGCCTTCTACGAAATCAAGTGGTTCTTCCTGTGTACTCTTCACTTGCTAAGCAAACAAATTAACATACAATTCAATAGGGTAGACTGACCAGTGAATGAACAGTAGGTAAATACATTTAAAAAAAAGAATTAAAAATCATTCCACTGGATGGATTGGCTACACTGACTTCCTCTCGTCTAGTAAAAAGCTATCCGACATATGATTGGTTGTAATGGTTATTAATTAAAATCCAACATGTTTATTGACTGGATGTTCATTCACTGGTAAAAGTACTGTTCATTCCCTTGGCTTTCGTACCACTTTTTACCTGGACCCCCCCCCCCCCCCCTCCAAAGACCAAAGCAATGCAACATAAAGTCACCTTTTTTTTGTAAAATTTACATAATACAATTTCAGATGTGTTCACATTGTTATAACCCACAAACTATATTTTCTTAAAATGTATGAATTTTTAAAAAACAAATTGTGCTTAAGCGTTCATTCACTGGTTAGTCTACCATATTTAAATATATAAAAATTCTTACCAATTTTGTTTTTAATTAAAATTTTAGTTGATTTTTAAGCATTTTTAAAATCAATACTAGTTTTTTCTTTTGCATATTTTGACATTTTGAATATAACATCTTTGATAACATTTAGAGAAACATATGCATTTATATTTAAATTTAAGTGAAAAATTTCTTCAAAACAAATAACAAAATTTGACGGAAAAGCATGAAAAAGTGAATTTTCAACTTTGAAGGCCATTTATAAAAATTTGGTAATCATTTAATAAAATTGAAGAAAAATGATTAGTTGAATAAATTCGACAATATATGAATGACTTTCGCTATGCTAAATTTAAATTAAAACCAACGGTTAAGTGAAAAAATACCTAACAAGTTTTCCTTAAAATATAAAAAGGCAAAAAATAGTTACGATACATTATTGGAAATCCATAAATATTGTTAAATGGTAAAAGGGATTTTTAAAAAAAAAAACTAAGTCCAGAAATGTAAATGCATGGTTTGTGTTTTAAAAAAAATTCTACAGAGAATATTGTGTGATTTTTTTAATCATCTATAATTACATGATAATCAGAATTACATCATCATATCATCCATGATAATCAAATTCATGAGCTATATCCAGGATAATTAGAACTATTAATTACCCATAATGATCAACACTATTTTTCAATCACTACATTATTATTAATATCACAGTTCGACAAAAAAAATGCAAGTGTTTGTCCCGAAGCTACTTTGACGATTTTTTGTTTCTTTGGTGGTCCAATAATAGAGAAATAACATTTTTAGTCCAAGTTTAATAGGGGGATTCATCAGAGATCAAAAAACTGATTTTTTAACGTTTTTTCATAAAAAACGCATTTTTTGACGTTTTTTTTGGCTACAAACAACCTGCAACTGGTTCTTACCCCTATATGGGTGTTAAGTGAGTACCGATAGGCCATTTTGGAACTCTAACACCGCACCAAAACTGTCCAAATTAGCGATTACTGGCCCAAAACGCCATTTTTTAAGGTTATTTCATGTTTTATAGCGTGGCTACTTATTGGCTACAACCAGTAAACCTTCCTGCAACTGGTTCAATTACCTCTATGGGTGCTAAGTGAGTACCGATGGGCCATTTTGGAACTCAAACACCGCTCCAAAACTGTCTAAATTAGCGATTTCTGGCCCAAAACGCCCTTTTTTGATGTTATTTCATGTTTTTTTGCGTATGGAGCTATAATTACGTATCTGGATCTGCTTTCGAGATAAATAAAATTAAATTATGAAAAAAAATAAAACGAAAACATTTATACACTATATAAGAGCCCGAGCATTGTCAGAATAGGCAATTTACTTGGCCAAAAGCTCTATTTTTCGCTAGTATTTCACGTTTTATCGCGTATATTTGGCTTCGCACTAAATGAAAATATACCGATGTCTGTCTGTAGCTACTCAGTGAACACCGACTGACTTTTCTGACACTTCTGCAATACATAAGCATCGCACAACCAGCTAAGAGTTCACCTAATTCAAAATGTTGGCTTAAGTCGAAATGTCGTAAAACTGAAAAGATTAAGAGTTTTCTGCTTTTGATGTGAGGCAAAATGCAGGCTGGTTGTGCTGGATGTGGGCATAAATGTAGATACTCCACGATAAAATAAGAATAAAATAAAAGTCACCCCAAACAGTAATTTCTTTCTCTCAATAACACGTACCAGATTTCCCGGTGTTAGATACATACAGTCAATGACTAAAGTGTCCACACCCTCAACTCTTTTTGCCCGCACAATGACTGTCGGCTAAAACAAAACACGGAACTTTTGGCTAGAAAATCACCTATTTTAACCAAATGTGCGATGCTTATGTATTGCAGAAGTGTTAGAAAAGTCAGTCGGTGTTCACTGAGTAGCTACAGACAGACATCGGTATATTTTCATTTAGTGCGAAGCCAAATATACGCGATAAAACGTGAAATACTAGCGAAAAATAGCACTTTTGGCCAAGTAAATTGCTATTCTGACAATGCTCGGGCTCTTATATAGCGTATAAATGTTTTCCTTTTATTTTTTGTTCATAATTTAATTTTATTTATCACGAAAGCAGATCCAGATACGTAATTATAGCTCCATACGCGAAAAAACATGAAATAACATCAAAAAAGGGCGTTTTGGGCCAGAAATCGCTAATTTAGACAGTTTTGGAGCGGTGTTTGAGTTCCAAAATGGCCCATCGGTACTCACTTAACACCCATAGAGGTAATTGAACCAGTTGCAGGAAGGTTTACTGGTTGTTTGTAGCTAATAAGTAGCCACGCTAAAAAACATGAAATAACCTTAAAAAATGGCGTTTTGGGCCAGTAATCGCTAATTTGGACAGTTTTGGAGCGGTGTTAGAGTTCCAAAATGGCCTATTGGTACTCACTTAACACCCATATAGAGGTAAGAACCAGTTGCAGGTTGTTTGTAGCAAAAAAAACGTCAAAAAAGGCATTTTTTATGAAAAAACGTTAAAAAATCAGTTTTTTGATCTCTGCCGAATACCCCTATTAAACTTGGGCTAAAAATGTTATTTCTCTATTATTGGACCACCAAAGAAGCAAAAAATCGCCAAAGTAGCTTCGGGACAAACACTTGCATTTTTTTTGTCGAACTGTGTATTCAACATAAACTGAGAACGAATAATAAAATATTCGGAAGATTTGTGAGATTCATTTACACAACTATTTAATAGTTTTTTTAACACAATCTTTTGGCAAAAAACTAACTTAGTTTCAAAAATTATTTATACCAAGTATAAATTATTTCATTTATTTCTTATATCATAGCTCTACCCAGATACTCTATCTACAAACCTAAACACCCCATAAGCACATTAGTTGATGGGAAAATCTCCCTTTTCTAGAGCCCTGAGCCTGATAAATACCTTTCAACTGCGCGGGAAGTACATTCATGATGTCTTAAGCGAAACAAATCCCTTTTCTGCCCGATTCCTGTACGTGTCGCATCATCTCACTTCCAAACATCCACTTCGGCACGTACTTGTTCCAGAGATTTCTGCGGATTGTGTCTTAGGTCTGGTAACGTAAGTCAGGGACGTTTGAAGTCTTCTATAATCAGCATTTACTGATATTTTACGATTTACTTGCAAATAAACTCATCTTTGGTAGCGTTAAATTTCAAATATTTATTTTATATTTTTGCAAAGTGGGCTTAGTAAACAGCGTCAGCTATTTTCCCATTTACTTTTCATACTCTTTCGCCATTCCACCACATAATTCCATAAAATGTTAATAAACACTTTTGAATCTTTACAATATGGTTTTGGTTTGGATTGAATTATCGTCGCACTAGAGCTACACGAGGGCTATTGATGACGAGCCGACACCTGAATAGGCACCCAACGAACCTGAAGGGCGACCCCGTACGCAGCGTTAGGACTTTGAAGGATATTTAACGTGCAACTCCCTTACACGGGGTATTATTCGTCGGACATTTTTGGTTGCACAGACCGTTTATAGGTCGGCAGTTATTTTGGCGGTGCCTGTACCCGAACCCGAGACCTTTCGCATGCTAGGCGAGTGCCTAAGCGACTGGGAGCCCCAGCTCCTTTACAATACAAGGAGTAACGACATAGCTTTTTCGAGTTGGAGAAAAATTCCTTTCATCAACCAAGGAGTCAATTTAATCGGAATTTAGTTTCCCTTAGACCAATATTGATCCGAAGTACATTTTTAAGCTAATGACTAAAAGCAAAACAAGCCAAAACTCGTCAAAACCAATTTCAAATTTTATATTCATTCAATACAGGAGCAATACATAGTCAAAATTTATCATGCCTGAAGGTACTCAGGACTTACACTGGTATGCCCCGAAGACACCAATATGTTCAGGAATGTGGGTGGGATATGCCTCAACAGAGAGTCCGAGAAATTGCCAAAGGCTTTTAAGGTCCCTTTTCAAACTCAAACGAGATTCCGGTTAGAGAAACGTATTTTAAGGCAGTCATGTTCAATAGGATTTGAAGTTTAGACATAAATTAGGTCTTTTCAGGATGTTAAGTTTCAAATGGTAGAAGATATGCAAAATTCTATACATCTGTGAATAGGTTTGTGGTGACATCAAACTTGAAAGGTAGTTTTCCAGAAATTTGGTTTAGTATTGATGAAGTCTAAGTTAGATGGATAGAAGTGATGTGGTTTAAAAAGAATAAAGTAAAATTCAATGCATTAAAGTAATTATATTATCATTTCATTGAGTTAAAGATCGGAAAATATTTAGACTTGGGCAACTTTGGTTTTTATGGGTAATATTATCCCAAAAATTAGAATATTCTTTGACTGTGAATCATAAAAGGCTCATTTTCAAAAGAGACATACTTTTAAATCATAAAATGTAATAACTAGTTTGTTTTTTTAAGTTATTGTATATTTAGTTGTCTTTAGATAAACAGTAAGTTTTAAAAGTTTGATAAAACAATCTAAAAAATAATGGAAGCATAAAAATTACATTTTTAAAGAACAAACGTAAACTGTGACATCGAAATCATTATTCGATATTAATTTAAAAACCAAAAGTATAAAATTATAGTGCTTTTTATAACAATTTTCGAATGTTTGCAGCATTTTTTCTAAAAATATCTTTAAAATTCTCTACTAGAAGTATTCTTTAGAAATTCGTTATCAAAGCACTTGCACGCTTGAGGTTTATATACCACATAAAAACATGCTACGTAGGCAAAATCATTACGCGCGACTAATAAATATTTCAAGAACCAAATTACTTTTACTCAATAGCAAATAAAAAAAGTATTCACTTCATTTTCTTCATGCGCAATAAGCGATGAAGACGGCCAAAAACTTGTTAGGAATGCCGCCTTCACAGTGTAAGGTTTCACCCGTTTGCTTAGTCTAAAAATATACAGAGCAATTTCTCAGCCCGTGCTTTAAGGCCATTCCCTTGCAAAAATATTTTTTTTTTCTCTACCTTATTTTTTTCAAATCTTCCCTTTTCATTTTGGAAATTTATTTTTAGATAATTTTCTCCCCGCTTTAATGTGGGCCATAAAAGTTCTTTAGCGTCTTCGCAACAAGAAATATCGCTTCTTTTGAGTTTGTTTTAACTGATGGTTTACGGTGCTGTATAAGCAGTATTTCGTTATTTTTGTTTTAACATGGAGGTTTTTTTTCCCGGGGTTTGCGTGGTTCTTTGAACCTACACGCGAAAGTTAACGAGAAAAAATGTAAATGGATGAAATAAAATCACGCTATGTTCCAGTTAAAACCAATAAACCATTTTCAAAACATTTGAAAACATTAATGCGTTTAGGAAATATTTAATGCATACGTTTCATCGCGTTCATACGCATGTTTAATTTGTTTAACATATTCATTATTAACGAAGCAAACATTGCCTACAATAATTGAAAGATATAATTGGGTAATTTTTAATAGAAAATTCTTAAAGAACGAGACGGCCGTATAAAAAGGTAATATATCCAATAGTTTTCAAATGTTGTGTTTAATGAATTTAAAAATGTATTTAAGACGCATTAAAGCATTTTTCCATCGCGTCTTTTAAGTTAGTTAAATCCTTAGAATTTCATCAAAATCTGTTGCATGAAAAATTCATTAGTATTATTTAACTTACCTACACTTTTGAGATTTATTTTTGAAAGGACGTTATTATGAATTAATATTTTAAAATGTATCTGAAGGTTGTTTCATCTTAAAAATGCTAATCTTTTAAAGTTTTCTACATATCACATTAACACAATTCATCGGGATAATGTTACAAATTAATTAACAAAGTGCATTTATAACGTACATTCCATACAAGAAATTAATAGTAAAAAAACACTTTTTTAAAGAAGCGTAACATTTAAAGATCAAAATTCAGTTTCAAAAACATTACGAATAATTTACTAAAAATAAAAAATAAAAATGAATATAGTAAAATATCTCTTTGGGAAATATAAAATAAAACTTCACTTAGGGAATCCGCTATAAAAAAATCTATAAAATCCCATTATCTTTAATTCAACTTAAAATGTGTTAAGACGCCTCTACGTGCTACTGACAGAACAAAAAAAATGCAGTTAATCGAAATCGGATTCCCCATGGTAAGTTCATTAGTAAATGTTTTAATGACGTTAGAGATCCAGATATAAATAAGGTTTCGATCAGAGAGTCCAATCAGTTTAGTTCTGCCGTCTTGCGTTACAGAGGAATCCACTGTCTGAACTATTATTATAGGCACACAATGTGTATAGTTAAAGGTAATTTTGATCAGTTGAAATATTGTGTATCGTAAGTATCTAAATTTTATGATAAATAATCCAAAATAAATGAGTAATGCATTCTATGAAGTAAAAAATATCTTAAAATATCGAAATATATTTGGAATTTTTATGATACCAAATGGGGTGTGATATTTTATTTTATGTTTTCCTTTGTGACAAATTTTCAAACAATTCCCTAAAAATACCTCTAATTAAAACGAGGTTTCATTGTAAACGAGTAAAATTGGCATATTTTAGGTCTTGAGTGGCAACAGAAGTACTGAATGAAAATGAATTTTGCGAAATAAAATGGTTAATCAATGTCACGAGTGAACCAATCTGAGAACCAACAGATAACCAATCAGAGCAGTGATCGAAGGAAAACCAGGAATGAAAGCTGGAATGAATTACGTCACCTTATGTAAGACAATTGCTGAATCTCTACAGCATTTCATTTGTTATGTTGTGACATAAATATCGATTTGATTCAAGGAACTCCCACGCACTTAACACATTTTAACTCTGACCTTTAAAGAAATATAAATGATGCAAAGATGTTTGTTTGGAAGAAGTTTATACATTCGAACTGGCTTAACGTGAAACCACTTAATGTAAAACTTCATTTTAGGTGAAATTAGAGTATTTCCTCATCCTATTAAGTTTTGAGCAAAATCTAGGAAGGAAGCTTTGAGTAGAACGATTTAGTCCCACAAGAAAGTTTCGAATACAAATTTTAAAACTCTATCTAAACGAAATCTAATATATTTATTTAAGAATATTTTTCAAGTTCTTTCCCTCACAAAATATAATTTCTCATTAACTAAAGTTTTGGTTTTCGTAACCTCTCAAGACAAGACCAAAATCCTACACGTATATTCTTAATCCGAACATTCTTTTCATACATGTGATAAAAAGTATGTTTTTCACACAAAGACATTTAAAAACAAATTCTGTTTAATAGTTAAATAAGGAGACGCTTCAAACTCTAAAAATAAAATAAATTGTGATGTTGAAAAAAAAAGGCCGTATCACTTATTTGTAGATAACATATCATTTTAATCTTAATTTTTAAAGGCATTGCACACGTTAAACCTCTTGCGACCTGGCGTCCCCAATTCGGGAAACTTTTTAAAACATCCCCACAAACAATTAACACTTAGTTTCTAAATTGACCTGGTCCGATGGAAGATCCAAATATCCGTTTTCCGCCTTTGATTACAGATATCAGTCATTTATTTCTATAAAAAATTGAAGTTGAATGAGTGTCAATACGACATTAGGGTTCTTAAAAAAATTATTAAATTTTTTAATACTTTTCAAAAAGTTCTGTTTTTAGTTAATTTTTGAAAGCATTTTGCAAAAAAAAAAAATAATAATAATAATATGTTGACTACAAAAAAGTTGCACAGCCTTTTTTGTTACATTTATAGCACAAAAAAATTGCTGAGTATAAGGCGTGTCCTTATATACATAATTCTCTAACTATAAACATTTTTTTTTTTAAAAAAAAACGTACTTTTTAGCATAAATTTAGAATTTGTATGAAAAATTTGTTTAGATTAAGAATATGCGTGTAGGATTTTGCTCAGGTCCCAACTTAAAAAAAAAAACATTCATGAAGTCAAGATAAGCTTTGTCCCTCAACAAGAAAACGACCCCAGACCTCGTTCCTGTAGGAGAGCATTGGAACGTGCCAGGAAGTGTCAGGTGACAGACATATCCATGAGTCGGGGCAGAGGATATGGTGGTATGATGGACGGAAAATGTGACAGGGAGCACGTGTTATTGGGTGACAATCCTACGCAGTGCAGGAGACTGATGAATCGCTGGTGGATTTGGGGAATTACACTCCTTGCCAACCTAAGTTGGGTAAATAGAAATATGCTATGGAGAAGATCCTTCCGCGCATGTGAAGAGTTCCATAAATTACTTGTGAATCCATCCAGAAAACATGTTCAGAACATTAATTTTGAAGGTCTAACAGATTTGAATATTAATTGAGAAAATTTGGCAATTTTATCAGAATGAAAAGTGTATTTTGGTTAAATTGTATTCGGATCATTTTGCATGTAAATATTACCTTACAAGAGTTTCCAACTAATGGACCAACCGCGCTTTTAATTCTGTCTTTTTACTCTTTGTTTTTACCCAAGTTAGGTTGGCAAGATTAGTTTCCGCATTGCTTATAGTTGTATATATTTGTATTCCATTAAAAAAAAGTTGTATTTGTTATATATTTATTTAACTATGAAAAAAATTATAATTGTTTCTTGTTGTTCATTCATTTGTTATGGTCCATTTATTGGTACTTTTCCGATTCGCGGACGTAAACAATGAAAAATGTACAAACACAGTCAAATGAAATGCTTCAAATGGAAACTTAACTGTGTATACTGTGATTGTCTCCAGGAAATTTTAGATTATCGCCAAAGATTCTGTTTGGCGAGATTTGAGCTCGCGAAAAGGAAAAATAACCATTTATTAATTATGGTGTCGCAGGTACCATTTTTAAATACATTGGATGCTTCTTGACTCTCCGACACTAACTTTTAAGGACCTCATCAATAATAGTTTCTTGTTTATATAAATTAATTTAACCATAGATAACTTCTATCCATGAAACGTGAAGTGATAGTCCAACGCTGTGGTAGAAAACTGATGAATTAGTTGGGACATTTGGGTATAGGGGGCATTTTTAATGCATAATAGTGTTCCTCTATAACTGTATTTTTAGAAATAAACTAAATTTTTGAAACTCAACTATACTAGTGTAGATTCCAGTATAAGCGATTATATTTCATAATTTACTGCTCGGACTCAGCCTGGCTTACATTACTCAGCAGTTTACGTTTCTAAAGCAATTTTTTTGTCCGTCCACTATCGTAGTGGAAAGCAATATATTTATTGAGGTAAAAGTGTTGCACTAAAGGTGAAGCTTTCAATAAACTTTCAACTGGACACACTCCATGGTACATATCTTCTAAATTCCAGTTAAAACTACATGAATATTTTAGTTTAAAAAGCTTATTAAAAGATAGCGTAAAGCAATGAATAAGAATAAAAATGAATATGACAGTTAAAATTAATTTAAAACACATAATCCATTTTACAAATCTTAACAAAAAAAATTATCATGCGATATGCATAAAAAAGAAAAAAAGAAAAGAAATAGATACTTATCTGTAAAATAGTCATAAAAACTACTAAAAATAGATTTTCCAAACCCTTCAAGCGAAAAAATGAATTTAAAATTCAATCATACAAATCTTATTTTTAGAAATGAAAGAATTTGCTGAACTTAGAAACAAAAAAAAACTTACATGCCACAAGCTATCTTATAAGGGAAAAAAACCTAGTAAAATTCAAATTTACAATTTACTAGGACTCAAATCAATTCAACCGGTAAAATAGGATCCACGGGCAGATTAAAACTTAGCGGTAGCAGATGTTTTTTTCGGTTTCTCCAGAACTCCAAATTGTTTTCTGAAGAGCAGCGAATGCAATCGAAATGTCATTTCTTATCAGCCTTCAATTAATCTATTCCAGGAGTTTTGTGGCTTCCGAATTTATTTCTAAGTAGAAGTGCGCTTTCTTAAGTTTAATTTGTTTCCGCAAAATCGATTATTCAAGTAAGTAGAACTCTGATAATATCCGAACATGGTAAAGTGACTTATCTTCTATATTGATAGAATCATCCAACGTCTGTGTTGATTTTTTCAAGAATTTAACTTTTTTAGTTTATTTAAAGAAAAATGATTGTTTTGAAATTGGTTTGGATAATGTAATAAGTAAATTTAACTGATCAAGTTAGGTCATTACAAAATTCGTACAGTAACAAAAAGACTTTGAAAATACATTAAAAACAATTTTTAAAGCTAAACGAAATTTTAAGTTATGGATGGGTATTACAGGTTTTTTCTGATAGGATTTATATTTGACATAATGGAAAGGAGAATATTAAATTCGACTTGAAAGCGTAAACAATACCGGCTTTCTTTTTTGTTTAGGGAAAGGGGTTTTATAAGGGAAAAAAATCTTGATCTCTAACGGACGATATTTCATGTTATTCAAACTTTTGTTTCTCTTCAGTAAAAAAAAAGTAATGTCTTCTCTAATGAGGCTGCAACATTGGCGGTCAAGCATTTGCAGACTCGGCATATTCCCCGGAACCGAGTCATTTTTTGTGGCACCATCTAGACGACTCTCGCTACCAATTTTGACGCGGAGATAAGAATAAATCTGAGCTCTCTGTGGATGTTAAAGTGTGCCAAGATTTAATTTTGCCGAGAGAGCCCAAGCCCAGGGATCTCTTACATGCCACATCATATGACATGCGTCCTCAAGATTTTAACACCCAGAAAATCCGACGACTTAGCCGAGGCTCGAACCCGCAATCTTGGGCTTACGAGACAGACACGTTTAACCTCTCAGCCACCGAACCATAAAAGTAATGTACAAGTGCAGTGTACCTCAACTAATGAAAGCTTTTTTTAGTTTGCTATTTGTCTAACAATCAGTAATTTCTATTGTTTAACAGAATAAATGAAAGTAACCGAGGACTCGTCTTTCGATTTGAACAATGCTAAACACGTTCCCCGCTATGGGTAGTTACATGGTAAAAACGCCACTTTTCCCCTTAAACGGTGCGATAGATTAAAAAGAGTTTCTTTCCTACTCCCGATTTCGAATGAACTAAAATTCGATTGTGTAAAGTTTAAAATGAGTTGAGGGTATCTCAGTTTTAATTTACGAATGTTGCTAGGGAATATTTATTGACCAGAAGAACTTTTGATTGAAAACATTTTGTTTAGAGAAACAACAGATTTTCGAACGATTTAATTAATTTTATGAATGCTCAACGTGCCATCTTCTGTGAGGCGCCATATTGAAATAAGTCGTTAAGGAATAAAATTTTTTTTAAACTATTTTTGCTAATTAAAATCTAAAGCCAATCAAATCCTTTTGTTAACTGATAGTACAAAAACCAATTTGAATATTTATCTTAATGTTATTATAAATATACATGTCTATGTTTACACTCTAATACAATAGTTCTTTTTTTTTTAATTATATTTAGAAATCTTATGTTTTTATACGCAACTTTGCAATACATCTGCTTTATGCGATATTTGATCTGATACTAAACAAACAAGGTATCATTTACGAGTAGATTTTTATTCACAAATAATTGAAAATATTCGACTCTCTGTAAAAGTATCAACCTAAAGTCAGAGTTATTAAGGAAAGAGTAGAGGTGTCTATCAGTTCAAATGGTTTGAAGTCAGGGATGTCAGGTTTTTTGAACTACTGCGCATAACAAACCGGCACTGACGTATCCCAAGATGCACCGCTTTAGCAGGGTTTTTTAGCTACTGCGCTTAAAGATGAATTAGCAATAGATGTCGCAGTCTTCAAAAGTTTTTCAGAGAGCCAGGTGTAATCTTTTTCTTTTGCTCCGTAATGCGTTCAGAAGCCTATACGAAATAAAATATTTATATGCCCGAGATTCTCAATGATACAGATGTAGACTGTAGAGGGAGACTAATTTTGCGGGAGAGGTTACTTTGGATGAAGGATGTTGCTTTGTAGCAGAGTGTAAACTAAATAGAGAGTGTGACAACCACCAGCAGGTAAAACTAAGATATCTTTATTGATAAGACAGAGACACAATACAACAGTAAGGCTAGTATATAAAGGAAACTCAAGTTGCGCACGCAATTGATAGGTACGCATTTGGTTTCCGGATGTACTTGGATTTGCATATTGCAACACCCTCCCTCAAACCAAAGACATCCGAGAACCACAATACTACTAAATTTTACAAGAAATACTAAATTTTATAATTTCAAAAAACTAATCAGTTCACTTAACATGATCACAAAAAAATAACATCCAACTTCAATGAGAAATTAACATTTCAAACAAACATTATATTTCTAAATTTTTCAAATAACAATTTCCCAAGTGGTTTGGTTAACAAGTCAGCAATTTGCCCACTGGAAGGCAAAAATAATATTAATACAGTTTTATCCTGAACTTTTTCTTGAACAAAATGATATTTCACATTTATGTGTTTAAGCCGTTTTGGTTGTTCACAAGACTTGCTTATTCGAATAGCAGATTGATTGTCCTCATAAATAGGTATTATCACATTTTCATAAGATCCAAACTGTAGTTCTAGTAACAGATTACGAAGCCAACAAGCTTCAACTACACTTTGGCTTAATGCAATATACTCCGCTTCCGTAGAAGAAAGAGCGACACAAGTCTGTTGTTTAGAACACCAAATTACTAAACAATTGTATATTTGAAAGCAATACCCAGTCGTAGATCTCCTAGTAATTTCATCGCCACCCCAGTCGGCGTCAACAAAGCCTTTAACTAAATTAGAGTCCAAATTCTTCCTATATACTAGTTTTAATTGAATAGTACCTTTAATATAACGCAATACTCTTTTCAAATGTAACAATAATTCATTATTCCCACAATTTTGATACCTGCTTAAGATGCTAATAGAATTACATAGGTCGGGTCTGCTTCCAAGCATTGCATACATAATACAACCGATAATTTGTCTACATAGAGTTTCATCCGAGTTATTACATTTTTGTTTACTCAAAGAATTATAGTCAAATTTACTATCCATTGGAGTAGAAATACTTTTACAATCAAACATGCCAAATCTTTTTGAAACATTTTCTAAATAATTACTTTGGTCTAAAGTTAAGGTACCCTCACTTACATCTTGAGAGATTGATATTCCTAGGTAATATGATACAGGACCTAAATCTTTCATTTTGAAATTTCTGTTCATTTCAGATTTTAACTCATCTATTTGTTTAGAGTCAGAACCTGTTAAAATTAGATCATCTACGTAAATAAGTAGATATAACTTACTAGTTTCAGTAATCCTGTAATACAAACAATGACCATTATCAGATTTCACAAAGTTTTGAGAAAGCATAAAATCATGAAATTTTTCGTACCAATACTTAGGTGCTCTTTTTAACCCATAGATAGACTTTTTAAGTTTACAAACTTTCCCAATAGGTAAATTACAATTTTTAGGTAAATACATGTATAGATCCTCCTTAAGTTCACCATGTAGAAACGCACTACAAACATCCATTTGATAGATTATCCAGTCAAAATTTACACTTAATGCCAATAACATTCTTAAGGTATTTAATTTAGCTACAGGTGAATAAAGGTCTTCGAAAATCACTTTTTTCTGCTGAAATCCTCCAGCAACTAACCTGCATTTATATGATAAGATATTACCTTTATTATCTCTTTTAATTTTGAAGACCCACTTACTATCAATTACCTCAAAGTCATTAGATTTGTCGACAATGTCCCAAGTCTCATTTTCAGATAAAGCTGCAAGCTCGGCATCTATGGCTTGCTTCCACTTTCCAGACGAACTCGATTTCATGGCTTCTTCGTACGTTGTAGGCTCCTCCACGTCTGTTATGCTCACGTAGCTGGTTTCACAGTCAGGATACCTGGAGGGTTTCTTTAGTTGATCTCTAGGTCTAAGAGTCATTCTAGTATAACTCTGTGAAGTAGACGAGGCTTCACTGTTGCTGTCGACATCAGTAGCAGTTGATTGGTTGTTGCCTAGTACGTCCATCTTGTCCTTCTGTGAATTAGAGGAGTCTTCACTGCTGTCAGAATCCACTTCTATTTGATGGTTGTTGCCCGTGACGTCGAGCTGTTCCTCTTCTTGTTCCTTCTCAAACACTCGCACACAATTATCATTTGGATAATACGAAGTACTTTTATTCGGGTTGACTACTAAATCTCTGTGCAATGTCACAGTGTTAGTTTTTGCGAAATACACCCTAAAACCTTTGGTTGTTTCACCGTATCCAACAAAGATGCCTTTTTCACTCTTAGGATCTAGTTTTCTTCCTTTTTCTTTAGGAACATGTACCCATACTTCTGATCCAAATGTATACTTTAAATTTTTCACATCGAAAACCTTATTTTTCCACAATTCGTATGGAGTCTTTCCTTCAACCGAACTAGTTCCAGTTCTGTTAAGTACATACACTGCGGTGTTTGCAGCTTCTGCCCAAAATTTCTTTTCAAGTTTTGCAGCCAGTAACGTTGTGCGTGTAGCTTCCATAATAGTCCTCATTTCGCGTTCAACACGCCCAAGTTGTTGTGGGTTATAGGCTACAGTTGTTTGATGTTCAATACCGTGACTAATCAAGAGGTTTTTAATTTTACGGTTATTAATTTCCGTGCCATTGTCGGATCTTAAGACTTTAATACTTTTGTTCAATTGGTTTTTACACATCAATATGAACTCCGACAGTTTATCGTGCACTTGATACTTATTTTCCAAGAAGTACACTTGTCTAAAATGAGAGTAGTCGTCTTTTAGTACGAACATGTAACGAGATTTTCCGATTGATTCAACTTCGATCGGACCACACAAATCAGCGTGAATCAATTCGCATATTTTGGAAGACTTCGACTTGCTTTCTTGAAAAGGGCTACGATGTTGTTTTCCTTGAACACATGCATCACAAAATGGGTTTTCTGACGAGACTTTTTCCCAACTAATATCATTTTCGGCTAAAACTTTCTTTACGTAGTCAAAATGTTGATGCGCTAGTCTTTCATGCCAACACATTAAATTTTTCATTTTACTTTCTGCAACACAACACGTGTCTTCTTGATTTATTAGCAAATTTGGTTCTACTGGCTTATTTTTATCTAGACTGAACATCATTTTAAACAATTTCCTTTCACGTTTGGCTACCGCGCAAATTAATTTTGATTTTCTATGAATAAATTTAGCACTAGCATAATCTGATATCATATACACTCCCTTGTCTAAAGCTTTACCTTGGGAAAACAAGTTAATTTCCAATGCTGGAACATACAAAACGTTCTGCAACTCAACTTTAAAAAACTTTTCACCGTTAAATGAATTAACAAAAACTGACCCAATGCAAGTTCCAGAAATAAAACTACCATTACCAATTTTTACTTGTTTGGGCTCTTTTAACTTCAAATATTTACTAAACATACTTATATCATTGCACATATGCTCACTCGCCCCAGAATCTAAATAAAAGTTTGCATCACAATTTGAATCTACTATCCCCATAAAGGCAAAATCACCTTTACCATTTTCGTTATCACTAAACTTAATATTCTTACTTTTCCTGAAGTAACAATCTTTGACCATGTGTCCCTTTTTACCGCAAAAATGGCAGGTCACGTTTCTAGTTTTCTGGACGTTATTTTGCACATTTTTACTAAAACAAAACGCCTTTTTGTGTCCCAACTTCCCGCACGCGAAGCATTTTATATTGCTCTTTGCTGCCAGAGCTACAGTCACTTCTCTAGTTTTTAGTCTTTCCTCTTCGACCAACAGACGCGCGGTCAAGGTATCCAAGGTCCTCTGATCATCAGCAACCGATTCCCATGCCGAAACAAAATGTTTGAACTGTTCAGGAAGAGACATGATTATCTTGGTTATAACCATCTTTTCAGGAATTTCTTCACCTAGTTGTCTAATTTCTGCAACTATATTCTGAATTTTCGAAAGAAAGTTCATCACACTATCTTCGAACTTCAAGCTGTAGAAATTTTGCTGTAGTAAGTGCACACTAACATTCGAACTTCGTTCATACACAGCACACAACTTGTTCCACATCTCATGAGCCGATGTGCACGACATGATGTGAGATATCGGACTCGAATTCATTCGTGATACCAGAATTTCTTGTGCTTTTGCGTCTTTCGAGATGAAGGCGGCATACCCGTCAGCAGTTGGCTCCGGTTTTACAGTTGCTCCGCTAGTCACATCAAAGAGACCTTTAGATATCAAGCTTAATCTAGTTTGAAACTTCCACACGTTCCAGTTGATATCACTCAGCTTAATAAAGCTACTACCCTGCTGGTGTAATTCTTCATCCATTACAGCAAACTCACACCACACTCGCTTTTACAAATTAAAATTAACTTTTATTTTGAAACTTAATTTTAAACTAACAGGTCGGCACTGGGCCCATAACCTGTAGCAGAGTGTAAACTAAATAGAGAGTGTGACAACCACCAGCAGGTAAAACTAAGATATCTTTATTGATAAGACAGAGACACAATACAACAGTAAGGCTAGTATATAAAGGAAACTCAAGTTGCGCACGCAATTGATAGGTACGCATTTGGTTTCCGGATGTACTTGGATTTGCATATTGCAACATGCTTTCTTTGTACTAACTTAATATTTAAACTAAATCATAAAATTAAAATATTTATCTTTTATTACTCTTTTAAAAATTACTCTTACGTTATGCTTTTAGATCAATACAATTTTTCGCAACAGCAAATCAACAAATTTTAAAATACAGATAAATGCATAAATTAAATGCGTTGCGAATTAATTGTACGTTGGTAATTTTAAAATGCAGAATTTATCAAATGTGTACACTCTTAAAACAAACGAGCGAATTTAACTCAGTCTGAGTAATTTTCACTAATCCAGTCTTGAAAATGCACTTCTCCGAAAGGAGTGGATCCTTTGTGTGTTAAACCTCCAACAGGATCTAACTCAGTATGAGTTAATATTCACTCCTTTCCAGTGTCGAAAATGCACTTCTCCAACTGGAGTGGATTTCACTCTTTTGTTTTAAGAGTGTAGATCTCTAAAGTTTCGCAAGAAGTTTTAAGGAAATTTAAAAAATTAATATTAGCATGAAAGGCGCAGATGAAGCCCGTAGAAGGAAATAAAGTACTATATATGCTACCTTAACATAACAGTACGAGACTTAAGTACTTGATTTTCATGCAGTTCGTTAAAAATGTGTTATTATTAACAAAACTATTCTTCCTCAAAATTTTAAATACGAATTTTTCTGTAAATATTTTAGGTGTATTAATTCCATTTACTAAGTTTTCGGCTAATATACTTTTTCGATTATCAAAATTCAATATCGAGTCAATATTTAAGCATGAAACAAATTGCGGCTGCCGATCCAGACACTTTAAACAGCAAACACTCTAGAATACTTAAACGCTTCTTAAATTTTTTCACTCCGTCTATTTCTTTGTCAACATAATAACTTTGCATGTCGTGAAAGATAAGCACGTATCTTTCCAGATCCTCGTCCCAAAACGCAATTACTTCTCCCATTTTACATTATCCCGAGCCATTCCTGGATGTTCCGTCTACTTGCTTTTTGGCCATTACATTTTTGCAAAAATTCGATATCTTCTCTGGGAAATAGAAACGTCTCCTACCTTCGATAGTGTCACAGGCACTTCTTCCATCCATCGGAAATGAAAAATGATGTCTCCTCATTTCGATAGCCTAGTTTGAAACAGTTCCGACTGACAATGTAACAAGTTTTTTTTTATATAGGGTAGACTAACCAGTGAATGAACGTTTAAGACGTCACGTTCGCCAGTGAATGAACACCAGGATATAATGACCAGGACAACCAACCATATGTCAGATAGCTTCCTACTACATGGAAGGAAGTCAGTATTGCCAATCCATCAAGTGGAATGATTTCAATCCTTATTTTTTATTATATTTACCAAATGTTCATTCACTGGGGCCTGTTCACTCACTGGTCAGTCTACCCTACACGAAAATTCCAGATTTGTCAGTATCACATTAGAGTTCTATATGAGCCGTCGGAGTAATTTTGAAACGCAGTTTTGTCTGGTTTGGTTTGATTTGAATTATTGTCGCACTAGAGCTACACGAGGGCCGTTGGTGACTGGCGCAATTTCGTCTGGAGGCCGATACCTGATGTCCAGCCATCCAACGCTACGTTAGATGCGACATGGCTTCAATTTGGTTTTTATTATCGTCGCACTAGAGCTACACGAGGGCTACATATACACTCTTAAAACGAACGAGCGATTTTAACTCGGTCTGAGTAATTTTCACTCCTCAAGTCTGGAAAATGCACTTCTCTTTTAGTGGATCCTTTGTGTGTTAAACCTCCGACAGTATCACTCCAAACGAGTGATTTTAACTCAGTCTGATTTAATATTCACTCCTTTCCAGTGTCGAAAATGCACTTCTACTGGAGTGGATTTCACTCGTTTGTTTTAAGAGTGTACGACATTGTACTAAAGCCATTGGACAAAGGCTAAATCGACGTGTATCGAAACAATAATAGTTTTATAATTTGGACTATTTAACTACATACCATTATGTTAATGGCCAACTTCATTCTTACAAGGCCCTCGCGACCTTTGTTTCACACCAGACATGCATCCACGGAGAACTACTGAATTCAATCGGACAAAAAAAGTTACTAAAAAAATGGAATCATAATGTTAAAAGGACAACATCCAGTATTGCGAGATATTAAAGACTATTTACAAGATACACGAGAGCGACTATGCTAAACAAACTCTTCAAACAAATTTGTATTGTAACTAGGTTATCATTTGTCCAAACATAAAAGTAAATTTTGAGCTTAAATTACCCTCAGCTTCTTATTTAAAAAATCAGTTTCTTGCTGAGGTACATGGAACCATTACTGAAATCCCATAATGAAGAGGATTAAGGTAGAAGTTGCCTTAGTTTACGGTAAGGTTATTCATATAAAAAACCTTATGAGCATAAAAAGGAATTTTTTATTTCTAAAAACTAATATTTAAAAAAATCCATTCAAGCTTAATTTACTCAAAACCAATCAAGAATAAGTTACATTTTTTTCAATCTAGCATATAGAAAAGGTAAAAAGGAAAATGTTCCTTGTTGAGATGCTAAAATGCGCAAGGAGACGTGAATGAAGGTTTGTGAAAGACGTCGTTACAGTGTACTGTGTTATCTTCATACAGAAAAGGATTTTTGTTCGTTTATTCCAAAAACTATTTTACCGAAATGTCTTAGTTCTTTTTTTGAATGGCTCCACTGTAAATGAAAATTCAAAATGGATTCTTTTGGGAAGAATTGAAACATAAAAAATATTTTAGTTTTGTAAAAAGGGGAGTTGTTTCATTATAGCGTTCTAAAAATGTTTAAAATGTAATACTATGTGATGTAAATGTTTTTTTATTCAATTATAAATGCTAATTTATTATGTTAAACATTAACAGATGTGGTTATTCTTATTTTATGAATTTGAAACTAATAAATATTTTAGCGCATTATTTAATAGATATTTTTAAGAAGTAAACTTCATTACATTTATATTGCAAAGTTTACTCAAATTTAAATTTCAATGAAAATTAAATGGGTAGTGTTCCTCGGTAGACAGGTAGACAGATGTCCGTCAGGACGTATTGGGCAAGACAAATATTCAATAATTAAGTTAAACCCAAATGTTCGAAATAGGTGTAATTGGAGATAGTATGCAGAACTATTTAATACATTTTCATTATTCATTAACTATTTAATAAATTTTCATTATTCATTAACTATTTAATACATTTTCATCATTATTATAATTATTTTCATTCGGAACTAATAATACATTCATAAATAAAAAAAGTTGAAAATATGAAATATTTATCAAAAAGTTAATTATTCTTGAAATACGGACTTTCCACGAATTATTTAATCTGAACCATGTAATTTAAACAACTTCAAGCCCCTTTATTTATTAAATATAATAAATTCCCTCTAAATACAGATATATGTAAGGCTGAGGGGGTTTTTTTGGCAGAAAAACTTAGATTCACTGTTCTTAAAACACTATAAACTGTTCCTTTTTAACTTTTAAGAAACTTTTTAGATTCAAGAAAATATGAACCATTACTAACATAACATTCATATTAAATAACTTTTTAAAGTATTCTATCACTTTAGAAGGATTTAAAAAATTGTGTGCGTGAATAAGTACAAAGACCAGTGATGAATTACTCAGAAAATTGAAACACCACACACAATTTGTATCATTCCTCGTTATCTAGACCTATCACTCTCCAATAACTCCCCAATCACATACGTGACGTCCTTATCTAAGAGCGAAAAGCCCTGTATTTGGACGATTTTATCGCCGAAACGAAAACAATTTTCTCTTTTTTCTTAGGGTCTCTGTTCTGTGTCAGTGGCGTGACCTGCTACCTGTCAAAGGGGGTCGCAAGTGGCGAGCCTGGAATTCAGAAGAATGAATTGCGTGACCGGCTGGGGGGATGCTGCCGAGATTGATTTGAAGGAATCGAGGTGGGAATAAGATTAAGATGCTTTGGTGTCAAAAAAAGGTTGGCTTCGTGAAGAAATGATTTTTTCATAATACGCCCAAATAAATGAGAATTATTTGGCAGTATTCTTTAGCAATATTCTGGATATCAGCTTATCTTTGCTCTGATTATTAAAACGTAACTGTTAAAAAATTAATTCATTAGACCCTTAGAAACTTCGATGCCGAATAAAACTAAGGCTATAAATTTAGTTTGTATACCTTAATTTGCCCTACATATAAGTTTTTCAATAACTATGATTTTCATTTGCTTTATATATTTGGTTTATTTAGATAAGTTTTAACAGAAAGCTTGTTGTCACAAGGCATATCTTCTTGCCAATTGTCATTAATGAATTATGGTCCATGCTATACTATAATTTGATTTCAATTTACTGGCTATAAAAATTTTTCACAATATCACCCAACTTAGGCGCATATGAAAACTACATATTTTTGAACAACCTCCAGTCCAGCCCTAATGTCACGTAATAACACGTCAAATTAGGGTTAAAAGTATCACCAAAATGTATTCACAAGTGCCAAAATTTGGTGAGATGCTGCACCATTTATTAAGAGCAGTCTATATATATTTAGGGCTTATGAAAAGTATTTAAAGTATACTTAAAGTGTATATTAATGTGTCATCGACTTGGACCTTTTTTTTCCCCGCCAAGCTTCTCCATCTTATTCTAACCTCCGTAAATCGGAAGAATGGGAAGAAAACAAAAGCCGAGGCACATGCTGCAGGAACTAATGGATTTTGAGGTTGATGTATTTTTTGCGTTGACCACAATGTTGTGGGTGGTTTGTTTTGATAAGTAATTGAAATATTTGTTAGAGTTAAATTCGATAAATCTTGGCTAAAGTACGGCTTAGTAAGATTTCCGAAGGCTAAATTAACACGATGATGTCCACCTAAAGTCTAAGACGTTTTGAAGTTAGGTATGTAAACAACCTATTAACCCTTTCAGTCCCAGTGATGTCGTTTGGCATCATCATGTTTCTTATCATAAATTTAAAAAATAGGGCTGACATCTATTGGGATTAATAAAAAAATGTTTTCTAATAGAAAAGGATTTGAAGAATCGAATGCTTTTGATATCATAAATGGCTATAGACGATCAGAAAAAAAAATTCTAAAATGACGATGCCAAATTGTCATTGGGACTGAAAGGGTTAATTACATTGGCACTGCGCAAGTGCAATGCAACTGACTTGGGACTTAACAGCTTCTTAAATTGTGATCTATACATTTGTTACATTTCTAAGACTAGAATAGGATGTACATACACATTCTAAAACTTATAGCTATCTAAAAAACTAACTTCACGATATAACATTAGTTTTCCAGTCTCTTGACTTACAATCCAATGTAGCATGCCCGATTTTTTTTTCGTAAAACTGGTTATATTTGTAAAAATTCAATCAGACGTAGAAAAACCATTCTTTATTTTATTGTCAACCAGTTGCAACCTACTGGTGCAAATGTTATAAAAAATATTATGGTTTGTATCATCAAAACGGCACGCACCAATCTTTTTTGAATAAAATATTCATACCAAAATCAATAAACCCAAACCTTGCATTATTACATTGAATTTTTTCACTCTTATCATTCAGATCAAATTGGATTCCGAAGTAAAAATTCCCGATTCCCGCGCCTTTTCCTGAAAAATCATGAAATGCAAATCTCAGGGGCATTCAAAATATTTACAGAACGGCGGTTGAAGTTAAGTATTATATATAGTTCAACAAAATGGCCTTCCATCCCACTATTTACCTCCACAAAGGAACAAAATTGAACTCTCGGGTAACATGCTTTGTATATCAAACACATCTTCGATGCACGGCCATTTTTTTTTATCTTGTTGTTGTATTCTCAGATGTTAGGGTTGGGAATTTTATTTATTCAGAGCGGAGTTTTTCTACTGTTTTTCTCCTGTCGGGGGTACGGAGTTCAGTTGACAACTTGAGGTGAAAGAATCATCTACTTTCTTCGCTTACGAGGTTTGGAAGGGACCGTATAATGTTGCTTGAAAAATATAGCTATGCTTCAACTACCTTTGATATGAACTGGCTGTCAATTTATTAAAAAAATAATTTTTCGTTAATTGAAAAATAGTTAATTCTAGTCAAAAATTAAAGTTATGTTAAAGTTATTAATTCAATTTTAGTTATAATTGTGTGAGATAAATGTATTTAATAGTTATCATTTGCATTCTCCACGAATCAAACAGATTATGAAATTACTTTCTCTTACTTATCAAGATCATTAAAGCTTTTTGTAAATACATTTCTCGAAATTCATAATTAATGGTTTATATGTGCATAACAAGATTTTCTAACCATTATCACCAAAAGCTAATGAAAAACTACCAATGAAATTTAATCGTAATAATAAACAACCAGTAAATGTTTGTCTTGCTTATATTGATAAACCACCAATATAATTTCTCTTCACAACAAAAACAAACGATGAAATTAATTCTTAATCAGAAAAACAAGAAAACTATTTTTCTTAATTAAATGAATAGAAAAGTCCCCTAAGAAAATGTAGTTATGGTTCAACTAGCATTAATGAATCTAACCCCCTTTTTATAAATAGCTTTATTCATTTATTTAAAAATAGTTATTCGATCTAGTAAAAACCCTTGTTAGCTTAATTTCACTTATCATGAGTTAACCCTCTGAAGAATAAGCAAATTTGCTGAGAAATATAAACGTGTTTTCACTGCAAGAAATTTATATTTTTTAAACGAAAAATTTCCTCCCTTTTTATTATATTTATGCAGGATAGGGACATAAAATTTAAACATGGACGAAACATTTAAGTTTTAATAAATTTATTAAATGTATACATTTTTAAAAATTATCAATAGTTTTGCGAGAAAACCCGACTAACAGGTGACAGGGTTTATACGTTTGCATCCCTCAGAAGGTTTAAAAAACCTTTAAATTTCATATAAATTAATTTTTAAAAAAAATATCGATAAAACCTATCAAACACGCAACCCAAACCATTTCAAAACATCCACCCTGAACTTTCTACATCGACCCCTCCAAAAGCCACGCGACATCTGCAGAAAAGAAATCTCCATCCCTCTCCAAAAAGAAGCGCAAGAGCAAGTCGGATCCACGAGTGACGAGAATAGAATCTGAAGAAACAACCGCATCCCATTGTTTGCGAGAGGTCCCGACCCCGAATATTTCCGATTCTAGTTGGAAAGTATATAAAAATTTACAGGATTTCGTACGAGGAAAATATATAAAAATGTAGAGTTTTTGGTGATATAGAGCGAGAGGTTTTCGCAAGTTATATTTCTAGAAGTAAATCGATGATGTAGCAAGGAAATGTAGATTGAATTATTTTTGTCAGAAAAGGGCAAATGTGCAATGTTTAAAAGTCGAACATAACCTTTTTAAATAAAAGATGGAAATGTATAAAATGTAATGTGATAAGGGAGCTGGTATTAATTTAATGGTTTGTTTCTTAAAAATAGACAAAAGGTTTTTATTGAAATTATTTTGTATTGCTAAAATCATAAATATTATCCTAAATTACTGATACTAATATCCGTTAAAGCGACAATTTGCTTGTTTGGAAATTGTTAAGATCGGATATATTTAGTATGTCAATACCTATTTTCTCTTTAATTCTCAAAACTTAAAGAAGTATTCTTAAAAATTAGAGCTGTTGCTAAGATATGCTTCATTCTTTACGACTTAATTTTAATATCTGTAAATGAAACTGATATTTTAACTTGATTAAAATAGAATGGAAACATAAAGCAAAACTATTTTATAAAAACTACAGCAGAATATTATAATTTAAAAAATTAATTCAGTAGCAAATTCAAAGAAATACTTCAAAATCTCAAGAGGTAATTCCCAAACAATTGAATTCTTCCAACTAATAAATCAACCCACCTCCTTTTAAACAACCCCTCCAAACTTAAATCCATATCGGGATTTTGAGAGGAAAATTACCGTGTATCTCCAATTTATGCATATTGAAACTAATTAGCCTTTTTAATTAGCGTAATTAGAGGCCACATAACCACACTAATGAGATTTTGGTGGGCAACGGTTGACGTAGGAGGGGTCCGGAAATTGGGAACATCAAGATATTCATCAAATTATTGCGTCGGAAATTAATAACCTTGTCTTAAGAATCATTGAGTGTAAAATGAATCAAGTCCATAGGTAGATTTCCGTATACGCTTATTCGTACACCATTACATTAAAAGGTAAAAGTGTGGAGGATAATTTTCCGGTGGACTTAACCCCTCTTAAGATAAGCAATTTGTATAAGAATAGCAATGAGTTAAGAATTATACATAAGATGAACTTATTAAAATGGATTTAATTTTTAAAGTTCGAATTTTACTTTAATTCTTCTAGAAAGTATTGATTCATAAAATTGCATAGCTATAGAATTATTATGAATATAGAATTATTTATTGTTACTAAAAGAATCGTCAGAATTCTGGTTCAGTTGTTAAATTTGTTTTGAGTCATGCAAGGCCAGATTTTTGTAAGAATTTTTCCTGGATTTTTCCTATATGTTTTAAAAACTATTCCTTGATAATAAATAAAAAAAACTAGCAAACATTTCATCAGACTCCAAATCAAAAGAAAGTTAATAAATGTTGTGCACAATGTCTTAAACAAAACAAATTTTAGATTACAATTAAAAAATTGGATTTTTACAATATGGATGGGCATCTTTTGTGCATTTAAATAAATGCGGAAGGTTAAAACTATGTACTACAAATTTTTAAAGTTAACTTTTAAGCTTCGCAATAAAAACAAGTATTTAAAAACCAGGAAGTAACTCTTGGTACGTATTTTGCCAACGTAAATAGCTTATCTTTAAAACTACTTCTAAGATCTGCTAATGATAGATACCACATTTAATAACTTGAGGTTTAGTAGTCAAAGGTTAATTGGTTTCCGGTATCCAGCTTTATTTTGATAATATGTCTTTTATTTTCTCTTCGTTAAATAATCTATAAATCACTTTCTTGTTTCAACAAAGTGCATTTTCACTTTGTTAAACACTCTTGTTCGGGACGAACTTAACTCTTATGGTATCATAAATTCTACCAATCGTTAAAAATAACAATGTACTTCAGGCATTTCTAAAAGACGAGCACTCAGCTTTAAACCTTTGTTTAGTTTAACCATCCTTTCACCTTCCTCAAAAAGCATCTATTCATTGTTTAAAAGCTTTAGTACAATATAACGCTTCAGAAATTGCAACCATAACAGACAATTACGTCTATTACTCACAACGAATGGAGTGGCCAATTCGTGAAGACAGCTGTTTTCAGAGATGATAAATAAAAAACATTTAAATCTTCGTCACGCAATTTTTAAAACTACAAATCCATATTTTATTTTAAACTAAAAGTATACAATATATAATAGCATAAATCTTTATTATATTGTCTCTCTGTTTATAGATTTTACTAATTTTAAAGTGAATTTTAAAAATTAAATAATTTAAATTCAATTTAAATTAATTTTTAATATTAAATACTTAATGAATTAAATAATATACATATTAAATAAAATTAAGCTACTTTTAATGACATGAATCTTAATCATATAGTTTTTAGCTTTTATGTTTACATAAATTTTAGCTTGAATTTGTTATTGAATTTTACTTCTTGCAAAAATATTTATCGTAAGTATTTATAAATTTACTAGCATCTAATGAGTACGTTACATTACAGAAGAAAGTTACAGTATTCTAAAGAAATTAAACACGTTTCCAAAAATGTATTTAGTTACTTATTATATTTATCAAATAAAAAAAATCCGCATTTCCAAAAATAGTATTTTTTTAATTGAATAAATATAAAAGTAACTATTTGTTACCTTAGAGAATTTCCACCATAGAAAAAGATTATTTAAAAAAAAGAAATACAACTTACAGATTAAATTTAACGCTTGCTGTTTTAATATTAATTTATAACTTCCCTACTTTTTTTTACAATTATTAACCAAATGTCATTGAAAATACAACAGAAACCTTCGACACCCGATCTCTACAAATCCACCTTAACGTAATTTCTTCTCCAATCCTGCTCATTAAGCGATGCGGATAATGAACGCTATCGCATCTGAAGTGTATCAGTTCTCGGTGAATTCACCTGGAAGTGAAAGTACCAAGATCCCCCTTAAGAATCCTCGGCCAAATGACACATGACGTTGGGGTCACGTCATTTAGAGACGGTATCACGCACGATACCGTCCTGCAAATTGCTACCTCCTTTCTCTGTCTCAACTCGTGCGGTAATGAAAGGGGAGAAGGTTTTTTCATTAAGGGGTCTAAGGAGTCTTAAAAATGTGCAAAGAAGGAACTACAAAGCATAGTTTGATCTTTCATGTAATTTTTTAACTACTCAATATACAAGTATAATTTTTTTATATGTAGTTCTACAAGATTTATTTAATATGAAACAAATTTTAAAATTTATGAAACTTTAGCCAAAACTAAAATAAATGATATTAAACATGAAGCTATTTGAACACATTGTGATTAGGCTTGCGCGGCAAATTGTGAGGTCAAAATTGAAGACATGACCAAGAAAAGGACTTTATATTGTACAAATATGTACAAACTAGAACTTATACCTAAATTCTCAGCTCAATTTTAATTAGAAATAATTTTTAAAATTTTTTTTAATCAAAATTCAAAAAATTTTATAAATTTTTTTAGAAAAAAGTTCTTAAAATAAATTCTAATTAAAATTGAGCTGAGAATTTAGGTATAAGTTCTAGTTTGTACATATTTGTACAATATAAAGTCCTTTTCTTGGTCATGTCTTCAATTTTGACCTCACAATTTGCCGCGCAAGCCTAATCACAATGTGTTCAAATAGCTTTATGTTTAATATCATTTATTTTAGTTTTGGCTAAAGTTTCATAAATTTTAAAATTTGTTTCATATTAAATAAATCTTGTAGAACTACATATAAAAAAATTATACTTGTATATTGAGTAGTTAAAAAATTACATGAAAGATCAAACTATGCTTTGTAGTTCCTTCTTTGCACATTTTTAAGACTCCTTAGACCCCTTAAGGGGTCACAGGAGTCTTAAAAATGTGCAAAGAAGGTACTACAAAACATAGTTTGATCTTTCATGTCATTTTTGAACTACTCAATGTATAAGTATATTTTTTTTATATGTAATTCTACAAGATTTATTTATTATAAAACAAGTTTTAAAATTTATGAAACTTTAGCCAAAACTAAAATAAAAAATAACAAACATAACACTATTTGAACACATTGTGATTAGGCTTGAGCGGCAAATTTTGAGGTCAAAATTGAAGGCATGACCAAGAAAATGACTTTATATTGGACATATATGTACAGACAAAGACTTATACCTAAATTCTCAGCTCAATTTTAATTAGAAATTATTAAAAAAAACATTTTAAATCACAATTTTAAAATTTTTATTAATTTTTTTACAAAAAAGTTCTTAAAATAATTTCTAATTTAAATTGAGCTGAGAATTTAGGTATAAGTCATTGTTTGTACATATTTGTACAATATATAAAGTCATTTTCTTGGTAATTTTTTCAATTTTGACCTCACAATTTGCCGCGCAAGCCTAATCACAATGTGTTCAAATAGCTTCATGTTTAATATCATTTATTTTAGTTTTGGCTAAAGTTTCATAAATTTTAAAACTTGTTTTATAATAAATAAATCCTGTAGAATTACATATAAAAAAATTATACTCATTTATTGAGTAGTTAAGAAATGACATGAAAGATCAAACTATGCTTTGTAGTATCTTCTTTGCACATTTTTAAGACTCCTGTGACCCCTTAAACTGGGAAATGGATTTGCGTGGTTGGGTGTTGGGTTAACTATGACCTTTTAAATGTGCTACCACAAAAAATTTCAGTGTTTCATTATTTAGAGTACCGAAATTATTTCAGTTTATTAATACATTCCTTTACTAATATTCACTTGCTAGTGTTTCTAACAAAAACTAGAACCCGCGAACAACTCAAACCCGCGATCTTTGCTTACGAGGCGGACACGTTTAACCTCTCAGCCACTGAGTCGCTGGTATTGCAAGTTTAGTGTACAAATATTTAGTCAAATTATATGCTTGATATAATGCAAAAATTGATGCGCATGACCGTGTAGTCAGTGAATGGAGTTAATTCTCTTTTTTAAATTTCGGGTATAGAATTTGTATTAGTAGGAATTATTTTGCACGGTTGGGGTTTATTTAAAAGATGCTTTGGTGAAATTGCACTAATCCTCCTCGGGTTCGACCTCATGAATCTAGAAAGAAAACTAGTGGTGTGTATCATCGCACGATTTCACACAATATTATCACCTAATAAAGCAATATATTAAAATGAAATTATCTAACGTACTTGTATAATGCAATTTCTTCAAACGTGAAAAGTTCCATAGCAGCTGTTATTTGCGCATGTGCTATTTTCTCAAAAACATTATATCACCCGACAAATACTGGGAATTCATTCACTAAATTCGAAGTCCGTAACTCAGAGCTGCATAGTACTTTCAGACAGATGGACCAATATTCAAAAACTTTTAAGAACTACACCCTCTGAAACGTGAAGAAAATACAAAGTATCTCCTTTTGAATTGGTCATATTTTTTTAAAAAAATTGAATTTCTTGTATTTAGAGATGTTAATTTAAATGTGGAATTAGTAAAATTATTTCCTTGTAAATCTTTTTAACAGCAAATATACTTATGATACAATTTTTATAATTAAACAATTTTCAATTGTCTATTTCCAATTGTGTACTGCTTGTGAATGAACGGCGTTTTTTTCCATCAAAAGGAACAAATCTATTAATCACAATATCTCATCACATGATGTAAATTTGATGGATCCTACAATCTTATGCAATTGTCTACTCTCAGTTCTATAGTATCCCGTTTCAATGCGTGCTAAAGAACCATTTATTACATGAGTAAGCGAGCGTTTCTATGGAAACCCAGGTAAACCACCATTTATTCCCGAGTCCAACCATTTACTTGGACAATTTAATCCGATATGAGCAGCTGATTTTGGTAGTATTGACGAAATCCCGGTATTTATGTCGCCACGAAAACAGCTATTCATCTTGAGAGTTGTTTGCTTATAAAATAAGAAATGGGAAATAAATTGTTCCTTCACATAAAATTCTAATATTTATGTCAATAAAAATGTTAAGTGTAAGAATGCTTATAAAAATTTTTAATGGATTGAAAAGGAAGTTTTCTATTGGATATAATTGAAAACTTATAACGATAAGTAAAAGTTTATTGATTACAATATGGTTTTTTGAGGCAAGTAAGTTAGGTAAGGTTTGAATTATCGTCGCCCTAGAGCCACACGAGGGCTATTGGCGACGGGTGGCGAATTTTAGAACCACATTCAGGTGACAAGCCAACACCTGAATAGGCACCCAACGCAACCGTTAAAGGTGACATCGTACGCAATGGTTTTTTAAAGTTATTACTTCATAGTTCATAAATTGTTGACCACCATACCTGAAGCATATAAATCATTCTTATCAAACTTCGAACATTTCAAAGTATATTTTTGCTTAAGTAGCAATGCTAAATTAAATTTGTAAGTATTTCTTTATTATATGAACGTAATTTTCGAAAGTATGTGCAACAATTTATATATATACGCCGTAAGCATTAAAATTCGATAAACTACAATAGACAAAAAAATAAGTCAGGATGTAACTATATTTTTATTGTTACCATTTATCAATAATTATTTATCCAAAACACATACAAAAACATTTTCGAAATTGTCTATGCATGGTCTATTCGATATATCTAAACTTTCGTTTAAGTCACCGTCACCGGTGCAAAAATGATATTTCCTTAGAGACGCTCAGTCCGGGAAATTCCCACAGCATTTGTGGCAGCTTATCAAACAGATCACTCCCTTGAGTGCCAAAGTAAGGAATACAAAATCCCATTTTAAATAAACACGTCATCTAGACGCAAAATATGAGAGATAGTATAAATTATGGTTAAAATGTCATAGACAGAGGGTTAAAATGTAGATTTGAAGATATGCTTATTAAGAGCAATGAAAATTATATTTTTGCTTACATAGATATAGAAAACTTAATATATTTTATCAAATCTTAAGATGATACAAAAATAAATTTATTTTATAGTTACTATGTATCATATACTCTTTATTTTGTTAATTTGATCGCTGTTTTTTTTTTTCAATTTTCTTTTTAGATTTTCATGTTTTTTATTATTTTTTTTTTATATAATATCATTTGCCTAACGATACCATGTTTGTCCGAATGTTACAAATTACAAATATTTTATGTTAAGAAGAGTTATAAAAAATATCAATAGTAAAAATATTTATATTTTATATATTTATTCAGAAAATCCCTGAAATATTTTTTCTCTTTAAATCTTGGAAAGTTTCGGAATTATTTTTGGGTTATGAATAGCAGTTTTAACGTTTAAAAGACCACTGCAATACCCCGAAAAATTCATTAACCATGCTTTTATAAACCCTCCGTATCGTGAAAATTACAAAAAAAATTTAAAAAAATTTAGTAAATACATTATAAACAACTTATAAAAAAACCCTCATCTGAGAACCTATACAAACGTCCAAAATCCAATATTACACAAATTTATAATCAAATTCCTCCTATCCATTCAACATAGTACTGAATTTTACAAAGTCACTCAAAAGTATAAAAAAAATGTTCTCAACTTTTTAATAAATGTATTTTAACGACCAATAGGTACTTCTTAATGGATAAACTACCCAAACTTAAAAGATACAATGATATAAATCAAATCTATCACTCAATTCCCGCCATACTATCATCCAATTGTCCAACATAGTACTGAATTTTACATATTCACTAAAATATAAAAAATGTTTCAAACTTTAAGAAACGTATTTTAACCATCAATAAATACTTATTGTACAAACTACCCAAACGTCAAAGATACAATAATATAAATCAAATCTATCACCATACCCTCCCGCCATACTATCATCCAATTGTCCAACATAGTAATGAAATTCAGATCGTCACTCAATTCACCGCAGAGGAGACATCCTTGATTATGATCCATATGAAGCGATTGCAGCGGACACCCTTCTTGACAAGAGATTTATGTCCGACTTTACACCAGCCATCCCGCATTCCCCCAGCGTATATGAGGGCATTTCCGTACGAAATCTGCCCCGAAATAGAGGATGTTAAAGATAAAACGGATTTATATGTTGTATGTGTTGGGTAAAGTAACTGGAACATGATGGTTCGATGAGGTTGGAAAATTTAATGAATTTATTTGTAATTATTTAACTAAAACTCTTTTTAAAACAATAATGTTTGTAATACCTGCTATTAGTCAAAGTTTTTCAATTACAAAATGATCTGTTGGACAAATATTTTTTTTTATAATTAATATTACCTAAGTGTCTCATTATCGATCATTTAGATCTAGATTGAGAAAATTGCTTTTACATAAACACTTTATTATGCAAAATCAAATTTTATCAGGACACTACTTCTAAAATTTAAAAATAAAATGCTTAAAAACCAAAATCTCATGCATTTTCAAGATAATTCAACAAAATAACCTAGAAATCAATGCAATAAAAGTTTAATCATTCGGGTTAGTGTAAAAATTGAGCATTTTAAATATTTGATTTACTTAATTTAACAGTAAAAAAAGCACTTAGGTTAAAAGCAAGTATGAGACATAATCACGACATCCACAATTGTCAAAATTAAACAGACCGGCCATTTTGTAACAGTTGAAATGCTTTTACTAATTACCCAAATCAATAAATGTTTTGTTACCGACATTCTAACCCTCAAACACTTATATTTCTTAATAATTTTAATTAATAATTTTAAAAATACTTTGTTACTAAAAAAATAGTTTCTATTCATACGCTTTGTAGCCTATTTAGCCTATTGTAGGAATTTGTGATTACTTTGCTTTAAATAAAAAAATACCAAGCATTCAATAATTGATTTTTGATAATTTTATCATTTGTTATCAATTTTGATATTCTGCTTTGTGTAAGTTTAGCAGTCGATATTCTTGCATCCCAACTTTCTTAGAAGGTACATTTATGTCATAAAAAAGTCTATCCTATGTATTTGAATAATTTTTTTAAAAAAATTGATCATACTTTTTATGAGCAAAACTTTTCATATCACTACAAGTATAATACTTCTAATCATAATATTGGTATAATTCCCGAATCTCATCAAAACACAGAATCAAAAAACACCCGTTCCTCAAAACAAACCTAGCCGATATAGCTCCATAATAGATGTATCTCCAAGCAGGGGTGTAATGCAGTTTTAATGAGTTGCACTTGATGGAGAACGGGTACTGATTGGGATCACTCCGAACTTCCGAAGGATGCGAAGGCATTTCATATGCCTTCAATTTGTTCGACGCTCTCTAGAGGGTAATTTTTAATTCGTGATTACCCCTCAGGTGTTTTAATAGGTCAGGTAATTGGGGCCTCTTCCCAGAGAAATCGCTCGGGGGGTTGAGACAATGAGATATTGAGGACTTGATTAGGGTTTGTGTATCAAGTTTGGGGAAGTATGAGGTAGGGTGCAGAAGCGTAAGGTTTTTTTTTTAAGTAGAATAACTTATGAACAAGTTTTTAAAATGCTATTTACCCCATAAGAATCGTGAAACTATCTAAATTTACGCTTATTTATGAGTTATAAGTAATCACGGTACTGTCGATTTGGGAAAGTTTGGTATTGAACAGTAACTTTGGCGCAAGCATTAAACTTCAATAATGACTTTCTTCTAGAATAATTTAACTCGTACGTCAAGGTAGAGATATAACCGATGGAAATAGGCATGAAACATATTTAAAGAGTATTTAATGAGAAATTATCAGCTTGAAAAGCTTTCTCCAAAGTTATCCCTTCGACGGCACTTAAAATTAAATACTACTATTTATTTAGTATTTTTTTAATTCTTAACTTGTTATTTTACCTTTAACCATGAACTCTGAACTAAATAAGAAAAAAAGTAAAATCTAAAGAAGCATTTTTCTTTTTCAACTATTTTTTTTGTGACATAATTGAAATGTTAAACACCTTAAGACTTTTTTTGCACTGTCATTTTACATGAGTAAACTTAAACTTGGAACCAACCAAAAAAATTCAGGCATTAAAAAAAAGTTTAGTTTTGTATTATATACAAGTATCAAATCTCTAAAATATTTTTGTTAAAATAACAGTCCCCCACACTACTCACTATTCTGAAATACCTCCCCTAACGTTTAATAAAATTATAAATGGAATATCAAACGCTAACTACCACCTTTAAAAAAACTTCAATATAAATTCCATTAAAAATAATAACCTATAGCTAAATACACGAAAAATTACAATTAAATAAACACGCAATAAACAATTCTATTTACCTGTATAATTGATTTCCTTTTAGCCGTATTGAAAGCGAGGCTTTCAGTGGATCCGTCATTTTTACCGCCTCTTCTGAGACACGCCATTTTGCACGTGCGCAGCCTTTACATTGCGGCAAAATCACTTTTCACGTGTTGTTGCATTTGTATCCCATTCACAAAACACGGAACATGTATCCATGAACGTGTGTCATTGTGTCACTCACTACACACGTAAATTGAAAATCTTTAATTGATCCAACTAAATGCTTTCACCGATTATTATTGTTTTCTTGATATGTAATGGAAAGATGTGAAGGTATATAGTGAAAAAATTATCCATGATGCTTTATGATGCTATATGCTGCTATATGATGCTTTGTGATGCTATATTATCCATTTGATATATATGATCTTTATGATGCTTCCATGCGATGCTTTTGAATATTTAAACTTTTAATGAAAGTGAGTTTTAAAATTTAGGAATTATTTTTAGTTAAAACTTTTCTACTGTAACATCAATTTTTTTTATCTTCCAAAATTAGATATTTACCGTTAAAAACGCATAACTTTTAAAATAATAAATTTATTCCTTAAACATACTTCAGTTCACTTCTCTTGATATTTCCAAGAAATCTAAAAAGAATTCCAAAAGGTAATTATTTTCGTAGCCTAATTCCGTTATTTTAAATACAAATTGTTTTGCAAACGATATGTTAAGAAACTTTTATTTAATTTGATGTGCATTCCTAATAAAAATTAAATTTGAATAAACACTTGGAAATAAACGCATAAATATCTTTTTAAAAATTAAATGTTATTTTTTTAACGTATTAGAAGTTCTATTTTTCTTATTTTTGAAAAATTACTAGAGTGCAAAAAAATTTCGTAGAAAAAGGAAAAAAATTCGGCAACAAAAGCAAATTTTTCTAGTTCATATACAAGCTTTAAAATCTAAAACATCCAAATTTGAAGCACACAAAATCGAGATATCCGAGCCTAGTAACTTTTTGCATAAAATGTCACGACGAACACACCTGGACAAAACACATCACCTGACAAAATCCTCAATGATAAATCAATCGCAAACACACAATAAATATTCCATAAGCACCAAACGATAATTCTTACAAATATTTTCCACTAATAAATTCCACACAATTTTTTTTAAAAATCCGAATTTTTCGCACACAAATACAGTCACAGTTTCAGCAATATATTTTTTTGTCCTTTGCAATAATAAATATTATCGTAAATCCAATAATAAATTCCACACGAAATAGAAAATTCCAAAAAATTTCAGTCACAGTTTCCGCAATATTTTTTTTTAAAAATTCTTTTCAATAAATAAATATCGTCTGAAGTTTTGTCGACCGAGAGAAAGAGAGAGGCTGAGGAGGCAGTTTCTCCTCCTCTCGCTCGCACGCGACTGGGAAGGAGTCTTTCCCGCACGTGCAACAGATAGGGTTGCCAAACCGGGAGGATATTTCGACTTTGCTTTGGCGAGGGCTGTAGAAGATCGTGTGGAAGGGATTTGTGGACGGAAATTTAAAGATCAACAGGGATAATTGGTTAAAGAATAGAAAGTTAAAATAGCAAAAATTATTTAGTTCCGTAAGTTTAGTACACTATATTGATTATGAAATGCTAAAACTATGCGTTTATAATATTATGTTCCGAACCAAAACGTGTGTTGGGCTGAATTATCGACACTAGAGATACACGAAAGCTATTGCCGACAAAAACGAAATAATTTAAAACCACAGTCTAAAAACAAGCCTATACATGAGCAGGCACCTAACGCAACTTTTAGGAGTGACATCGTACGCAGCATTGGGACTTTGTAATATATTTAACGTGTAATCCTACACTTGATATTATCCGTCAGATGTTTCGGACTGGCCTTTCAGGCCCGGACATTTGTAAAGTTGTAAATTCCCTTCGTTACATATTTGCTTTGTTAACATTAAAGTGACTTGTGCGCTACAATAAGCCTGTTTCAGGTAGGTTTGAATTAGCGTCGCACTAGAGCTACACGAGAGCTATCGGCGACTGAAGGTCGTATTTTAAAGCCACACTCAAGTGACGAGCCGGCACCCGAGTAGACACCTAACGCAAACGTTAAGGTCGACATCGTACGCAGCGTTTGTACTTTGAAGGATATTTAACTTGCACTCCCTTTACACTTGGTATTATTCGTCGAAAATTTGTCTGCACGGGCCGTTTATAGGTCAGCAGCTATTTTGGCGATGCTCTGACCCGAACCTGGGATCTTTCGCATGCCAGGCGAATGCCTAACCGACTGGGCTCTCCAGCCCTTTGCATGTTTCAGGTCTTGAGTAGAACCAGAATTGCAGAATGAAAATAAACTCTTCTCGAGCCTCCATTGGTGAATCAATGCCACGTTAAAACAGAGCACTAATTTAAGCACTGATCAAATTAAGAATGAAATCAAGAATAAAATCTTTAAGGAAATACGTAATCTGAAACAGCCAATTGTTTAATGGTGAAACAATAGAAATATGAGCTGCAAGTGGAAAAAAAAAGTGTTAAAACGGCTCATTGGTTTAAAAAAGGTCACTCTTAACTGCGATTTTGTTGGTTTTGTTTTTGTGGAAAAGAGTTGAAACAAGCCCATTACCAAGCATTACAATCACGGACCGTAAATACTTTTTAAAAAAATTAGTTCTTTTCTGTTTTTTTAACTTCTCAGAAATGCTAATCATACTTCAACCATAGATTATTTGCAATTAAAACGTATAAAAGCTCCAAAAATTTTCATTCATTTTTGTCTTTCTTCAAATTTGCATTATAATATTTTAAATATAATACTTTAATATTGATCTGGATACTTTTATATTGATGGTTCCTAAATATAATTAGCTGTCAATCTATAAAAGTATTCTTTTATACGAAAACAAGAAGTTCTTAAAGAACTAAAATAGCCTACTTTCCTGTCACTTAAATACTTACTAAAATTCTTATCTTGAAAAAAAAACTAGTTTCGTAACAGTAAGTGACATCAACAACCGTTTTTCCACATTAAATTTAAAATAAATTTCACTAAACGTAGAATCTAACTAAACAAAACTTTATTTGCAGTTATAAATAATATTTAATTTTTCGTAGAACAAAAACCAAAAAACTACTCCTCAATAAACATTTACTTGCTAAATTCGGCTAGTTTCATTAATTTTATTTCGAAAATTAAATAATTATAACTTAAATCGTTTGCAAAAATTTATATTTCAAAGAATAAATATGTAATATTCCACGCTTTTAAATAGAATGAAAACAATTCGTAGTGAAATATATATTTGACGTCATCTTAAATTGACCGATGTCTCAAAAATAAATTTATTTTAATTTATTGTCGAAAAGAAATAAAGTTTCTCAAGCAATTGTTGCGATGGCAATGGTGATTTAATTCTAATAAAAATGGCTTCCTATGCTTTTTAAATGAGCATTAAATTTTGAAGTTTTTTAAATAATTGAAGAACATCGAATTCGAATTCTTTTCTGAAATTTTCAATGTATTCTAATTTCGATGCGCTGAATTTTTTGACGTATCTCACTTGTCCGTAGCATTTGTAGTTAAATTCAGCGATTTAAATTACTCGAAATTGAATTTCAATGCTAATTCAATAGGAAAATTCGTCGTCAAATAGTAGATTTATGTCCGTTCTATCGTACAGACAGACGGACAAAAAGTATGAAAGTTGGGTGTCTGAGGTTACACCTTTCTAATAAAAAAAGAATTTTTAAGATCGGATTGATAGAACTGATTTTGGAAGGGGGGTACGGACAGACGGACAGACGGACGGACAGACAGACAGACGGACGGACGGACGGACATCGACCGCATGTCAATACCTACTTTTCCATTTTTTTTTAATTCTTCGAATTAAAAAAAAAGAAATAGGCTAAAAATGAAAGAAAAGAACGAAGCATTGTAATTGTGCATTTAACACTAATTACTTCTTTTTGCCTATGAACTTAATTTTGAATTTCTAGTTCTAATACACACAATTACAATTTTAAATCTTAAGAAATATGTAAAACACGAAACAGTCATTTTTATAATTTTAACCCTTTAAGACCGGCGATCAGAGGGTGCTGATTTAAGTTAATGAGACTACATTTTAGTGTTTTATCGAAAAAAATGCCTTTAACAGCATCAATGCCAGCAACTCCTTAAAAACCAAGTCCTTTTTCATGGAAATAACGAATTATACAATTCAGTTGCTTCGGTATCGATATTTTTGAAAAGCTTGAACATTCTCTTTTATACCCGCACGATCGTGATAGCTCAGTCTTAAAGGGTTAATGTAATTTTAAACAAACTTTCTTTTTAAATTGTGTGAACGCAAAATGTAATCTTACTGCACGTAGCAAATCCAAACTTTTTAATAAAGCTACATATAGTTGAACTTGTTATCTCTTACTAAATGAAAACCACAGAAAATTATAATTTTCTTTTATTGCAAATCCTAAAAACTTTTGTAAGCTGCTTGTATCTACCCCCTGAGTATTATGGAAGTACTTTGTGAGAAAAGTATGGGCAAGAAATGCAAATTTCTCTCTTTGAGTTAGCTTATTCTTTATAAATTGACACTGGTGGAAAGACCCCTTATTCACTCGAGTTTGCCTCAAAGGCAAGGATGTTAAACAAATGAACAGATCCCCTTACGATACTTACTCTTGTAAATGAAATCAAAGAATGATTTATTTCAAAATCGAACATTTAAACAGTTTAATAGATTATATTCCCTACTAAAATAACCCATTCTAATAAGAATCAAGATAAAGGTAGAATTTTAGTTCATTGAATTGAATGTTTATCATTTTAGTGAACTAATTAAAACGTTCTGGTAAATTTATTTTTTTCTGCATTTTAAGCATTAGTCGTCGAGAGAGAGGCTTTACTTTGGCTAATAATAATACTTGCACAATTCACTCAATTTGACCTATGTACTTACATAAGAAGGTAATGAAAATAAGCAAAATATCAAGCAACTAAGTTTAAAAGATAATTTAAGACACAAAATTATGTCTTAAAATAGTTTGTTAAAACTAACCAAAGTTTTTTTTTTTTCAAATGTTTAGTGATCCAATGATAATAAAACCACACATTGTTTAATCACAGACATCTACGTGAAAAATTTGGTCCCAATAAAGGCTTTTTTACAAATACTGAATAAAAAGTAGATTTTAAATATATATATTCATATATTAAAATTTATCTTTGTTTCTTCAGAAAGCTGGTATTTTTCCCTAAATTATTGAACTATTAACCCTTTCAGTCCCAGTGATGCCATTTGGAATCATCACTTTCAATATTTTTTTCCAAATGTTTATGGCCCGTTATGACATCCAAACATGCATCATTTGATTATTCACACTTTGTTCTATTAGAAAATATTTTGCATTAATATCAATTGAAGTCAGAACTACTATTTTGTTTATTTAGAAAATAGCTAACATGCGTTTCATCTGATTTTTGAAAGGTTCACTTCAGTTCCACATATTCAAAACACAATTAAACTATTTCGGTTAAAAATAATTACTAATTTTTTTAATAATATGGTCGGATACCTTGAAATATATAACTCCAAGTGTTTCAGGTAATATATATATTTTTATTTTGTTTTTCACACTTAAAAGTTTTTGGCATTATTTCAAAAACTATATAAAAAATAAAAATGGAATAATTTTTTTTCTTATGGAACTCTTATATTTGACCTACAATAAGCTTATTTTGTGAATATCAGATGTTTCTGTTGTGCAGTAACAGTAGCGTTCAAATCATTGTATATTTTCGAAAACATTACTTGGCTTACGCAAAAATACCTTTCTGCTTTTTACACAGAATAATTTGGCTAAAATGATAACTATTTCTAGGCAGTTTGGTATGTGTAATAGTTTGGTTGTTTCCTCTTCTTAAATTGAAATAAATTTATTTCAAATAAAATATATATTTGAAATGCCAGAATTAAGTTTATTTTTGAAGGGATTATTTTAAAACGATTTCCAAATGAAAGTTATCAATAAAACTCACCGTTTATAAAATTTTGAACTGGTTATTAAACGAAAGATACCAGAAAATACGAAAAAAATATGGGTTGAACCAGAAGGTTGATATTTTAAAAAATAACAGCAACATACAAAATCTTGCTTCCACAAAGAACTAAAGTTTTATATATTTTTTAGAGTCACTTTGATATTCAAGTGGAGCGCTCTAGAAAATGTTTCATTTCCCATTCCCCTTATCATGTCCCTCTCTTAAAGCACTAAAAAACCCCTTTGGAGACACTCAAACCGCAAGATGTTTTTAAAATAGAATTGAGGATCTTCCTCTTTTTTATTTACCTCTTCCATGGCTATTTGGGGAATTCTCTTTTATTTCACCGAAGACTGTTGAGATTAGTTTTTTGTGTGTGTATTTCGTAGAGTTTGGTAGAAGGTTTTATTTGAAGGCTTAAATAGGTTCAATGGAAAAGTTGAAACAAGATGATTTGTAAAGAAAATATAGGTTTGAATCTGTCAAAATATCGTTTTTAGAAAACTTTTCGCAAATATTTATTGTCTCCCTCCTTCCCTTAAATCTATATATTAGCAGGATAAGGTGTTAAAACGTATTGAAGCATTAAATCATGTGTTCAAAACACCATTAGTGCATGACAGTTTTCCTTTCCTTCTATATTAATGATAAAAAATCTAATCAAATTTTGGTAGCTACTTTTTGAAGTAGCACAAAAAAAATTGCAAGATGAAACTTAACAAGCTCTAAGGATACCAAAAAAACCCTCAAACAAGACAGAACCTTTTCAGAAAATGCCAATATTTTACATAGTTATTGATAAAAACACAAAATGCTTAAAGATTAAGAAATAATTCTATAAATAACTTGTATTGAAAAACATCATTCAAATGTATCGTAACACTAAATTTATACGTATAGAATACTTTTTTTGTATTTCTCCTTATTTAATATTCACGGTTAATAGACAGTTCCCAGATAAAACATCACCCCAAACCATACCGAAAATATATTTCATATCACAAAAAAACTCGACAAAAAACACTCAAATCCCCAACCAAGCGATAAACCGCCAATCCTAGCAACCCCTTCTCCGATCTGCTCCGCATCTTCCGTATCGCCCGAAAGATGCTGGCGCTGCGGCCGAAATAATCCGACCCACAATCTACGCCACGCGTGGAGCAGGTGAGGCAAGGCCCCCCTTCTTCCGGTAGACCCCCCCCCCCCCCTGTCGAATTGCATCGCACCATAGAAATTTCCGTGTCCCTTGCGTACAACCCCCTCCCCCAAAAGTCTGTAGATATTCTTTTATGAGAACAGTTTTGTTATGTGGTTTTGGTGTTGGAATTCATTAATGCACTTGTTTTATTGTAAACATTTTTATTGCATATTTAATTGTTAACATTGTTTTTTGTGTAAGCCCATGCTATTTGAGTTTTTGAGGGGGAGAAATGTTTCGTCACGACTTTTCCAATGCGTATTTGTTCGATTTCCAGCTTTTCAAATAATTCAAAAATAGTTATAACATCTTCTAACTGCAACTAAACTAGTTTTAAAAAATATTTTGCATATACAATAAAAATATCCAATAACAGAAAATAAAAAAATATCCAATGATAGAGCTAAAAAAATTCCAATAACAGAACTTAGCCACGTCTTTTTTATATATCTAAGAAAAAACAGAAGATAGGTAACTAATAAAAAATTACGAAGGGTAAAACAAGCAAAACACGTCAGGGTCCAATTTCAATAATTTGAAAAAAAAAATAATATATTATCCTATAAACGATACATTAATTCTTATATATGTAATTCTTCTTTTCTCTAAAATGTATTAATAATATCGAAACTGCTTAAATTAAGCTCAAACATTTTACAATAGTTTAGTGTTAGAAAAAGCAAAAAATAGTATTACAATAAAAAAAAAGTGGAACCTAGTGGATTGTGTTCGCATTTTAAATAAGCCGTTCTGTTAAAATGTCTTAAAAATGTGCTTGGTTTAACCAAAAATATGGTTCCTAGAAGCTGCAACTTCTATGCAGAGAAACGTTTCACCATATTTCCTGTATGCGGTTGAACCATGATTCACGTTTTAGAAACAAACTTCAGAAGTGGTTCAACCAAATTCAAGAAATATGATGAACCATTTCACCACAGCCGTTGCAGCTTCTAGGAACCATCTTTTCACACCTACAAACTTCCACATTTTAACAGTGCATAAGAACAGATAAAACTACTGCATTATTTCCATTATTTGACTTCCTCAAAAAGGTTCGACCCCCTCCCCCTCAAAATAGACCCCCGAACAACCCTCCTTGGAATTCCCCCGTTGTTCTTTTTATAGCATAAAACAAATGTGTGGAAGTGTGGCAGACGACAGTGCAGAGAGATAGAGATCGAGGGGACAACAGTGATTTTTTTTAGATGTGTGGGTGTGATCTTTGGAAATATAGAAGAATGTGGTGTCAATATTTATAAGCATTTAATTTTATTTCATGTGGGAAAGTAAATATGAAATTTAATTAAAAATTTGTTTCACATTAGTGTACTTCGATTTAAATGCGTTAAAAAAATTGTAGGATAAAGATGCTCTAGCCCCAGACATAAAGATTCTGGAAAGTATGATGTAGTAACTGCTACAAAAGAAACGTCATGTAATACATAATGTAATTGATAAAAGTTGGTTTAAAAATATAGTGATATAAAATGTATTTAAAATAATTAAATAGCAATACTAGTTTTGACTGAAAGCGACATCGAATTAGTGTAATAAATGTATTTATATTTTTTAAAAATATATTCGAATTTGTAATGCGAGAAAACTGCAATACCCGTTTTAAAAATAAGTTTAAATTGTAAAAATATAAAACGTTGCAGTAAACAACCAACAACTAAAAAACTAATATATTTCGGTACCATATTAATAATTTCAATTTAACTGTTTGCGAGATCAATCTCAGTACTTAAAAGCAGAACAGAAAATAAATTGGTTATTGATTGTTGTTCCAGTTATTGGCTTATTCTATTTCTCAGAAAATATACGCAAATATATTTTATATTTCCATTCGATCCAATTTAATTAAACATATGCATTATAGATCCAATGTATATTTTTAATAATATTTTTCATAAGTTATTCATCAAATCGAAATCACTTATAGCTAGTTTCTGTATGTTTTACAAGCAACTAAAAATACATACAAGAAAAAAAACTATGCGAAATGTCTTATTCTTCACAATAATTTCATAAATTGGGTTTCCTTTCTTGACTAGCCTACCACAAACGCTCTAAATTGACGACGCCGACGTTTCAACTACAAATTAAATATTAAAAGTGCCTTTAAAATTTTTTTTTATTTCCGATGGGGTTACTATAATATAAATTATCTAAACTTGTAATAAAAATACTTAATTACAGTTGAAAAAGAAAAATTAAAGTTTTTTACTTGGATTTTTTGGAAAGACAAACAGATAAAATATCCAGGATTTATTTTATTTTTTTTTAATTAATGTTAATGTCACTATTTTAATGCGCTGTTGAAATTTTTTGTATTGATTGTAGTGAATAAAGGAAACTAAGTTTAAAAAAGAAGCAAAATGCTCTATGAAAATGAAGAAACTAACCGTCTCTTTAAATTTATGCATTTATAAAAAAAAGAAAAATAAAAAAAATATTATCAGATTAAAAAGCTCTAAGAGCAAACAATTTTACAGTATGTTTTTTTTAAACCTGAAAGTATAATTTGCTACCATATTTTCCAAACCTTTCACACAGATACAGGATTTTAGAATAAGTGTTAATCAAGTGTTTTAGGTATTAAATATTCAATCACAATTTTCTTATATTTTAATACCATAGTTATCCTATTAGAATAGAATTGAGTTTGTAATGTTATAATTAACTTGGTACTTGGAATAAAATGTTCTTTGAAAACGAAATAAACTTAAAATTTCAGTTTGAATTTACGATTGTTTTTAAATTATTAATCAAATATTAAACAAAATGTTTATGGGCTTAAAAAATAAATATGGGAGGATGTGCGACACATTGATACTCTATACACTTTTACACACATTACAGAGTTCCAAAACAACTTTTAAATATGACACAATTGTAACGGCAATTTACAGAAAATCTTAACGTTATTAAGTAAGTCAGTTAAATACTGGGAAAGAATACATTTGAGTCCAAATCCCAGTCACATTGATAAAAAAATTTATTGCAATTACATTCAAAAATTACCATATAAAGCACCAATTTTGCTGGTTCATGATAAAATAAACGTGTTTCCCTAACATCATTTGAAAAAATGAAGCTGAAATTTCTCCTTTCTTGGCTTCAAAAATTCCTGAAAAACTATCAATTTTTTCCAGACTTACTTCAATAGAGTATTCATACTTTTTTGTGTTTTTTTTAATACTTGTTCAAAAGTTTTGTTTATACTTTAGTTTTAAAAAAAATAAAAGAGTATTTATTTGACTTAAGAGAGGCTTGTCTCAAAATTTACTTCTGGTACTTACCCTACATTAAAAAAATATGTTGTTAGCTCTTACTTTTTAGCAATTATGTTATTTAAGATAAAGAGGAAATGTGAACAAGACAAAAACCCTTGCGTTTTTATTTAACGCAAGTTAACTTTGTTCATGAAGATAATACAATAGAAAAACAAGATCAAACTTAATTGGAATTAAAGATTTCGACAAGCCTACATTAAAGTGTTTTCAAGACTAAACCAAAACAAAATAAGCATTAAAATCCTTATTAAACTAAAACCAAAACATCTTAGACAAAACTAAACCCAAACCACAAAAAAAACTAAATATAAAACACCCAACAAAAAAACAAAACTCCCATGCATATAACCACATTTCAAAACCCCCATTCCATTCAAACGATAACAAAGCTAGAACAAAAAAGAAAGCCCCTGCAAGAAGAATGGCTAGAAATATCCCGGCATGAGTGGAAGAATTCTCCAGAATTTATCCCGAAATCCAGAAGCAGGTGGGAGGATGGTAAGAACACCCCCTAAACCCCCTAATTCTCATCCAAGAAAATAAGAACTATCCAACCTCCCACCGTTACGGAAAGGGGAGGTATTCAGAGTTATTTTTTAAGAAACAGTTGTTTTATACTTCCCATATTTATGCTAAAATGTTTAGAAATAACATTTGTGAAAGACCTTCATATAACGTAATAAAAGCGATATGAATGGCTCCGATAGTAAAAATTTTTTTAATTATTTTAATAATTCATTGTGGTTGTTACATTAACACAATTTTAATACAATTTATTTATCATTACACATATTAAACGCAAGTTTAAGCATAAAAGAAAAGTTTTACAAAAATTATACGAACCACTCAATAGGTTATTCTTAAGTAAATAATATCTATTCTTATAATATTGTTTTGTTAAAAAAAATATTACATTTTAGCGTACTGGATTATGGCAAATAAATAAAAGTTAAAACTAAGCTAGAACATAATTTAAATTTCGTGCCTGAAAAATCGTTTAAAACTGAGGACAAATAACTGATTAAGAATAAAAGCTTTTGAAGGGCCTGATACAACATTTCAGCAATGAATATTATTAATTGCATTTTAAGTAAAACCTCGCATTGACTAATGTTTAAAAAAATGAAAAAAAAACACTATCTTATTTTTAAAGTGAATGCTTTCACGACCTAATATTTTGCAAACTATGTTGCAATAATTTTGCAAACGACATTATAAAATATCACAACCAAATATAGAAAATGTAAAATAAACTCAACTAAAGCTAATATAATTTCAAATAACAGGATAAAAGCAGCGTTCGGTTGCCAAGCATCTCATTCCCACCTTCTCCAAGAAATTGGCCAGGAATTCCAACCAATCTTTCTTTTCATAAATCTAAGAAAGACCAATTAGGCCCCTGATATCTGCCACTCAGAGAAGAACGCTTTTCTTCTTGCATAAAGACCTTTTTTTATATTTACCCTATTGTGAAGTAGGTAATCCACGTTTCATCAATGGCAGAAAGGTGTATTATGCTAGTATAAGACAGAAAAAAGTAATTAGGGAGAAGCGTAACACTTTAAGGAACGTCTTTTTTTAAATGGCGGTTGCTTTTATATTTTTTTTGCGTCTCACTAGTGAATAAAATATGGGAGTTGTGAAGAATTCTGTAGGGAAGAAATGAAGCCAAATATTAAAAAGGCTTGAGTATACTATAGAGTTTCCATCTGGCCTTCTTCCTTAAACGTTTTAATGAAAGAATAAGTGAGTTAGGGAAGCCTTCCTGTGAGTCAAGTCCCTTTTTGGTATTCAGGAATTCGTGTGTGCGGGAGTTTTAGGGATTAATTGGAGAGAAAATATTCCGAAGATGCTGCAACATTACTTATTAATTACCTTTTTTGTATGCTAACTGGGGGAGGATTTTGCTGAAGTGTGCCTATTAGGCTTTATGTATATTTGCATACATATTTTTTGTAATTGGATGAAATGCAAAAGTAAGTGTTTTTTTTTTATTTTTAGAAATTCCAGGTTAAAACCAAATATCATTTCTGAAGTTTGGATGTGAAAAAACTGTTTAGTTTTTAAATAAGACTACTGTTTAAAAAATATTTAGACTTAATTTTCATATTTAATAGAAAGTATTTTCTAGTACAAACGGTAGACTTTTTATAACTTCACTTTAATATTTTTTTTTTCGATAAAAAAAGCATTATCTCCCAATGTTTTCAAATGTAAATGGGATCATAAATATTGTGTCTGTTTTAAATGTTTTGCTTCTAATGCATTTAATAATCTATAATTGTTTGCATTTATTTTAGCACAGATGTATTTTTTTCTGATACAGGATGAACATTCGCATAATGGTCAATGAGGGAGTAATGAAACGACGAGTAATGCTAATTTACCACATTTCTATCAAAATTTTGATAGTATCGGTAAATATGCTAAAATTATACCTTATATTAGTAGAACTGGTACCATAATATTAGTAAAATGGTAAAGGAAACCAAATCCAAGTGAACAGGTGACACCAAGACAATGATGCAAATACTTAATTATGTTTAATAATATAATTATTGTTTCGAATCTTCAATTGCAAACCACAAATAATCGTTTAACATTTTACTAAAGGATCAATGCTAAAAATATTCTTCATATTATATTTTTACTCCTATATATTTTACAAAAGGCTTTAAAACTTAATAGCTAATCAATATAAACTAATGTTTTTCGCATAAAATATTTTAACCCTGACGAATAAACCCGTCAAATGTCAGGTTTTCCACCAAAATACTTGATTTTTTTAATATATAAATTGTCCAAATGGAAGAGTCATTTATTATCCTCCGCTATAGATATTTAAACAAATTATACAAGTACACCATACAGAATACTTGAGAATTTATAAATAAAAAAAGTAAATTTTAACTGAAAGTACAAATTTTAAACTCTTGCAATGAAAACAAGTTTACACTTCATCCTATTTTTTTTATGCCTCAAACAGTAAAGCGATAGAAAAGTACGATATTCCATCACTACAAAAAGAAAAAAACTTTAATAGTATTCGGCAAATTTCTTAAGGGAACAAATATGATTTTCCTGATTTGCAACACCTGCTTTAAAGTATAGAAAAGGCTAAAACAATGTCTTAAAATAGGATTTCAGAGTATTCGAGATCGATTTTCTTCAATTTTCAGTAAAACAAAGGTTTTCACTTTTTAGATGCCGGGGAGAGTAAATAAAATATTTAAAGAAATGCGATGAAAGGGGGAGTCTATATAACTTCGAAGAAGAAGAAAAGTTCTCCAAGAATAAAACCCGAAACGTAGAATAAAAAATGTGTTGGGTTTAGAAAATAGTTCCGATCATTGACGGGCAGTTTTCTTAAACGAGTGAAAGTGGGCAAACAGAATCCTATATTTTACCCCAGCGGGAAAACCGAATCCTATATTTTACCCCCATTGTTATTTTTCTCTTTCTCAATAAAATGTAAGAGCTTCCACTGTGTAAGATTTAGTGTTAGTTTTTTTAGAAAAGAATTTCTTAACGCTTTGTTGAATTTTGAAAGAAAGTTTTGATTTCTTGTGGATACACATGTGTAGTTTACGTTATAGGATAAAGAACATATTTTTAGTTCACAATGCTGAAATATTTTTATGCTTAAAATAGGAAACTAGTTGTTGAAAGTGAAAATATAACAAGTAACAAAGTTTGGTCAGTTTAATACTTTTACGCAATAAGTAGCCCTGAACAGCAACTAAAAATGTAATCATGTTTTATTATTGTGAAATTCAACTGAACGAAATTACAATGTTGATTGTTTTTTTCTCTAATAAACCTTTTTACATAGCGTTATTTCACCTGTAACAATTCATAAAATAAATAACTTCATACATTCCTCCATCATTTTATACTAATATCTTACAACAAATGTTTTTCACCATTGCAAATATAAGAGAACGAATAACCTTTAACGGTTGCGTTGGGTGCCTATTCAGGTGTGGCTCGTCACCTGACTGTGGTTCTAAAATACGACGCCCGTCGCCAATAGCCCTCGTGTAGCTCTAGTGCGACGATAATTCAAACCAAACAAACAAAGAGAACGAATAACGTTCAAATCAGTTAAGAACGTTGAAAACTTATTTTTTTAAAAAAAAGAAGAGACTGAAAAGTTCTAAAAACTGTTCTAGACTTTACTCGAAACGTAAACCTATCTTTGGGGCATTTTTTTATTAATTCGGTCTCTTAGCTTATTAACCAATTTAGTACAAAAAGAAAAAATTGCTTTATATATTAAAAATGTAAATATCTTTTTTATATGTAAAATATACTGATACCAAATAATTCGCAGAAAGACACGTACGCGAGTCTTCGCACAGTTTTTTAATGTTTTTATGTTCTTAATGCAATTTCCTTAATTTCTTTCACCGATTCGTACTTGCAACATATAAATATGAACTTAGTCAAGAGTATTACGCAGGTCTTTTAAACAGAACGCATTAGAAAGGTTTATTCAACTGGATTTCACGTCAATAATAAAATAAATATTTTACTAGATTTTATCTTAATTAGAATAATGCATTATCAAGAGCCTCAAAACTAATAAATCTTAAAACAGTTTACCAAATTTTATTAAGGGGGACCAGACCCCCAAATATCTTCAAAAGTGGTATTTCAATGATTTTAGTGTTTCTTAAACCATGTAATCTTAGCTTTACAATGCTATCTTAATATAAAAATTTCAAGAACCAAAATTATATTAAATATATATATTTTTTTAATGTTGTTTAGGCAAAATCCCCTTAACGGTAAGAAACCACTATTGTTTACTTTAAACGCTTATATCTCAAAACTTACTTTTTCAATGTGCAGGTACCTTTTCCTCAGAACCTACTATAAATCAATCTGAATTTTTTTATACGCATAAAAGCTGGTTTCTAAAAATTGTAGGAGAGATTTGAGTTATCAATATCTTGTTTTTTTTCTTTCTAATATTATTGATGTTTCTTTATCTACAAATATGTAGTTTCACTTAAAAAAATTTAATTAAAAAACTAAACACATTTTTAAAAAATGACTCCATTAAAGTAGAATTGAACATCCATTTAATAAGTAGTACAATTTTTATTTAAAAGCGTAAAATAGATTCGGAGAAAAGGGTAAATAAAAAAGGTCATTTTAACACGGGCTTCAATGGAGGGCTCAGATCCCCTTTAAAATCCCATGATTCCCGGAAACCCCCATCAAACCAACTTATTAACGATTCTGAAACCTCTTTTCCTGACAAACCAACAAAAAGAAGACCGTCCAATTTTCGTATTCCTTTGAGAAACCCCTTATATCATGCACAAGACTCTTTTCTTGGATCCCCATAGAAAAATCTTCCGGAGAGGGGGAGTTGGTAATACGGAGAGATAAGGTCACAAGTGAACCAAGTACTGTTTATTAGAGTTAGGAGATACTAGATGCAATAAAACTAGTTGTAAACACGGTCTTTTTTAATTTCAATATTTATGTTTTTATTACATAAAATAATCTCATAAATTAAGGTATAAGAAGATGATTAGTTTAGAGTTCAATTCACTCGAAAAAATGAATGCTTAAAAACGACGAAATTTTATTTAATTTTGACGATTCTGTTACTGGCAAATGCTCCGAGTTTTCGTTTCCTCAAGGTGAGGAAATTTTAATCGTCATTTTTATGAGGATTTCAAAGTCGTCTGATCTAAGGAAATATTTCGTCATTTTTGAGCGTGTGAGTACAACAATGAGATTCAGTTTCCTCAAAATCAAGATACAGAATCGTCAAATCACGATCGTAAAAGTGAGGATTCGCGTTCTCAAAAGTCACGTGATAGTTTGACGAAACAATCCTCAAAATTAACGAAATGTGGCTTGAGGATTCATGAATCATCAAAAATGAGTGTTATTTCTGAGAGTGTTGAAATTTTGCTACCGTCACTCTGATGAACCTTAAAACCACTTGATGAAATGATATGTAGACTTATATTAACTTTTTATTAAAAAAATGCCTGTTCTTATTTAAAACGAGGAATAAGAAATCCTTTAATGTTAATGTACAAATACGAGGTGTCTTGTCATCAGAAACTCGAGCAATAAAATATCAATGGTTCAAAGTATACTTTTATAACATAATTTAACCACAAAAGTATTGTACTTACAGATACCACAGCATTTCAAAGTTTATCCGTTCGAACATGATGTACGATTCCACAGAAAAGTAGACGTCAATATATAAGCACAAGACTTCATTCTCGGTGATAAAATATCAACACACATGGCAGCAAATACACCCACAAAGTATGACATAAAACGTACAAGATAGTAAACTCCGCCCACTGCATTGATTAACCAATCGAGACCTTGTTTTATTCCTGTGGAACTGATGCCACTCAGAACGTGAAACATGATCATGCACCATGTCATAAGAGTTATAAACAAGTGCTACCTTGGTTAGTATATACACGGAAAGACAGCGATTCGTAGCTGCAACGTCGGAGCAACTTTTAACTAATTTTGTTTTAGTGATTATGTAAATATAATAGCTTATATATTTTTTTCATCGAGACTCTCATTATGTTAAAGAATTCGGGCCCGGGCATTGTCAATGTCTAACGAATAATAAAACCCTTGTAAATAGAATGGCACGTTAAATATGCTTCAAAGTACCGACGCTACTTAAGATGTCGCTCTTTAAAGTTTCGTTGGGTGCCTATTACTGTGTCGGATGTGTCTGCTTGACTGCGGTTCTGAATTTCGCTCTGTAACAGGTTCGGGTTTGATTCCCGCCTTCACTCTAGGTGTCATTTCCTTTCTATGTGACAGTAAAAATTCTTTCTGTGTCTGTCTTAATTGACGAAGGCTTATATAAGCTGGTCTCTGATCAATCACACAAGCCGGGATATATATGTACCTACCCCTACCACCTAAATTTCGCAGCCCATCGTCGATACACCTCGTGCGACATTAATCCAACTCAACTGAACTCAAATAAAATATTTTTTCCCACAATGGTGTGGGGAAAAGAGTTATGAACAAAAGCTAAAATAGTTAGTAGGTTCACTGAAGAACATCAGCCAGCATTCATTCTATTTTTATTCCTTCATATAGGCAGAACACCTTAAAAAAATTGTATCACAAAGTCTCACATTATATTAAAATAATAATTTCCCTATGATGTTCGTTAGTGTGGACATAAGAGTTAGGAGTAGGGTAAGATAGGTACAAATATATTCCGGCTTATATGTTTGATCAAAGACCCGCTTATAAGCCTTCGTCCAGTAAGATACACACAGAAAGAATTTTTACTGTCACAGAGAAAGGAAAGTACACCCAGGGCAAAGGCGGGAATCAAACCCGAACCCGTTGCAGCACGCAGACTTCTAGCGAAATGGTGTACGATCCAAACCACTAGACCCAAGAATTAGGAACAAGAGCTATCTCGGTTAGTAGGCTCGCCGAAAGACTTTAACTACACTCTCAGAAATAACACTTTCATTTTTGACGTTTCATGAATCCTCAAGCCTCATTTCGTTAATTTTGAGGATTGTTTCGTCAAACTATCGCGTGACTTTTGAGTAAACGCGAATCTTCACTTTTACGATCGGGATTTGACGATTCTGTATCTTGATTTTGGGGAAACTGAATCTCATTGTTGTGCTCACATGCTCAAAAATGACGAAATATTTCTTTAGATTAGACGACATTCAAATCCTCATAAAAATGACGATTCAAATTTCCTCACTTTGAGGAAACGAAAACTCGGAGCATTTGCCTGTAACGGAATCGTCAAAATTAATAAAAATTTCGTCGTTTTTGAGCATTCATTTTTTAGAGTGTATCTGAATAGAACTCATTATAAATATTTTTATCATCCAGACTCGCATTATATAAAAACATTACTATATTAGCAGCAGACTCATCCCACATTGGCACACAACCCACAACATTCCATTCATGCGTATCCCCGCTATCGATTTTCTGCCCCATTTCATTCCATTCTGCCCTCCCACGCATCGCTCAGGTAGAGGGGCTTCGAAGACAGGTGTTCCGAAGAGCAGAGGCCAATGTTTAAGAAATAGTAGGAGAGGTTTCTTATTTCATAAGTCTACCTCAATTCTGTGATTGGGTTTGACAAGACTGTTACAGGAACTTTACTCACTTATTTTAAGGGAAGGGAAATATACAAAAGGAGATTATATGTAGATGGTTGATTGGAAGATGTAAGATGTATTTTTAGGCTTGTGTGCTTGGCCAAAGACCCACTTTTAAACCTTCGTCAAGAAAGACAGACCCAACATACAGACATACGTGACAGATGCTGCCATCTATCGCCACCTCCGCAATTTAGACATGCCTCTAAAGGGGAGCAATCTATGTAGACAATTGATTTGTTACAGAAGACGTATCTCGCCAGTTTTCAATCATAGGCCTCCGCGATTTTATTGGTTATTAGGGAAACAATTTAACAAATAACACTAGCGATAATATTACAAAAGTACATTTTTAAAAGTTAAAAATGGTTTTTAAAGAAATTGAAAAGGAGCCTCACAAGTATCATCATGTTCATTTATTTTAACATCATCAAGCATGTCCATTTGTATAAACTTTTTTGGTACCGTTCATTGCATCAAATTGATCGAAGGAAAAGTAACGAATCTCTGAAGGTCAACTATTACGAATTCACTGTGATTTTCTGTAAAAGAGTCAAATTTTCCCTCTCCTGTTTTACAAAGGCTTTTAAACTCATAATTTCTAATGTAAGTTCGCTGCAGTCTTTTTTAATAATAGGTAAACTAGATCTTCAATTTTTATAAGTTTTAATTACAGTTATTATCTTCCTAAATCCTTTTTTTTCTAATCTGAATAAGATACCTGACCCTATCTGAACCAAACTATGTTGTTTCAAATCCTACCAAGACATAAATATTCACAAACATTCACAATCGATTTTAACCACTGCAGCTCAGTTCAATTAGACATTGCGTAGAAAAACACTGGCAATAACATTAGCCAGCTACGCCTAACTAAAATCAAATAATTAGTCTCAGATGTCAAATAATAGTCTCAGATTAGAACCACTGCACCTCAGTTCAATTAGACACCGTGTAGCAAAACACTGACAATAACCTTTAGCCACCTACGCCTAACTAAAATCAAATAATTAGTCTCAGATGTCAAATAATAGTCACAGATTAGAACCACTGCAGCTCAGTTCAATTAGACATCGCGTAGAAAAACACTGACAATAACCGTAGCCAGCTACGTCTACTTAAATTAAAATAATTAGTCCCAGATACAATGATAACAAACCAATGAAGCGAATTCGCTTTATGCCACCAAATCTTCGTTTTGCATATTTGATGCTTCGGTCGAAGAGTTCATTTCGACTGAATATTCGATAATAATGGTTCTATGTTGGAAATTTGATATGGAAATGAAAAGGCTATAAGTGTATTTTCGAGTTTTCATGTTGAACTCATGTATAGAAAAGGATTTTGGTATAATAAAATTTTATATTCTCGTGTATACTGGCTTAGAAAATCTATTTGTGCCTCAATATTTTCGGAAAACTTAAATGGTAATGAAGATAGGCTAAGTGCACCAAAAAGGTAGTTATCATTCCATTTCAGACTATGCGTGGGACACGGTATCACTTTCAAAAAAATGTTTAATTTTGACATATGCACTATAAAATTTATGTTTTATCGGTTCAATCTATATTTAAAAACAATATATGACAAAAAAAATTTTTAATTAAATTGTTTGAGTTATTTAAAAAAAAAATTGAACTTTTAAAAAATGCTAAGGGTTTTTTAAATACAAATATTTTAACCCAATTTTTTTCCTTATTGTTTAAAAGCAAGTGAATATATAGCAATAGTAAGTTACATTATTTTTAAACGTTTAATCCAAATCTCCGATTAGTTATTCGGGGTTAACTTTTAGAAAGTCGCACATCAACTTTGGCGGTTTTGGAATGAGAATGTACTTAGAGAAAACTTATGTCAAACTTGTTCCTATGTAGGTTGTTTCTCTAGCAACTCATTTCAGTTAACTTATAGATTATCTGATTAACTTAGTTCATGTAATATTTAAAGTTTAGTGTTACATTTTTAATCCATTGCATATTATTCCGTTATTCGGAAGTTTTTCTTCTATTTAGCACATAATGTTGTGTAAAGGGTTTTTTGAGATTTCGTTGTTTTCGAAAGTTTATTTTCTCTGACACATGGATTGCATGCAGGGTTGGATTCCTAAATAGGCTAAGTAGGCTGTAGCCTAGAGAGTGGCAAATTTTTTGGGGCAGCAAATTTTACGCCCCCCGAATACCCTGAAAGCGGCATTTGGCATAAAAAATTATTATAAAGATTATAATATTTTTAAGAAAGAAAACAAATAATTTACATTAATGTGTGAATCGCAAATGTATATACAGTAATAATATTTTGTAGTAAACATGGTAGCTGATGCGAGCGCAATTGCACTCGCTCCCCCTTATTTGGAAGTTGAAAGACAAATATTATATTAAAAAAAGTTTTAAAAAATTCATCTATTATTTCGCTTTCGAGTAAATAGATGATTCTAATATATAGAATGAAAAAAAATAGTCAAGAAAACTGTCTGACGACAAATCGATCGTAGCCTACAGGCGACAATTCTTTAAATCCGGCCCCGATTCCATGAAAAGTTTCAGTAATTTAATTTGAATTTATGGATTACAAAAAACAGTTAATTGATTTGAATTTACTCTTATGTGTTATCTATAACCGATGTTAAACTTTTCGATATTTGTTGCTTTTTATCAACTAATTTTCTGTTATGTATCGATTATTAAGCCACGTAATGTTACGCTTAGCTTCGCCTATTCACAATGGCACAATATCCATTATTTGTAAGCCATCACTTCACTTCACAGATCATCTTCATCCTTAATTCACAGATCACATCATCTTCTACCAAGACTAAAACCCCGGGTTCTCCATTCCGGAAAAACTCTGTTATGTAATCATGTCTCCTCTTACGTTGCTTCGGAACGAAACTCCCGTTATTATGGCATCGTTGGTGGTTCCGGGTTTTCCAACCGCGGTTTACCATTCTCTACCAAGAGGGTTTAGGGGTGTTAGATATAGATAATAAAGGCACTTTTGATTTGATTGATAGATTTGTATCTTAGATATATAAACAACATTTTTTTTAAATTTGGTCTTCAACATGAGCGAAACAAAGTTTGAAAATGAATTCTCATAAAAATAAAAATATTGAATACTGATGTCAAACTTCTCAGCTTTTCGTTATTTTTCCAATAACTCCTTACAGTTGATCCATAGCTCATCTGAATCACTAAAGTCTTAATATTTAAAGTTACGTATTAAATTAAAGCCATGGTGTTAGATTACTTTTTTATAAGTGGTCATTCCATTTAACTAATTTTTAAAGTGATATTCGGGATTTTGCTGTTTTCCCAAAGTTTATTTTCGATGACAAATACATTATACAAAAAAAACATTGACTTCACTTTGCATTTATAGATTACACGATACATTTAACCTATTTAATTTTAATTTTAAGTCTTACATTTCCAGAACAGTAAGATCCATTATTTGTAAGCGATCAAATCATTTCTTAGATAAAGTCTGCTCGATATGCCACCCTCAAGAGTGGCAAGATCTCCCTCCCCATTAGAAGGATTCTATTGAGACATCATCTTATACCACAAGTAAAAACCCCGGATTCCCCCCATTCCGGGAGAACTCCGTTAGATAATCATGTCTCCTCTTATGGTGCTACGGACGAATACCTCCCGTTATTATGGCATCGTTGGTGATTCCGGGTTTTCCAGTCTTTGCCTTGCTTATAAGAAGCTGTAGGGATGTTAGATATAGATAATAAATGTATTTTTGATTTGATATTTAAGATGGACAAAACTAAGCTTGAAAAGAAGTTTTTTTTTATATAAATGAGTTTCGATGCAGATTTGGTTTGTATCGATTTTATAAGTTAGTCGTTTTTGTAGTCTCAAGAAATACTTTTATAATATTTGTCATTAAAAATAAAGAATGCGTTTCAATTTTTTGTGTTTGTGTTAAATATTATTGCTATCTAATTCTACTGATGTGCATATTACACTTTATTTTTTAAAAATAAACAAATTGAATTAAACCGCACTTTATGAAACCTTTTTTGCATATTGGTTAATGCTTCGGGCTAGGAACTCAATATTTTTCAGATTTTATCACATGTCTCCATCTTTTGTGCTTACACTGTAAAAAAATATCTGCAACAATGCAGCACATTTGCCGTATATTCTCAGCACATTATGCTGTATTTGTATGCTTTTGCTGTAAATACGATTCGACAGAACAAAGTTGTACTTTCGCAGCTCATTACAGCAAATTTGTAAACGTCAGAATACAAAAACTGTAGTAGTAAGCATGACTGAAAAATTTACAGTGCAATCATAACCTGTGATGTAAAAAAACACAAACTCGTAATAACTCGACAACCCTTCAGTTAAAACTACATTTTAATATAGTTATTGAAAGTAATAAAAACTACTGTTGTATCCTTTGTTCATTCTATATCTATTATTTAAATTCATTGTATTTTATTTATTATTTTTTACTTAACGGTTAAACCCTCTGATTAATAAGCAAATTGGATTAATTGTAAACTTGTTTTCACTGCATGAAAATAAATTTATTTATTTATTTGATTTAAAATTCAATTTCTTATTTTTCAATTATTCTTCTGATTAATGTGTATGTGTCTTATTAATGTGTCTTAATGTGTCTTATAAACTTCAAATTTTCAAATTTTTGTATAACTACACTAATTACATTTAATAAACACCATGTGCGTAGCTGGAAAACCTGAATGTCAGGCGACGGGTTTATACGTTTGTATACATCAGAGGGTTAAGAAAATTTCAGATTTTTGCTTGCATTAAACAATAAAAATCGGGAAAATAAACTGCAATTCGTCCTTTGTGCTCGCTACAAACAGAACTATTCTCCAAAAGCAACCCAAACATTTCATTCCACGAGGGTCTCTCGTCAATCGACCTGAATGAACCTGTCTCCTGCCAACATTTTCCCCTCTATTCTTCAACCACCCCCTCTCTGATATCTGAGGTCGAAACGGATAAACAAGAAGGGCCGGTTAATTGGGATGATCCACTTATCCGGCCTCTAGATTCATTTTGAGAACAATTATGGCTGGATCTCTTGATTGAAGGATCAATGAGAATCAATTTCATACCGCTGAAGGCTGAAGAGTCTAGAGAGGTATTGATCTGGTAATGTGTTTTGGCTTATAGTGTTTGTTAGTATCGTTTTAAAGGGGGTTGGAGTTTGAGTGGGTTATTATTGATTTGGACTTAAATATGCCTAATTGAAATGTTCTAGGGAAATGTACTTGTGTCACGCATTATTTATACTTGGTTAGGTATTTAAGTATTTAAGTCTACAAGATTTTTTTTAAAGTGATAAATATTTTAGGATAGATTCTTATTTTTTTTAGTTAAACATGGATAATGTATAATATAAAACCAACAAAACAAAAGAAAGAGTTCGGTCAGGATTTTTCTGAGATCCATCAGAATAAAGTTGATTAATTAATTTTGTACTTTCTAAATGCGATGAAATATGTCTTTATTCTGCTTTCCTAGGTATATTTTTCCATTGAAGAATTTTAGATCATCATTTTTATTGCATAGGAATAGATGTTATAAGCAAACATACATGGGAGAAATGCATAGAGTTAGGAAAGATAATAGAGTGGCCGATTGCATGTGCGCAGTAATGCACAAAAGAAGCAGGCTGAAGCGGTGCATCTTGGGATACCTCAGTGCCCGTTTCATCACTATAATATGCGCAGTAGCTCAAAATACCGCTAAAGTGGTGCATATTGGAATACCTCGGTGCCGGTTTGTTATAAGCAGTAGCTCGAAAAACCTGACAGCCCTGCTTCAAACATTTGAACTTATAGCCCCCTCTACTACTCCTTCTCAACTCTATGGAGAATTGTATTAAATTTTCATTCGGATTGTCATGAATCCAAAATTGGCCTTAATGTTGCCCTACAGCTCCACTTGAGACAATACCGAAGAATGACTGAAATTTGTCATTGTCTTACTTTGCCTATCTTTACAGTTAAATATTGTACTAAATGACATTAAAAACATTATTTGTACCTACACGTTTATTTTTAGACTTCAAGGTTAGGTTAGATTATTTTTGAATTATCGTCGCACTAGAGCTAACGAGGGATATTGGCGACGGGAGTCGTATTTTAGAACCACAGTCAAGTGACTAGCCTACGCCTTAATAGGCACCAAACGCAACCGTTAAGGGCGACATCGTACGCAGCGTTAGGACTTTGAAGGATATTTAACGTGCACTCCCTTACACGGGTTATTCGTTGTACATTTCGGCTGCACGGGCCGTTTATAGGTCGCCAGTTATTTTAGCGATGCCCGGACCCGAACCTGGGACCCTTCGCATGCTAGGCAAATACCTAACTGACTGGGCTCCCCGGCCCCCTTAGACTTTAAGGATTTTCTATGGATGAATCTTCACCTATCCTCGTCGCCAAATTTTCCTCACTTCTCATTACCGTAGAACAAAGCATGAGTGGAGTGCCATTAGCTTTTATGGACCATTCCCTCTGACTCTTCAGCCACACTCCAATAAGCATCCTAGCATGAGGTTAGGGCTTACCTGATCTTAATCGGAAAGAGTTAATAGTAGTTCCAGTTATTTTGTCCGTAAAAAAATTATTCAGATTTTGGTATGTTAATATCAAAAGTTTTATTTATTATCCAGGAAGTGGTTATTTAGTTGGGGCATTACAATGGGCATATTTCATAGGTTTAGAGCGGCGACAAAAATGCGGAATACAATTGAATTCTTTCTCGATTGGTGAATCATTGTCACATGAGAACAAGGCACCAATCAGAGCACCGATCGTGGAAGAACATGAATCAAGGCTGTAACAAGCCAGTTGGTTCGAAGTATTGTTTAGTTGATGTTGCTATCAGCATTGATATATGTTGATCTAATTGATACTTAGTATTTTTAAAGCAATCTTAATTAGAGTGCATTACATTTAAAATATCAATTCAATATACTACTTGATTGGAGTATCAATTGACAATATTTTGTGACTTACTTTCGATCAACAACTTTGATTCGATAACGTTTCTATGACGATAAATAATTGGCAAACAAAATAAAATTTCTTAAACACTCCCCTAAAAAATAATATTTTACAAAAACTAGTAAAAATTACAAATAAGTTTTTCTTCACCATCCCCACCCAAGCCTTACTTTCCTTCTGACCACCCTCCATAACCACAAAACCCCCCAACCTTTTGTTATGGGGTATCGACCAGAAGGGGGGTTCTTTGAAGACCAACCCCTCTTGATCTGATTCTTGGCCAGCAGAATCCCACCACCCTGGTATAAATGGGTATTCAGAGTCAAACATAAGTAAGTCATATCAACTTTACAATCCTATGTTTCAGGTGTTGGGGTAAGAGAAATATGAATGAAAATGAATTACTTCTCGAGCTTTGATTGGTTATTCAATGTCACCTGAGAACAGTCGGACCAATCGGAGTGGTCTACCGAAGGAAATTCTGTAATGAAAGCAGAAAAAGAAATTCGTCACCTAAAACCAAAGAGTTCTATAGAAGGGTGGCGAATGAACCTGGCAACAGCACCATGGACCAACACGGAGACAATATATAGGGTGGCATGTGGGGCCCGATGGCCGAGTGGTTTGGATCGCAGGCCATAACGCTAGCAGTCCGCGCGCTGTAACGGGTGCGGGTTCTATTCCCTGGATGCACCCAATTTCTCAGTATCAAAATTATAAATGAACTAGCACTTTTGAAACTCTATGTCGGGATCCGTAGCGAGCCATGGCTGCCAATGGCAGATCAGTAAGTCGTTCCTCTACCCACTATAGAATTCTTTGCCTAAAACAAGCCGAGAAGTACAATCACCTTATGCAATGATAAATGCAAAGGTAGTGCCGTATTGCCATATTGTATTATTACCATCAAAACACAACAAATCATTGAGGTTTTTTTAATAAAAAAACTAGAAGTATTTCACGTCTTACGTAAAATAACATCCAACAGAAATTTTTAGAAATAAACGGAATAGGCCAAACATAATTAATGGATAAATACATTAAGTTATGTGTAATTTTATGGTTGGGTGTTTCTTAGCATAATTGCTTTTAATTGTTGAAAATAAATTCTGTTTATGATATTATATTATATTACAGTTTAATCTAGAAAACATGGGTTTTCTACATTTGCACAATGCACAATAGCCAGTTTACAATTTTAAAAACTCCTTTTTAAAAAATAATTATTTCCAACGTCTACAAAGTTCACATTATTTTGTTTTTGAGACACAGTCAGCTCGACAGCGATAACAGACACAAAGTTCAAGAGTATTTATAACTAGCAAAATAATATAATCTTAAAGTATATTCCGATGCAAAAAAAAAGTCTAAACTACATTTACTAACCCAACAAATGTATATTTTACATAGTATTGAAAATTGGTAACAATCGGGGATCGAAAAAGCCGAAAATTGTTTCTTTAACAATCAGATAAGTTCTCAACAAATAAATTGAAAGCTGGTACTTTTTATATAAATTCTACTTTCATTTCAATTCCCTCCCGAAATTTTACTTGCCTTGACGGACAAGTTCTTAACCAAAAAGTCGATAACTAGTGTATTTTAAATACCCTCATCATTTTAATCCCCCCCCCCCCGGATTTTACTTTCCCCTCGCAAGTTTAGCAACGTATTTCTTAGCCCTGGTAGCCATTTATGTTTAGCTCGAATTAAAATCTCTGGGTACTGGCTCTAACATTGTTGACAAAGCTGTGAACACCTTGCTAGTTTTTAATCCATTTGTACCATGGTTCGAGCGAACTAGGTTCGCTCGAACAATGCTTCGGAAAAAAGCTTTGAATTTACGCCAAATTCCCTAGGACAGAGAAATTAAGCATTCGCCAACTCGCAAAAAACTACAAATCTTTATATTCGAACAAGCTGAGGTTGAATCGCTCTACATTTGTCAACCCCTTCAAAAGCCTTATCTTATACATGACTTAACTCAGTCTTTATCTAAAAATCAAACAAGAGCTTGTGTGAGGCAGCGAATAACACTCATTAGCACATTTATTACAAAAATGGAAGAATATATCTATGAAATAGGGGTGTTCTCTCCCCCCAAGGGTCTTGTTACCCGGCAAGATTGTGGTAGTCGGTGGCTATTGTTGTCCGATATCGTACATTCCGGAGTAGGGGTGGAATAAATAAAATGGAACATGGTATGAAGTATCTTCAAAAGATGTATTTTTTATTCCTTTTTTATGTTTCGAGTAGAGATGGAAAGAGGGGTGGGAGTTTCCAATACAGATGGTTTGACTCATAAGTACTTTTTAAAAATGAGATTCTCTGAATTCCTGAGGTTTGAGCGAAAAAATACCAATTATAAGAGTAATGTTTGGAGGTAAAAGAAGTCAGACTATACACTCTTAAAACAAAAAAGTGAAATCCACTCCAGTTGGAGAAGTGCATTTTCGACACTGGAAAGGAATGAATATTAAATCAGACTGAGTTAAAATCACTCGTTTGGAGTGATCCAGTCGGAGGTTTAACACACAAAGGATCCACTCCAATAGGAGAAGTGCATTTTCCAGATTGAAGGAGTGAAAATTAATCAGACTGAGTTAAAATCGCTCGTTCGTTTTAAGAGTGTACAGAATTATCATAATTGTAGCAGATTTAAATAATGTCACATAATTTTCCATTTTTATAGTTTTATGTTGCATTATCTGTGTAATTTGCTACAAAATTTTATCGAGAAATTATTAGACAACAACCCTTTTTGATGTTTTTTTTTTAATTTTGGTATATTTTAGTATTGTTTCCCCATCTTGTGTGGGGTAAAATGAGTAATGAACAGAAAAACATTGAATAACTGTCAACATTTCATATAAATTTAATGTGCTCACTTCACAATATACGACATGCCAATTATTAATTGTATGTGAGTGATATATAAAAATAATCGCCAACTAAATGAACAAATTAAAACATAGACCTGACTCCTAAATTACCGTTTTATTCCTTACCCTAATAAATACATTACAGCTATCTTTTATCGGTTAGATTACAAACGGTAGTTTTCTTCTAATAGATTCTTGGTTACTGAATGAAAATCCGAACAGTGATGAGGAAGAGGAACAGTTTATTAAAGATAGTTAGAAATAACTCTCTTTTATTTCTGTTAGGACAAAGAGATAGAAATGGAATCTCTTCATATTTGAAAGTAATTTCTAAGCGCAATTTGTGGTCTTTGCTTTGCAACGACATTGACATTTCCATCTGCCAATTTAAAAATAAAAAAATAAATTTTTTCTTGTATGGAAAATAAATGAGGTTTTCTTAAATGATGTAGAAGACACAAAATGTCTATTTCGGATTATCAACTACATCCACAATGCTTTCATTGCCTTACTTTGAATATGTAATTGAAAGTAACCATGAGATCTTTAGTAAGTTTTTCCATGAGTCTTAAAACTCGAAATATTGGTGTTGTTTTCAAAAATGCAATTTTAAAAATTATTTTATTTGTGTAATAAAAATTTAAAGGGATATATAACTTAAGCAAGTACTTTCCAGTAAAACATGAATGACAGAAGAGTTATTAAATACAAGTAACTATTAATACATTTACTTTCAAATTAATAGTAAAAAAATAATTTAATAAATTTCCACAATATATAAATAACTAAAATGAATAAGATACAATTGTCGGAAAGACATTGTTCTTCCATTTCAGAAATGAAACACTAAAACATCCTCGAACCCTAGAAAAACATGGAAAAACACCCACCCAACTATAATATTTATTGAAATGTTTTTGCGTAATGTCTCTAATCACCATGTTAATCGGCATAAAACATCCCTCCAACACTGCCAAAATCGCGTGCAAAACTACAATAATCAACTTTCCCCTTCAACAACTCAAAGTACAATTGACCCAAGTCCAAATTGCTCACAAGAACTAAATCGAAAGCGAACTTATTAAAACATTTCCCGCGCTTGGAAGTACCCCATTATTTGACGAAAGAAAAAATTCCGAACTATATCTTTAAGTCGAAATTGCTTTCGTAAGCTTTGGCCCTAATGGTTTTTTCTGAACTCTGCGATGAAAAACGCCTGAGGGCATCTGACTATTCTTCGAGAGGTGTGGTTGAATTATTCCGGGGAGTTGCGAATAATTAAGATTGATTTTGTTCTCCCCTTTACTTTTAAATAAAATGTTCTACGTTAAAAGGAGCTAAGTCTTTTGGAGCATTTCCACCCACGCTTTTTGATATCAATATTTTAGTGAGAGATATGCGTGTAAGGTTATCCCTCTGAGGACTCGATAATTTTATATGCTTATAAATTTCAATCGAAAGTAGTATAACATAGTTGAAGTCTGTTGGAGAATTTTTACCTACGCTCTTTCCTATCAATATTAAAACGATAGATGTGCTTGTATGGAAATTCTTCTAAGGACTTGACCCACTTTTACATTTAGAAATCTCAATATAAAGTAGATAAGTGTGGAGGTTGCCCCCAGGGACAGTGGATGGGGATTTTTAAATGATTCAATCGGTTTTGGAGAAAAATTGCTGTTCTGCGTAATTTTATGTTTTTAAAATGGAAGTTTTTCACCCTATTTTCGAATAATTTCCATCGTATTCTGTTTTAAAATAAAGTGTTTTAATTAAACGAAAAACTTTAAAGTACTTTATGTCCCTCTTGACTTTTGTATTTGGATAGAAAAATGCTTTCAAAAATTAACGGAAACAAAACTATTTAATGCTTCCAAATTCTTGGTTTTTTAATACCATCCATACTTAAATGTACATAAACTCATAAATATATATCCAGTTTATTTTATAAATCCTACATAATAAGAAAAGCGGTTTTATGTAACAAATCAGCCCTAGCTAATTTCCCCAAAAGGGGATGTTTTAATATATTTGTTTGAAAATACGAATCCCCATTTTTTTCTTAACGTTAGTTATAAAAGGTATCAATGACAAAAGAGACCCAATAACAAAGAGCGGATTGTCTATTGAATCCTCTTATCACACTTTTTCTTTTGAAATTTTTCGATGAAGATTTTAATTTTGAAATTTTGATGAAAAATTTAAATTTGAAATTTTGATGAAAAATTCAATTTTGGAATTTTGATTTTTGAAATTTGACAAATTGATTTTCTGAAATTTTTGAATTTCGCTTCTTTGGCAGTGATTGAAAGCTACCACCTTCTCTGTTTAATTGCTATTTTAGGGGTTGTTCATATGACTCCTTACGTTAAGCAAACAACAATTTGCTGTTCAGCAAATATTACAATAAGTCAATTTAAAAAAAATTACCTCAAAATGTGCTGTAAACACAGAAATTTTTTATGGTGCAAATCAGATTTTTAATCAATTTGTTGCCGTGTTTTTTTTCCATATAATTTTGAATATCAGAGAAACATAAACTTTTTTCTGGTATTCAGAAGACTCCCCAAAGCATTTACAAATAACAAACCTAGGATTTTGGTAAACCTCATTAATTCATTATCTTCGCCAATGCATTTCACAATCTCGATATCATCACCTCGTTAAAGAGTTCCCTTCTGCAGATAAACAGCGGCTAGGGACGCACCGCGAGTTGAAGAATGGTGCACGTGAAAGGCGTCAGATAAGTATGCTTAATAGATTGTTAGGGAGGGGTCGCGACGTTTTCTGCATCGTTTAATTGAAATGGGTGTTAAGAGGGAATGCAAATTAAGGGAGGTATTTCTGTGGACTGGTTTCTTCTGAGGAAGGGAGGGTTTCGTTTAGATGGTAAATTGAAATCGATTGAATTATTTCGTTAATTTATTTAAGAGAGTTTAAATGATTTTATCCTCTTTAACTCTTTTCAAAGAGGTTACTTTTTTTGGTGTGAAATGTAGCGTATTGAATATTAATTACCTTAATAAATCTATTTAAAAAAGGCTTTTTAAATCGAGCGGAATTTTGTTACAAATAGTTATATATCGGCCATTGTCATAAATTTGGAAACTGATTCCTAAATTTTTCGAAACTAAGTACGAACTATTTTGCAAAAAATTGCAAATAAATGACTGCTATTGTAAACCCGATATTTTGATGTTCTAGCAGTTTATTGTGTTTTTCTATTTTGTAGCATAACTAATAAATTACTTTTAATATCCTTAATGTCATTGCTTCGTCTTGAACATTGTTTCAGAATTTATTTAGAAGCTTAGATTCAAAAGTTGCACATTATGTGATGAGTATTACGCTGTTCCACCTTCATAACATTTTCTTACCTCCTTGATTTAATTTTATGAACAAAACTATTGTTTGCATTTATTATCCTATTCAACCCTATAACATTATTTTTTAGTTACAATTGCAATTCTACAACAATAACATCAACCCTTTAACCAATTCCATTTCAACTCTTCACACTTCTCCTTGCTAATGGCTGTCTTTCGATGTCAATCACCATCGCAAATCAGTAAGACCACAGGGACGGCCTAATTGGTCAGAGGAACCAGCGGGATGTAAAATTAAGATTACAATGTTATTGCTCGTATGTTTTTCTAATATTAAATACGGCCTGATCTTGAAAACACAGACTATCGGCACAACAGATTTTGGGAGACTCTTGTGAAAGTTTTGGCATGATTGCCTTACACCATTATTAAAAGAAATCAATAACATTTTTATTTATTTAGTCCGAAAATTTATTTTATGTGTCTAAAACGAGTTTAGAGTCATCAAAAAACATATAAAAAGATACCTTATATGCCAGTATTAATTTTATTTAGAAATAATTAATTTTCTGCCAATTAAATTCAAAATGGCAACCTTAAAACCTTCAAAAATTAAAACAATGTTTAAAGCAATCTAAAATAGATAAAATTACATATTACATGCCTATTTAATTCATTTTCATGCAGCAGCTAATTGACATATTTTGACCTTTGACCTTGTTTATATTTTTAAGCAGACATGATCGGTGGGGACATTTGATATCTTATTTATAATAGCATACCAATGGCCTATACCAATATTTAGCTGTATGCGATTTTTTGTAAATTAAAATGTCTATTTTGACCTGACAATTATTCCTCAGAGGGTTAAAAGTAACAAAAACGTAGTACTAATATCTTTAGCGTATTACAATTAGCTTTAACTTAGTATAATGTGTTTAACGTATACTCTTAAGCCAAAAGAGTGAAATCCACTCCAGAAGGAGAAGTGCATTTTCGACACTGGAAAGAGTGAACATTTACTCAGACTGAGTTAAAATCGCTCGTTTGTTTTAAGAGCGAAGTACAAATTTTTTTTAATGTATTAGATATATCTTTAACGTAGAACAAATAATGTTTACTATAGAACAAATATCCTTAACGTAGCAGAAACGTTCTAGTGAAACAGCATGTGGCTAATGTATATCTGACCAGCTGACGAAAGTCCACTCTTTTCTCTCCGGGTAAATGAGAGTTCACTTTCTGGCCCCCGCTAATCCCTTTTTCTCTTCCTCCTCCCTCCTTGATCTTGTTATCACTCCTCTTCCCGATGTTGGAATGCTTAATCGATGACTGGACATCATCAGTGACGTTGGGGATATAGTAACATGTGTTAAAGATGAAGTGGAAAAGGCATTGGTCAAGGAATTCTGAAACACTTACACTCTTAAAACAAATGAGCGATTTTAACTCAGTCTGAGTAATTTTCACTCCTCCCGTCTGGAAAATGCACTTATCCTCTTGGAGTGGATCCTTTGTGTGTTAAACCTCCGACAGGATCACTAAAAAAAAAGTGGTTTTAACTCAGTCTGATTTATATTCACTCCTTTCCGAAAATGCACTTCTCCTACTGGAGTGGATTTCAATCGTTTGTTTTAAGAATGTAGAGTAACTTACTTTCTTGTTACTTTTTAACTCATACATTCTTATAGTACGACAGGTAAACGCGTTAAAAGTATATGAAGAGTACAGGGGAAAAACCGCTTAATTTCGTTGAAAACTTTCCTCATCAGGCTTCTTTGGCGATGATAGCGAGTAATCACCTAAACTGGTGTAAAGAAACCAGTTTGAAGACATTTTTTACCGAGATTCACGCGATGCACGATTCCGACGCTTGGACCAAGCAAAGAAGAAAGAGAGAAACCTGTTTCCTGTCCCAAAGTCCGCCAATCAGACACAATTACGGGACGACTCCTAATAAATCAAGCGGTTCTTCCCCTGTACTCTTCATTTTAGATTGGTCTCTGATGTCATAATGTCATATAAATTTGAAACAAAAAATAATTTTTATCGGATTTGGAAAAAGAAGGTATAACGAAAGTTAAAAAGGGGTTAAAAACAAAAGACAAAAATATCCACGATTTTGATTCCCTACTTTCTGTTTTTTAATTAATTCAAATTTTAAAAAATGGAAAGATAGTCTTAAAATGCATAATATGTATGTGTGTAGCATCAAGTGCGGAACACCACATCGATGAAAATATAATATAGGGTCAGATTACTACTAGATGCTAAATTGCTATTTTTACACTATCCGTAACTCTAGAACAGTTCGCTTAAGCAGCATAATGCAACTAATCATTTTTTATCATTTAATGCAGAATATTTTTGCAATTTAGCTTTTTTTCTCTAAATTGCATATTTTTCGAAATATTTAAGAAACACTTTAAAAAAAATTCGAATTTTTTCCTCCTTCCCGCCTGAAAACCCGACGAATAAAATGATTTAACTTTTTACCAAACAATATGTAGGCTATAACTAACTATTTGGAGATGGAATGAAACTTTTACTTTAGATGTTGGGGTTAGACTTTTTTTGGACTAATCGCGCCTTACTAAAATACTAGTAAGATTTGGTTAGTTTGAAAAAACACTCTATATTGTGAGTACACCTTGACTAGTTGTCATGGTACGATCCACCAAGAAACGAAAAATAAACATTTAAATAAATAAAACTGTGAGGCACATTTCAAGAGGCTTAAGCTGGCTTCCTATTTATATGTTTAACGTTCTTCTTAAATCCGACTCACAAGATGACTCAGAAAGATAACAAAAATCAAACCCTCTGCGAGAAATTCGTAAAAATGTCGGAGAAAGGACGTTTTACTTTTTATCTGTAAGTAAAGATATTTGTGGAAACTTAATGAAATTTGAACGAGCTACCTTCAAATAGTAAAATAGATAAATAATGGTTGTAAAAAAAATGGTTTAGAAACTCACAAAATCAACAATGTTGAAAGTGCAATGAAGAGTTTGAATATAAATACTAAAAAAAAATCGTAATTTATTAATATACATGGTTTAACAAATTGGTTTAACTTATTTTTACACGGAAGTCCTACGTGACAAGACTTCTTCCAAGGGTTTTCTCTACCTATTTCAGCACTAAAAATATCTTTGTCGCTATAAATTTGACAAAACAAGCAAAACCCTACAAAAACGGATCGTAATTTCATGCTTTTCTCATTTAAAAGTCGAAGCCGACTAGGCACCCAAAGCAATCTAACGTCAGTAGAAAACCCACTATAGGTATAAACCAAAAACGCATACAATTAAAAAAATTCTAATCGCATTAAAAATCTTTATTAATTAATCTAATTTAAATAATGCATGTGTTAAAGATCCAGAAAATATTCCAAGTAAAAATTCTTGAAAATTTAATTTCCTCTTAAGTCTTAAGCTGTGTTCATCAATTACAAACAGTTTTGGCTCTACATTTTTATGCGCGCAATAGTGCTTTTAATTTGTAACTCCTGCATTAAATCGTTGCTGCACATAAATGGAGCTACTTAATTTAACTCTTTAATCCAACCAAAACATACAACGTAAAAGGTCTCGATCCAAAATTGTGCTTTTTCCTTACAATTGTTTTTGAGCACGCTTTTCTATTATTTTTCGTAGGATAAACACTCCTTATTTTACGAAGGACAACAAAAACAACAGTAATCTTCTCTTCTCAACGCATTTTTCAAGCCTTCAATACAATGTAAATCTCCATTTTTCTTTCCAAAAATATGTCTGACAGGGTATTTTACCTAAGGAAAACCGCAGAATTTCTTACAAAACACTAGCGCTTAGAATTCTTTTCGAAAATATATTCCACTATATTTGCATATTTAAATATTGGCAAAACCCACCAACGAAAAAATATTTCTTCTTTTTGGTACTTCGCTGCCTTAGTTTGACAGAGTAGCTAATGCTGGACAAACTTAAATAAAAAAAGACAACTTTGGTTCGTAAGATAAGTTTAAATTAAACATTAAAACCAATGCTTTTAATTTTCTTTTAAACATTTTTAACTTACAAAAAAATGCTTCGCAATCTTCAACATCGCTACAGCCTAGTGCAGACCAAGGCTTTCTCAATTTGCTTTTTCCAGGAAGAATTATTTGTAGCCAGACTTCTCCATCTTTGCACTCCCAACTCCATTAAAATAGTTCATTGGAAAAGAATTCACCGCTAATTCAAAAAATGTTTCCCATTTAAAGTCTACTTATGGACCAAACCTTTCATTGACTGCATTGGAAAAATAGGTGAAAAATTATTAAGCTAACAATCCTAAGTTTATTTTTATCTTTAAAAATATACACTTTTCTTTTCCAATGCATAATTAAACTCCATAAAAATAGATCACCGCTCTAACGGAATGTTTTCTAGCAAAACCACCAAATCCAAAACTGTCAAACCAGCTTTTCAACCTGGCCATCCAAAGAGAGGCGTTGGATAAAAATCACCCTCTCTTGATCTCGTTATGATTCCCGCATCTTGTCTCCCCTCCCCCCGCATAACTGTCCTCGCCTCCAGAAAACGTCAACCTCGTTGTGGTTTGCCCTAGAGGGGCCAAAGGCAAAGTGTAGGGCAAAAGAGGACTGACAATCGACTACACATAGGTAAGGATATTAAAGAAGTACCACTCTCAATTTTTTAAGGGGATGGCCCGTGTTAATTTTACTGACTTTAGGAACATTTTTCTCGGGAGCTACATGAGATATCATTGTAATTTTTTTTATAGTTTGCTCCTTGCAAATATCTCTTTGATTCAAACTGAAGGTATTTCCCAGCGATTTTTTTTAGTATGTGTTAAAAGATTGGACCATTATTGCTCTAAAACAATCAGTCTTTTAGTATACTTTCTTATTGAATATAGTTATTTAAATTTCTTGCAACCATGGTCCAAGTCTTTCGTCTACTCTAGATACTGCTGTTTGCCTGCCTATGACAGAAATAGTCATGTCATAGAAACATCAAATCAGTATTTTATGCCCGAAGCTGGTCTAAAAAATTGAATAAAGGGGTGAATACGTAATCATTTGCTGTCATTCTTGGGCAGAAAATTAGCTGTGATAAAATTTAAATTACCTTAAAATTTAGAGTTCGGAAGTATATTTTTAATTTTAATTTATTATTAAATTTATTTTAATTTGTTATTAATATTATATGCTTTGGGGTTTTTCTTAATTTTTTTGTTTGAATGTGAGGATTTAGTTTGTTCTGAATTTGAAGGTACTTTAAATTTTATAAATGTATTTTGAAATTTTTAAGAATTACAATTAATTATGAAATTAAATAGGTGAAAAGTAATGTCTTTCTTGTCATTTGTTGAATTTTTCATGTTACGTTGAGTGTTTGTTTGTGAGGCGTTTTGAACAGATGTGTATGTTTGTTTGTTTATTAAGACCTTATTATAAAATAACTTTGATTAAAACAACATTAATGTAAAATTATTAATTAAAACAATGTTAATGTAAATATTATAATTAAAACAATGTTAATGTAAAAAAATTAATTAAACCAATGTTAATTCAAAAATGCTAAGTAAAAAATGTTGATGTAAAAATTTTAATTAAAGCAATGTTAACTTAAAACCCTTAAAGAATCTGACAATTAAAAAAAATATTCACATTGTAACAGTATCCTCCTTAAAAGCAACAATTACTTTTTCAAAATATTTAGTTACATAATAAAGTAAGTAAAAGTCAAATAAAACTATCATAATTAAAACATTTATTGAATGTAACTATACTGTGATAATCTATCAAATTCAGGGATATTGACAAGAAAAATTATAGCATTAAAAATTTAATTTTGAAACGGTAGAAGGGCAATTAATTATTTAATTTGGTACCAAAAACAAAAACTACTTGATAAAAGTGCATGATCACAACATACGACAACACAAAGTTTCAAAAGAATAACAAAAAAATTATTTGTTCATGAAATCACATTACTTAAAAAAGTAACATTTTTCACTCTGGCCCATTTAAGCTGTCAATAAAATGCCAAATAAATTCGCACAACCTATTGGGCGTTATGACACCAGTTTACAAGCCCATGGACAGAATAAAGCCTTCATCCCTGTTTATCAAATGACCCATCGCACACGCACAAAAAAAATTATAACGCAATTTTTTGGTTTGACAAAGTTGAAAATATCGCTAAAATGGTTTTGAGAATATAGGTTTTAAAATGCGAACTGAAGCGGAAGTTTATGAAGAATGTATAATGGTTCTTGTTCACGTTTATCTCACTACTTACAGTTGATACTACTCACAGTTCTCTCTACTTACAGTTCATAAAAAATATTATTATTACTATTAATATTTATCAGAATGAACAGAATTCCATTGTTAATGCTATGTTTTATTGTGGCTAAAATAAACAAACTACTAGTTAAAATCATCGATATCGTATAAAGCACTAGATTGGTAGATCACGTGACCTCCAGTGCTAACGACGAGACGCGCATGGAGACCAGAATGTGAGGGCAATGGGGCCAGTGTTGCCATCGCTTTAATGAGAAAAATAATAAATCATCATCGAAAAAATACCCTCAAATTCTGAAATTTCAAAAAACTACAATTAAAATACTAGCTGCATTTTGGAATATTTTTAGTGACTTAAAAAAAAATTTGAAACACTTTTAAATTGTTTTTTTTTTATAATTTTAGAATTTAATGGTATTTTTTCGTCGTATTTTTCTCCTTAATGTGGTGGCAAGGGACCAGTACTGCCACCACATTAAGGAAGAAAATGTCTAGAAAATATGAATAATTTTTAAAGTATAACTCTACGTAAATTTACGCATTTCCTTCATAAAGGAATAAAAATATTTAGAATATTTAATGACACAATATTAAGTATCTATTTTTCAGATACTAATTTTAAAATCATTTCAATCAGTGGAGTACATCATAATATCGACAAAATTTAAAACCCATTTTTGACAATGACAAAAGTTAAACCTCTACCAAAATAACACCGCGACAATCTATGTGAGTAATGATGGTTTTTTTAAACTCCTACTTCCGCTGGTAAGAAGGTAACGGAAAGGAAAAATAAGAATAATTTCAGCCATATAAAAAGAAAAAAGCGTCGTGTAAAGAAAACAGCGCCATCCTGAAAAATATGACATGAACATGTCTGCGACATACCCCGTAAATCCCACGTCTAATGTTTATGTTTTGATCTTTTTTAAAGATTTTGTTGGTAAAACTTAAGTAATTTTAAAAGGGGAATTAACTGATGTTATCTTGTTTTCAGTGAAAATTATTATTTTGAAAAGGAAACGCAGAAAAAAGTCATGTATTTTCTCATTTTTGGGCAAAAAAAAAACTTAATCTCTTTGTTAAGTAGTTACATTTAATAAAAATATCTTTCATGGGAACTGAATTATGTTTGGATATGCTTAAAATTACAATACAGAATTTCTTAATTGTACGAATTCTATGTAAATAAATGGTGTAAGTAAAATGTGAAAGTTAATGTTGCCAAACTAATTCTTACTTAGAAACCTGTTGGCTGTTCCTAACCAAAATGTGATTACAGTTTTTAAAAAAACGTGGACTGTATAAAACTCAAATATTTATTAAACAACTAAAAATGTATAAAGATAATGTTTATATCCATATATCCATATCGATAAAAATTCCCCTGTTAACTGAAGCCTTATGGCTTTGTGAGGCGATCTTTAATCCTAGAAATCGGCAGAGGAAAATTGATACTAACATTAAAATTGAACGTTAAACTTGAAACCGAATCTTTAAAATTAACATTAAACTTTAAAATTTACACGGAACTTAAAAATTGAAACTATGGCAATAAAACTGACACTGATTGTGGGCGTTGCCTGCTGAATTTATATAATCGGTCTGGCTGACTTGGCAGCCTCCAACAACCTACGTAATACGTCAAAAGGAGCATAAAAACGCCAACAACCTATCCAAAATACAGCAAACCTACTGAATTCTCCCACAAAATGGTCTCGATCTATCCTAGTAAGAAATGATCGGTTTTCCAACATTGTAACATCCGACATTGTTCCTTTCCCCGAAGGTACAAAAATGTGACAAAGAATAAAAGAGAGTTTGTCCAGTATTTTTTAAACCATGTTCCTCAGCCCACCGGCAAGGATTACAGCCACGAGTTTCTTATCTGTCACCAACAAGAACTTTCCAATTCAACAGTATATAAAATGACACAAGGATTATACGTTACACTCGCTTGGTAGAAAAGAAACCCATGTTTCCAACGTCACAACTTTGGGTATTGATATTTTCGTACTAAGCTGTATTGTATAATGAAGACATTGCAAGAAAAAAGTATTAGTCTAAGTAAGCATTGAATAAAATGCGGTTTTTGTGAGCATTGGTAATAAAACCTTAACTGAAATCAATTTTTGTATACTGTGAGTATATAGGGTTTCATTAAATGTTGACTCTTGTTCAAGTGAGTGTGTATTGACAGACTGACACCTAACGCGAAATGAAATAATTCTAAGGGGTTAGGACTATTAAACAGATTAAATTGTCTCTGGTCCAATGTATCCCAAAACAGCTCATTGTCTTGTTTTTCAGCACAATACTTGCATTAAAACAACACAATATATCAAAATTGCAAATTTAGTTAATTTTACACAATACTTGTAGTGCTTTAACACAAGTTTTTTCTGGGTACAGGGTCCGTCGAACAAACCAGCTATGTCAAGGGCTGCAGCTCAACCTCTCAAAATCTTCAGCTCTATCATATATCGCCTCAAGGTAAGGATTAGGGCCACGAATTTCATATCCTTCGTCACTTCACCAACAAGAAGCTTTGCTGTAGTATATGAATAGCCAAAGGGGCTTAAGTCCATTGAAACTTTTCCTTACACACTTATGCTTTCGCTAAAATGCGCAAAGAAAGAAGCTTGTGAGGAAATTCTCCAATGGAGGAGTTCCCTTTTTTACGTTTAGCGATTCATATAAGACGACACTTCTTCCCATCTGCTGGGATATTCTTAACCCTTTCAGTCCCAGTGATGCCATTTGGCATCATCACTTTCAATATTTTTTTCAAAATGTTTATGTCCCGTTATGACATCCAAACACACATCATTCGATTCTTCACACTTTGTTCTGTCAGACAATATTTTACATTAATCTCAATAGAAGTCCGAACTACTATTTTTTTTATTTAGAAAATAGTCAACAAGCGTTTCTCCTGATTTTTGATAAGTTCACTTCAGTTCCACATATTTAAAACACAATTTAGACTATTTCGGTTAAAATAATTACTTAATTTTTTTTAATAATATGGTCAGATATCTTGAAATATATAACCCGAAGTGTTTTTAGGTAATATATATATATTTATTTTGTTGTTTTCCACAGTTTAAAAATTTTGGCATTGTTTCAAAAACCATATAAAAAATTCAAATGAATTTTTTTTTCTTATGGAATTCGTATATTTGACCTAAAATAAGCTTATTTTGTGAATATCAGATGTTTCTGTAGTGTAGTAAATTTTTGGGACTGAAAGGGTTAAAAATGTCCAAAGTAAGACTTCTCTTGTTGGGTAGTGTGAAGCTGGGGAATTATTTTTAGACAACAGTAAGTACGGCTGAGGATATTGATTTCAAGAAAGGATTTTTTTTATTTTGCACACTGTTTATTTGTCAAAATGGTAATTTTCAAATTAAATATGGATAGTAATGAAGGATCATTGTAAAAGACATCAGATTTTGCGAGTGTTGAATTTTTTTATTTACCATTCCTGTTTTGCACAGTCTGCACATTCGTTGTTCTTTTTATTTGGCCGAAGATGTATTATTCTTACAAAAAATACTATTCAAACGGAAATAATAAACAAAAACTACATTTGTTTAAAAATTATAATTTCTTAAGCTGCATTCGATTAAAACTTTAAATTGTAATAAAGCAATAGTTATAATATAAATACCCTTAAAGTTAAAAAATCTCGTCTTCAAGCATCATCATTCAATATATAGGACACGTAAATATCATTCATCCAATGAACCATTTTATAAAATTCCCAACCTCCTATAAAGTAGAATAAAACATCTAACCCAAAATCCTTTCTGAATGCTCCAGAACATATCTTTTCCATTTTCAGAATAAGAGCCAAAATTCTCAGTGGGCCCCGCCAATCTGATGCACATTCTATTCTCATACTAACAACACTTAGACTTATCCTCTCTTCTTAACTTCACTTATCCAGGGCTTCTTAAAAAGGAAAAAAAGATAGTATACTTTCCATAAGTGAGGGAAAGATACAAGCGAAAAGGGCCGAAAGTTCTAACAAAGAGAGCGGGGCACTCAACGTTATCAGGTAATGTTTATAACTGCCGTAGTCAGGCCTGATCCACGGAGAATCGACCAAAGTTGGTGTGACATAATTATAACTGATATTTTTCTTTAAAATGACCTAATAACATCTGTTACAAATATTGTGAATTTCTTCCTAGGACTATAAGACTATTCTCTATTTCAATAGCAGTGGCGACAATGCAATATTTTATCTACAGATCTATCGATTTTAGTCTAAAATTTGGGGAACAAATCTTTCAACTAGCCCATTCATGACGTTTGGCGAACAAACTTGCCATGCGAAAGTTATATTTGGTCTTAGGTTCATCGAAATAAACAAAATCTAAGACGAATGAAAACCATATTCCAGAACAATTTATGCAGAATAAGTATTGCTTACGAAAAAATGAATTTGAAAGACTCAAAGTTAATGTTTTTCTTCAGAAAATAATGTGTCAATTGTATTTACAAAGTCGTCACTAGAATGGGATAAATGCAAATTGAATTTATCTACTCAAAATTTTGTTTTTTTCTAAACAGGCATTGTGCTTTCAAGATGAATGTTATGACCGTACATTTCCCTGCAATTGTATGTTTTATATATGTCCTTTGTTTAAATTGTTGCAAATAATTTACTATTTTCATTTTGTTTAAAAAAAATGATTATATTTTACAACAATGCTTTCACAAATCTCATGATTTTAAAAACAATGCGTTAGGTCTATAGCACAGACCATCTCTCTTAACAAATCTTACTTTCAAACCTAAAAACTAAACGCATATTCCCTACATCTTTGTCAAACTTAAGCAGTTAAACTGTAAGTACATTCTACAAATATATAAGGATAGTAGAGGTGCTGTGTAAAATGGATCTATAATTAAAACAGTATCGCAAGTGATGATCAAAAAATGGTTTTGCGTCACCGTAAATCTGTAGTTTTTTATGCGTTTTTTTCCCCTCACGTTTTGCTTAACTGTGGGAAAAACGATAAGAAAGTCTCTGAAATTGAATTTCCAGCGGTAGCTAAAAAAGCAATGATATTAGTTTTTACAGAATTTGCTTCAATTTCGAATCTATGAAAAAGTTGGGAGAGGAAGCGTTTTTAAAAAATCTGTAGTCTTGTAAATTAATACATAACTTTATTCTACGCGACATTTTAAAAGCAATTTTCATCTATACATACGTTCATTTGGCATAAAAAAAAACTTGACTGTGGAATTAATTTCTGATAAATTAATAAAAGTAGAAGATAAAAGTCCAGCATGAAAAAGAATTTTCATAGTTTCTATTAGATTTAAAATTAGTATATGAAAAGGGACAGTGGTTTAAAATATTTTGCTCTAAGATTTTTAAGAAATTTGAAATTGAAATAAAATTATAATTTAAGAAAAACTAGGAGATGTCCCGTGAAGATCATATTTTACTTTATATTATGGTTATTTAAAACTTATTTCTCAATTTAAAAATTGTAATTCAAGACAAAAATTTATATTTAAGAAAAACACAAACATTATATTTAAGAAAAACACAAACTATAACTATAAGTTTATGATGTATAGCTATAAGTTTGTTATGTATAAAACAATAACTATAAGTTTATGATGTATAGCTATAAGTTTGTTATGTATAAAACAATAACTATAAGTTTATTATGTATTGTTAAATAATTTTAACGAAATATTTATTTGAATTAAAAAACTTTCTTCGTCTTAATCCAACATAACAAAGAATATTTCCGCTGAAAAGAAATGCATTCTTTAGTCCCACAATCCCCTTTCGCAACGTAGGAATTCAAATCCTTTTAAATAAAGAATACATCAATTCAAACTTCTCTACTTCCGAGCTGTTTATGTAATCGGTACTATTATAATAGAATCCTTCAAAAAAGAAAACATTTTTTTTAATTAAAGGTTCTGAAAAACTTGGAACCTCAGAGCCAAAGCGTTCTATAACGGTTGCGTTGGGTGCCTATTCAGGTGTGGCTCGTCACCTGACTGTGGTTCTAAAATACGACGCCCGTCGCCAATAGCCCTCGTGTAGCTCTAGTGCGACGATAATTCAAACCAAATCAAACCAAAGCGTTCTAACTCCAAAGAAGATTATTTATTTTTGTTTTATATTGTGATACAAATATATAAATAAATTTAGTAAATTTTCAGATAAAATGTAAAAAGTATTTTACTTAAGTCTGAGATTACATTCACAGGAACAATAACTTCAAGTTCATCTTAAGTTTATAATTATCCAAACGTTAATAGTGTAACTAAATTATTTAATTCAGTGTAATGTTATTATAGTACTTATAGTCTTAGTTTGAGATTACATTCAAAGGAACAATAACTTCAAGTTCATTTTAATTTTATAATTATCCATACGTAATTAGTGTAACTAAATAATTTATTTCAGTATAATGTTATTATTCTTTAACTACTTAGCGTAAGAATTTAAAATTAGTTTAAATAACTTTTTAAAAAGAATGATGACAACGTTAACAGGCGCACCATTACAAAGGGGATCTTTAGGCTCATAATCCTTCCCAGGACCGATATTATGATCAATGTTTTATTTTTTAAAGGCACAAAAACATGATATTCAAAAAATTGTATTAACAAAATGTATAGAGATAATATTAACTAAATGTTTTTATTGAACTTATTATACTAATTGATTTAAGTATATGATGGACAATATTTAATTGTTTTAAAGGCACAAAAAGTTGTTTTGAAATTTGAAAACATCTAAGTTGCGCCACAAGACAACAACAATACTAAGCCTTTACTAAAGCATTTCATAGAAAACAAACAAAATTCCGAAACACAAGCCACAACCTAACCATTTATCAAAGCATACTTAAAACCAAACAAAGCCTTTTGAAAGACATTCCACGTAATTAAGATTTTCGAAGGGAAATCCAATAAGGAACTTACCTTCTTAGCGATCGGCAGAGAGTTCTGGTATAGGTGAGAATTCTTCGACGTTGCGGGGGGTAATTCCCTGTCTGGAACACGAGGTCCCTTAGAAGACTTCATTATGCCTTTGAATTTCAATCCTGAGTAATTGGAAGTTCTGCTTTTAACAGGTAGACTGAAGTAAATTGCTTTCTTCAGAGACTCGCTCCAGTTTAAATAATTCTCATTGATTCGGAAATATTCTTCGTTTACGTTTCCGGATTTTAGAATCCTTGTTCTGATAATTAATTTTGCGGTGTATTTGTTGGCAAAGGTATTGTGGGGAAGTACATGCAGCGACCAATCGAGTTTAAGACACATATCATTTGATTTATTATGTATTGGTTATTTCAAACGAATAATAAGTATTCTTTAAATTTTTCATTGCGTCTTCCTGGATCCTGAATAATTTAAATATCTGCTTTTAACAGGTAGTCCACAGAAAGTTTATATTACCACATTGTTTGGAAAATATTCCACGAAGATACATTTGCACTTTCATAATTAGTTTTGTATTGGACTTATTAGGGAAAATACTTTTGGAAATGTTGTGCAAGTATAGACAATCCTGCTTTTATTTGTCCACTTACAGTCTAGTAAATAACTATTTTGAAATTTTCTCTTGTTTACTTAATTCTCAGTAATTAGGAAGTTCGTCATGAAAGACTCTTTGAAAATACATTTAAAAGCCATTTTAATATATAAATTTGGTGGTGGGTTCATTAGAAAATACATTATTAGAAAGCTTTACAAATATGATATAGATTGATTAAGTTAAAGGCACATGGAGTTAACTTTATGGAGCTACTTATAATTAATAAGAGTCATGCAGTAAATTTTCAGAAGGGTTAAAATTTGCTTCAACTCTTTTTATATATTTATCCAATTTTGCACCAAAAAGTAAAATCATATTTGTTTACTTTTTAAATTGCGTTGAAATCCATTCTTCATTTTGATTCAAAAAACTTCTACGTCACCACCAATAATTTATACTTTCCCTCCAAAGTAACAAATCGACGCATTTTCAAAACAAGACTCGTCCGACGAAAGTAAATTGAACAAGTGCAAGATTCCCCATCAATCTTTTCGAAATTCTACCCGAGTCCCTTCTCCAGATCGAAATAAAAGTAAGACTCACAATAATCTCATAATGGACACGGCGAAGAAGAAGAATAAGAAAAATAAGACCGCATCCTTCTTTCTCCAGCAATAGGCGCTGAGTGGAAATCTCTGGTTCTGTGCCTGTTATCCAATTTTGATCAAGTAGCATCAATCAAAGATTCTTCTTTGCTAAAGAACTCGGGGATTTTTGTCCATCTATAAATGAAGGAGGAAGACACAAAAGTATATGTTTGGTTTATTGTAGTGCGTGGTTGGCCGTTGATCAATCAGAGAACTCTTTCTGTGGGATAGGTAAAATTGATTGGGTAAAGTAGGAAGTTGTAGGATATGTATCGGGCAATTGTCCACTCAGAGAAACTTTTATAAGAAGCCCGTTATTTATTGTTATAAATCTGACGTGTTATTCGATAAAGTATATTTCAAGTTCGTTAGACAAAAATTTTAAAGAAAGATAACTTTTCCAACGAGCATATTCAACTGAATACAGACATATGATCCTAATATATCCTATGACATATGATCCGGAGAGGCTCTACATCGCCACACTTAAATGTAGGAAAAACACTAAAATGCACTACCAATATAATTGTTTCTTATGTATAAAACATGTTTTTAATTTCGAAAAACAAAATTCAATTCAATACATCCCAGAAATTTCACACTCAAGGACTTCATGGAGGTAAGCATAATTCTTCTATTAAAAACTGATCCTACCATCAGTTGTGGTTAATTTCATAAATTCAGAACTAGACAACAATACTAAACTGTCCATGTTTCTAAATCAAACTCTAAAATTTTTTCCAAAATTAAATTTTTAAGAGCTTTCTAGAAAACAGCTTTTTATAAATTTATAGGAAATAATTATGAAGTCGGTTGCGTTTCCATTCTAAAACATTCTGATACCCACCTGTAGCATCAAAGTTTCATATCACTTAAAACTTTTCTAAACTTTAAAAAACAGAACAATGAGTAAGTAATCCAGATATACTAGATAATAACTAGTTTAATGCAAATGACTTGAAACTCCTAAAAGGTTTTAAACCATTAAACTATGAGAATATTCTTTGAACTAGAAGATGTCACTCTTTTAAATCCAAACGGCACAAAACACCTGAAAGCTTCATTTTTCATGCAATTTGAAATGCTTCGAAATCATTAAAATAGAAACAATATTTTGGGTATACCATAAAGTGTCATTACTCGTATCTGAAATTCATCCATTTAAAATAATTAAACAAGTAAAAATATTAGTAATCCAAGCACTGTAGATCGCCGATCTTTTGAATCCAAGCCACCTGAAACTCCGAGAGAATAGTACTTTCCTATTAATTGAAAGACTTCTTGCACATGAAAAAACATCACTAATAATCCAGGTGTTCACTTGCTTTTAATCCAAACGATAAAACACATTAACACAGTTTTTTTGTTAATTATAAACGATTCTAAAAACATCTAAAAAACGAAAACAGCGAAAATTTTTATCCACGATCAAAAACTGGTCACTCCTTCAATCGAAAACGTTCTGACACACCTGAAACCCATAAAAAGTCACCCAACCGTTCCTGGTCAGAGCAGTGGCGCCTTTCTGGAGGGGTTTCCAACCAAGCACGTTATACCTACAACGCATTTCCTCGCTTATTAGTCTACGGCAGTTATGTTTTGGGCCGTATCGATCAGCCCTCAGTGGCGTCGTCATCTAGTAATGTTGATTCAAAATGGGGTAAAACCCCCTCGACGGTTTATTTCCAGTGGCCGTCTGCAGAACACGTGGTGCGTGAACTAACGGAGCTGCCCTGAAATTTCCTAGGGCTAGCGTGACAGTCGGTTCTTAAATGCGGTCTCTGATGGTGCTCGAGTAATGTGGGAGGACCCTTGTACAATGTAAATAGTGTTGGGGGTACTATTCGATTGTGTCGTAATTAGTTTTGATCGAAATATACTTAGTCTTGATGGAATGCCGTAATTCTACTGTGGGTAACAATTATCCTGATGTACATTGATTCCATTGCCGGCTAACATGTATGATATCGAAAAATAGTTTTATTGAATAAAAATTCGAAGGATAATTCGCATAAATTTTAATAAAAAACGAAGCATCTTCCTAATTACTTGCCTTTTTTAAGGTGCGAAACAAATTAAATTTTCTGAAAAGCCCTCTGATTTCAGATTTTCTGATCCTAGCGTGACAGTCGGTTCTTAAATGCGGTCTCTGATGGTGCTCGAGAAATGTGGGAGGACCCTTGTACAATGTAAATAGTGTCGGGGTACAGTTCGATTGTTTCGTAATTAGTTTTGATCGTATTAGGCAAGATAATGACCGAAATATACTAAGAATTGATGGAATGCCGTAATTATAGTGCTGGTAACAATTACCCTGATGTATACATTGATTTCATATGATATATCAAGCAGTAGTTTTATTGGAATTCGAAAAGTAATAGTTATTAATTTCAATAAAAACAAGAATGTTTCTAATTACTTTCCTCTCTCAATGTGCAACCCTAAAATTAAATTTTTCTGAAAAGTTGTCTGATTTCAGATTTCCTGGTTCTAGCGTGACAGTCCGTTCCTGATTGCGATCCCTGATGGTGGTTATGTGGGAGGACCTTGTACAATGTTAATAGTGTTGGGGTACGATTCTATTGTGTCGTAATTAGTTTTGATCGTATTATATGCAAGATAATGACCGAAATATACTAAGAATTGATGGAATGCCGTAATTATAGTGCTGGTAACAATTACCCTGATGTATACATTGATTTCATATGATATATCAAGCAGTAGTTTTATTGGAATTCGAAAAGTAATAGTTATTAATTTCAATAAAAACAAGAATGTTTCTAATTACTTTCCTCTCTCAATGTGCAACCCTAAAATTAAATTTTTCTGAAAAGTTGTCTGATTTCAGATTTCCTGGTTCTAGCGTGACAGTCCGTTCCTGATTGCGATCCCTGATGGTGGTTATGTGGGAGGACCTTGTACAATGTTAATAGTGTTGGGGTACGATTCTATTGTGTCGTAATTAGTTTTGATCGTATTATATGCAAGATAATGACCGAAATATACTAAGAATTGATGGAATGCCGTAATTATAGTGCTGGTAACAATTACCCTGATGTATACATTGATTTCATATGATATATCAAGCAGTAGTTTTATTGGAATTCGAAAAGTAATAGTTATTAATTTCAATAAAAACAAGAATGTTTCTAATTACTTTCCTCTCTCAATGTGCAACCCTAAAATTAAATTTTTCTGAAAAGTTGTCTGATTTCAGATTTCCTGGCTCTAGCGTGACAGTCCGTTCCTGATTGCGATCCCTGATGGTGGTTATGTGGGAGGACCTTGTACAATGTTAATAGTGTTGGGGTACGATTCTATTGTGTCGTAATTAGTTTTGATCGTATTATATGCAAGATAATGACCGAAATATACTAAGAATTGATGGAATGCCGTAATTATAGTGCTGGTAACAATTACCCTGATGTATACATTGATTTCATATGATATATCAAGCAGTAGTTTTATTGGAATTCGAAAAGTAATAGTTATTAATTTCAATAAAAACAAGAATGTTTCTAATTACTTTCCTCTCTCAATGTGCAACCCTAAAATTAAATTTTTCTGAAAAGTTGTCTGATTTCAGATTTCCTGGTCCTAGCGTGACAGCCCGTTCCTGATTGCGATCCCTGATGGTGGTTATGTGGGAGGACCTTGTACAATGTTAATAGTGTTGGGGTACGATTCTATTGTGTCGTAATTAGTTTTGATCGTATTAGGCAAGATTAAAATCGATACATATTTAGCCTTGATGGAATGCCGTAATTATAGTGCGGATAACAATTATCTTGATGTATATTGGTTTCGTTGAGGAGTAACATTATATCGAATAAAAGTTCAAAAGTTCAATTCAAAGAACAATAGGTGTTAATTTCAATAAAACAAAAATGTTTTTAATTGCTTTCCGCTCTCAACGTGCAACCCTAAAATTAAATTTTTCTGAAAAGTTTTCTGATTTTAGATTTCCTGGTCCTAGCGTGACAGTCCTTTCCTGATTGCGATCCCTGATGGTGGTTATGTGGGAGGACCTTGTACAATGTAAATAGTGTTGGGGTACGATTCTGTTGTGTCGTAATTAGTTTTGATCGTATTAGGCAAGATAACAATCTATACATACTTAGCCCTGATGGAATGCCGTAATTATACTGCGGGTAACAATTATTCTGATGTACATTGATTTCATTGCTGACCATCATGATATCGAGCAGTAGTTTTATTGAAATTGGAAGGACAATAGTTATTAATTTCAATAGAAAGGAGAATGTTTCTAATTGCTTTCCGCTCCCAATGTGCAGCCTAAAATTAAATTTTTCTGAAAAGTTGTCTGATTTCAGATTACCTGGGTCTAGCGTGACACAGTCAGCTCTTACAATGAAGGGAAGTGTGGTTGCAAAACTCGCTTTCTGCAAAGTATCTTTATAATTATCTTGATTTATATGCCTTCATCGCGGATAATCCGCTTTGCTTTGCTTGGAAATGAATATTTTGTCCGATCTCCAAATAAGTTATCCGACCAAGTAATCATTCATAATTCACCCACAAAAACCTCTTTATGTAATAACAATATTATAAAAACCACTCTATTTGTACCCAAAAATACGAATATCGGATACAAACCCAAATACCCAGAAAAGCAGATTAAAACCATTACCCGCGCAATCCCCAAACCCTTATAAACGGTTCTTATATTCCTTCGCGGCTTCACTTAGGTCGGAAAATGCGCTCTTTCTAATGAACACTTAAATACAGTATAGCTATAAGATAAAACTTGCTATTTAATTTGTATTTTAAAAAATTGAAAAGGTTCTATGCAGAATTATGTGAAGTAAATTACTGAAAAAAAAAGGGATTTGTGAAGTATAAATCAACGCAATAATAACAAAAGAAGAACGCCATAGAATTTTGGAAAAATTAACCAGCTATATTTTTTGTTACTTAAATTTATTGAACTTAATTCAATTTATTGAATTACTTGAACATATAAAATTAACTATTTGTTCAATTCCCTCATTTCTACAGCTCCCCAATGAGCCATGGACATAGGGAATTTATTTATTTATTTATTTATTTATTTATTTATTTATTTATTTATTTATTTATTTATTTATTTATTTATTTATTTATTTATTTATTTATTTATTTATTTATTTATTTATTTATTTATTTATTTATTTATTTATTTATTTATTTATTTATTTATTTATTTATTTATTTATTTATTTATTTATTTATTTATTTATTTATTTATTTATTTATTTATTTATTTATTTATTTATTTATTTATTTATTTAATCAAAGACAGATAATCCGTGTTCCTTCGACTTGTTTATTTTATTTAAAGCCCAGAAAAGATTCCCCTCCGTCCTAAAATTATGTTCAAAAATGTAAAGTATTTCTTTCTTGCAGATCGAGTATATCCACTCCCTCTTGTATTATACCCCAAAGTATGCTCAAATCATATTAATAAGGGTGAAGGAAAGAGACGTTTTTATTCTCTCCAGAGGTAGAATTTTTCCGATGGAGAAATGACTCACTTAGGCTTACAATAACCCCAAAGGCAAATTGCTTTTATAAAATCCGGAAAGTAATGGGAAAGGTACTCGATTCCGGCTGCCTATTTCTAGCCTCCTTTATGAGTTTTAACACAGCCAATTGCGCTTCGTAATTTAGAACCCTGGTCAAGTGACGAGGTCGACTCCTGAGCGTACTCTAGACGTATTCGTGATGGTGGAAGAAATCCTCTAAAATTCACCGGGGTACACGAGTACACAGCGATATACGTGCTCGTTAAACATGTGGAGTCGAAAGTCCCGCCGGCGTTAGCGTACGATGTCGATCGAAGTTCCGTTGGTAGCCCGCTCAGGTGTCGACTTCGTCACTTGACCAGGGTTCTAAATTCCGAAGCGCAATTGGCTGTGTTAAAACTCCCAATGGAGGCTAGAACTAGGCAGTCGGAAACGATTATACTACCACTACGTCTATGGTATGGCTCATGGAGTTAAGAAAGAGAATAGAGCGGCCCATGGGTATGTGCGCAGTAACGCACAAAAAAAGCAGGCTAGAGCGGTGCATCTAGGGATACCTCAGTGACAGTTTCCATAGTTTCGGCTACTATGTAATACGCAGTAGCTAAAAAAAACGCTAAAGGGGTGCATCTTGGGATACCTCAGTGCCGGTTTGTTATGAGCAGTAGTTCGAATGGAAAAACCTGACAGCCCTGCTTCAAACCATTTGAATTGATAGCCCCCTCTACTCCTCCTTCCTAACTCTATGGTATGGCTAGGACAGAACCAAGAACATTCTCGTGGTGAGGCTCGTCGCTTACACCTCTCGACCACCGGGGGGACATCAGGAAAGTGTCATATGTACACATTGGAAGGGAGTAAGTTATTGAGTTACGGTTTGACCGATTTCCATGTAATACAATAATGATCTCAAGCGCTCTACCATCTGAGCTACACCCCCTTATGTAAATAGTTTAAATCAACATTCAAAATCATAAATTGACGCACTTTTATAAATCAAATCTCAAGTTAGTAGAACACTATGCGCCTTAGGAGCAGATGTGTCTATATAATCAATCCTTTAGTGTTATTCGCCGCCCCGGTGGCACACTCGTTAGGATTCTAGCCTTCGGAGCTGCTGGGGTCGGGTTCGAATGCCGGTCAGGCATGGATGTTTGTGACTGTCAGTAAATATTGTTATTTGTCCTATGTGTTCGTGTCGTCTCTTTCTTTGTGTGTCTCTTGTGCATGTGTCATTTTTGGGGCTTAGTACAATAGACTTAAAGTCGCAGTGCTTGGCGATCTTGCCCCCCACCAAGAAAGTCATAAGTCAAGTCATTAGTGTTATTCGAAATTATTTCCTCTTTGTCGATCTTACCTTCCTTTAAAATATTTGTTTAAAATTTGCTATATTTTGTAACTTTTGCACAGAACAAAGAATCAAGTTCTTATTAAATTTTTGCTCGCATTAACATTTTTCATTTATGATTCAACTATTTTAACTATTTTGTTTGAAAGAAGTTTTCGGACATCCTTTTTTAAGAAATGTGTAAGTAGTAATGTTTTTAAACGGTGTGTTAAAAAAATATATTTTTTAAAGTTAACATGGCATTCAAAAAATATCGTCTTTACATTATAAAAATATGAATGAATCATATCATGACTATAAACTGACTACAACATGATATCGTGGTTTAAAACAATGATGTCTTAACAATTCATACCATGCCAGAGTTATTATTATCAAAAAACCTTAATAATTTGAAATTCAAATAGTCATAAATAAATTTGTCCTATATATGAATAAAACTGGTGGTTAAGATTGTTCTAGACTCAAAATTAATAAATCACTAAAAGAATATTTTCTTCAATTATTGGATAAAAATTATTTTCAGTTGTTTTATGTAATATGTAAAAGAATAATAACAATTAAGCACAACAAATTGGTTATTCAGAAAAATAGAATATGTTTCCTACTCATTAGTTGATACATGATTAGTCGGTATAAGTAATAAAACACAAGCAAAATTTCGCAAGATGAAAAAAACATCTATTTTTTTTAAAAAACTCCTCCGATAAAAATAAAGTTTATGTACTTTCCAATTAATTCAAAAGAAAGATACAAGTTTTTTATACGAAACTATAGTAACGTACATTTAAAGTTTAAGATTTTTTAAGGTAGGCGAATACCAAAAATTCTAAAATTTTTACTATTACTTTAATCTTTTCCAAATTTGGCATAGTGATTTCAAATATAATGAACAATGCTTTTTAGGCAATTTTTTTTATTTAAATATGATTGACTTATTTTAAACAGTGTTTTTCACCTAAAAAAAGGGGTTTACGCCAACAGTTCTAGTATAAAAAGTTTTACATCAATTTACCTGAAAATTGTTACAGATGCTATTTCAATATATATCTGTGCCATGAACCTCTAACATCTGGTGTAAATATATAAGTTTTTTTTTAAATGTCCAAGTGTAAAATAATCGAAAAAAATCCTTTTTTTGTGTCTAATTTATGACATTTTTCTTAATAACTTCTTTTCTTGTAATTTGTATGTAACTCTAGAGGGCCATTGCATGTTGCATGCATCAGTTCAAAACGAAGAATTTAACACATAATTAATGTTTATTAGGATGAAAATTCAATGTGGTAGACTTGTTAGCGTAAACCTCTTCTTTTAGTAGAAAAACACCGTTTAAAATAAATAAATAATATTTAAATTAAAAATAAATGCTAAAATAGTATTATTCATTATATTTGAAATCACTATACCAAATTTGGAAAAGATTAAAGTAATAGTAAAAAATTTAGAATTTGGGGAAATTTTGGGTATTCGCCTTCCTTAATTGGGCGTGTGCAGCTTGGCGGTTTCTATTAGGCATTCATTGAAATATATATCAAATACAACTGCTAAATTCAATTTAATATCAAGACTGTTCCTTTTGCATATAACCGAATATATTAACTTGATCGAATCAAATGCCACAAGATAAAGTCACCTTTTACTTCCACGTTTTACCTTTGTCTTACGCGAGTTCCCAGATTTACATAATTAAGAAACTGAGAATCAAAGTAAAGCAACCCACCAAAAAGGTTATACCTCTTTGTTTCTAAATGCAGGCAGCTTTTTCATTAGTTTAATGTAAGAGTTAATCTGCATAGTGGTGTGAATGTAAACCCCATTTCGGGTTACTTCTTTCGCCGTCTGGGGTACTTCGAAGATGTTTGAAGTTCTTTTTTTGTCAGCCATCTTTAATTTTCATGTACAATGAATATTCATGCGTACCCCTGGGAGTTTCGTAAGATTCACATAGCGAATAAAAGCTCAATACGGCTGAAACAGCGTTTCTTAAACATGCAAAGCTTAAGGGAAAATGTGGTTCTTTATTATTATTTCATGAATAAGTATCATGCGCTAAAATACGAAACTTCACATTCAACGGTATTGAAGCATGGAATATAAACAGTTCTTATAGCAGAAAGGTGTATTCTACGTTCCCGTTACAAAAAGTTTTTACTTCAAATAATCACCTTAAAAGCCACCAAATAATATTTTTTTTAATATTTGATCCATTCAACAGTTGAATAGTTCTGAAACAGATCAATGATATAATTAACAATGATCAATCAATAACATCCACAAACAATAGTCATACCGTCAAACCGGGTAACTTTGGCCACGGAGGGTAACTTTGGCCACGCGTCGGAAAAAGATTTGTTTCTTAATTTCTCTTCATAAAATGATCTAATCTTCAATTGTTTTACATTTTTGGAAAGGTGGAAACATCGCCTTTCATTTCATATAAAAAAAGTTCTAATTCTAAATCTGGCAATACTTCAAATGCTGTTTTCATTCTTACGAGCATAAAATTACAAAAATCTATCTCTTCCAACTTTTGTCTGGAACACTTAAAAGAACACTGAAAATATTTAAATAAAACACTCTATTCGATTCTTTTATTTATGGGGAAGAATATTACACCGTTTGTTTGATTCTAAGCTGAAAGCTTTTTATGCTATACTAAAATATTTGTAATTGGGAAGCTTTTGCCGATGAATGCGGGTAACTTTGGCCATAGATGTAAATATTTCTTTATGGAACTTTGCACTTTAAAAAAATTGTGTAGAAGTGTATTCTGTTTAACTACTTTAGAAAAATTCTTACTTTTATGATTACTAATTTTTTAGATATTTAAAAAAAATCTCACACTTTTAAACATTAAAAAGATAAAGATATAATGCAAAAAACGTATACCACTCAAAATCGCAAATGTCGAAAGGTAAACATTTTCAGATTCCTAATTATGAATAGATTATTTATTTTCCCTTTCATAATAAAATCGTTTGCTTTTTATAAAATATTTGTTATTAAATCTTGCTTCAAAAAAGTTCTTTTTCCTTATTAAAATAGAAGTTTATTTTTCTTTTAAGCGACAAGGAATACTAGTATTCATCGTGTAATGCCATTCCACGATGCACTGCAATGTAAATGTTAAGTTATATGCAATTTTTAATAACTATAATGTCTTATAACTTTGTTATTTTTTGGTTTAAACTTTTTAATATTGCTATTTAATTCGGTAACACAGGCTTTAATGATGTTAAAAAGTATGTTTCTTATGTATTTCATGGGTGGCCAAAGTTACCCGCCCGGCTCTTAACAGTGTCCTAATTTTTTAAAGCAATGCCAATTTTTTATTAATTTATAAAATTCAACAAAAATGTTCGAAAATTATTCCTAAAAGTACAATACTTAGAATGCATAATGATTTTTTTGTGTTTAAATCGTTTTGTAGTTAAAATTTTCTTCTTTTGTAAAAAAAACTATGATTTTGGCCAAAGTTACCCGCACTGACGGTAATTAAAAGGTTTTTTTAATATAAATCACCTTAAAAGTGCTTGTTTACTGGAGGTGGAGAAAAATTCCACTGTTGTGTGTATAGAAAATAAATCTGTGGTTCAAAAATAATCACTTCTATCTTGTCGCTATTATCAGATCCTAATAATGGATCTAGCGGAACAAAAAAAAAATCCTCCAATAGTTAACGTGAGTAATGGAAATGGCGCATGTTAAAACTCTCGTTATTCTAAATACGCATACGATGCTGTTATCAAGTTGCTTTAACTGCCATCTCAAGTTGCTTTAGGTGCCAGCTCAGGTGTGGTGTCAGCCAATTCTTGTCTACGATTCAAAATTACCGAGTTCGTACCAACAATCCTCGTTCAACTCTAGTGTAACATTAATTCAACCATACATATCAATCAACCCTCACTATATTGACTCCAACACATCCAGTACAACCTAATATATAACAATCTAAACCGCCGAACCAGAAAGTACATATTTTGCAGTTTTTTCCCGTTCTGGTTCTAAATAACCGTTTGTTCCTTCTTATAGCTTGTATACAATACGAAATATCTTAGTTTAGCTCTCCGTTTTCATTATTTATGTACCCCGACAATCTTAATTTGAATGCGTTAAATATGGTGTAAAAAAGACAGTGCAACCTCAATTAAACGGATCTTTCGATAGACTGCTTTACCGCATCAACTAAAAAAAAAGTAAAAATCTCGCCAACTGAATCAGCAGTGAAGCAGAATATAAAATCTGCATATTTAGAAAAAGATAATGATATAAAGTTTCAATTTCGTCATGAAATAAATCAGTTCACACTAATAATTATCAAATAATGTATTTAATCTATCCTTACTTTGTACTTTTTGCTTTTAAAGGTAACTTTTACTCTCATTAATGCAGGCGTAATATTTATTAAAGAGTTGAGAGAGAGGGGGTTCAGTATGTTGTATATCGGTTATGTTAAATTGGCCAATTGCAATCTTTTCACAATAACTACTGATCAGATTATCTTAAAATTTTCTCTGTGTGTTATACGAACCTTATATATTAATCTGAGGTTAAAAGTTTTTTGTAAATAACTGTTAGATTTTTTTTAAATAAAATAAGTTTTAAAGTACCCAAAAAATCATGAAAATTTTCACTTTTTTTGCCCCATAAAATTTTTTTTCACTTGAGTTTTACTAAAATTTATAACCTCAGATTAATCTATACTATGTATTACATCATATAAAAAAAGTTTACGAGAAAACATAGCATAGTTTTTGAGAAAAGGAACATCGAAGTTCAAAAAATCAAGTTCTGAGAAAAACGCTTTGTCGTTTAAAGTTTTTATTGCTAACCCATTTCCTTTCGAAGAGATGACATTAAAATGGCTTTTTTGTAGAAAATATTTTTTCAATCGTCTTGATACTTTGTGACATTATTAATAAGGTTGTAATAGTATTTTAAGAAAATAATTTTTGTTTTGATTTTTTCACCGATTTTGGGGTACTGAATCCCCTTAACTTATCTGCCGCTCATTATATTTTTATTTTATTTGAAAAATAGTATGTGTCCTACATTTTTAAATGTTATCGATGTATGGTATCTTATTAACAACTTACATTAATATTAAAAATCTTGCAGAATTATGATGAAATTTTAAAAAATTTGAAAACAGTAGAAATTTCGATAAAAATTCTAAAATCTTATGATGGGTGAAAACTTTATTTTCTCTTCAATAAGTTCTTGATCTCAATAAAATAGCCCAAAAATAGGCCAAATGAGGCAAAGATGTTTTTGGCTGGTGACTACACTCTTGACCCATTATGCCAGAAGTCTGCGCGCTGTAACGAGTGCAGATTCTATTCCCGGATGCTGTCGGAGGTTTAACAAAAAGGTGAAATCTACTCCTATATTAGAAGTGCATTTTCGACGCTCAAGAAAGTTAAAATCGCTCGTTTGTTTTAAGAGTGTACCCCTCATCAATACAAAATAATGAATCAAAGGTTGAAAGTATGGTTTCGTGCACAAAATTACTGTTAACTTCAAATATTGCATGTACTTGACAACAATGACAACCATGTGAGCTCTATATAGTTTTCCCTTCCGAAGGACGAGCGTTAAAAATTGCTAATATACAGGGTGGTTATAAAATAACGCACCCTATTCGGAGCGGTCTGTAGCTTCAATGAATAATCCAAATGCAAAAAACTTTGAGATACTTACTAATCAAGAAGGGGGGAAAAGAATGGAATCATAAAAAATATACTCGTCTTTTGACCAAGATTCTAAATTGAGAGGCGTAATTGGATGTGTTGGCCGAAATTGGCCATAATTGGGCAAGCCTCGTATTTAGAACCCTGGTCAAGAGACGAGTCTCTGTTGTATGATTCCATTCTTTTTCGAAAAAAAGAAACTCGTCTCTTGACCAGTGTTCTAAATTACGAGGCGAAATTAGCTGTGTTGGCCGAAATTGGCCATAATTGACTACGCCTCGTTTTTAGAACCCTGGTCAAGCGACGAGTTTGCTTTTTGTGATGATTCTTTTTTATGATTCTTTTTTATGATTCTAAGTTTTTTATGATTCTAAGTTTCTTCCCCCTTCTTGATTAGTAAGTGTCCCAATTTTTGTTGCATTTGGATTATTCATTCAAGCTACAGATCGCTCCGAATAGGGTGCGTTATTTTATAACCACCCTGTATATAAGTATTTTCATGAAACATTGTTAGGCATGAAACCGAATTCTTTTACAAGTTAAGTTTCCTTTACAACTAAAATTTTCTACCTTACGAAATTCTATTAAAACATGAGGCAGTATTGGCATAACAAAATTGTATATGGCAATTTTGAAAATTACACTCTTTAAACAAAGCGATCTTAAGGATTTCACTCTTTTGTTTTAAGAGTGTATGAGTATTTCTTTTTGTCCGGTAAGGCAACTGTAAATAAGCATTAATGCCTTGCTTTCGATTTTTTTTTCAATTTCTAATTTTCCTAAAAAGGGAAAATTTCGAATTCAATGCTAATTCAATGGGAAATTCGTCGACAAATAGTAGATTTATGTCCGTCCGATCGTACAGACAGACGGATAAAAAGTATGAAAGTTGGGTGTCTGAGGTTATACCTTTCTAATCAAAAAAAGAATTTTTAAGATCGGATTGATAGAAGCTATTTTGGAAGAGGGGTACGGTCAGACAGACGGACAGACAGACAGACAGACGGACAGACAGACGGATGGACTGACATCGACCGCATGTCAATACCTACATTTTCATTTTTTTTAATTCTCCGAATTAAAAAAAAAAAAGAAAAGTATGCTAAAAATCGTGCATGTCATTCTTCATTTACCCAGTGCCAAAAACCGCACAGCACATCACGACATAAAATTTACCGTTCATTCAAAATATCTTACTCATAACTAGATTTTAAAATGCCAGTTGCAATCCTGTCAGTCATATCTGGTGTACAGTTCAGGGATATTTTCCTGTCTTTAGGGACAAAGAATCTTTTCCAATTCTTCGTTAAACAACGGAAGGATTTCAGAAAAAGAAAATGAACACATAGCCTTATTTATGTTGTCATGGCAATGAACAAATCTATTGATGCCAGCCGCAATTGTGAAACATATATAAGAAAACTAATGGATAGCATAAGTACAGGTCCGGATTTCTAAATAGGCTAAGTAGGCTGATGTAGCCTAGAGCGGCAAATGTTTTGAGGTGGCAATTTTTACATTCAATTAAAGCAGCATTCGGCATAAAACATTATTATAAAAATACAAATATATTTATGAACGAAAAAAAGAATTTTCATTAATGCGTAAACCGTAAACGTATATATAGTACTAATATTTAGTAGTAAGCATGTCGGCTTGTGAGGACATTTGCAGCCACTCCCCCTGATTTGAAAGTTTAAAAAAAAATGGTAGAACAGACAGAATGATAACAGTTTAAAAAATTCGCCTTTTAGTACACTTTTGATTTAGAGTGTATATAGATGATTCTAACTCGTAGAAAGAAAAAGTCCAGAAAACTATATACATGGCGGTATATGGATCGTATAGCCTGCAGGCAGCAAATATTTAAATCCGGCCCTGGATAAGTATGAAACTAACAACATTTTGCTGCAGAAATATTTGTTTAAGGGGAAGAGGGGGGGGGGGTTGATGCTTTTATTTATATTAAGAGTTTACATTTTTACAGTAACAAAGTTGCCAAAGTCACATACAACTGTGAGCGCAAAGTATCAGTTCTTCACTAATAACCAACCGAAAAGTGCAAGAAAAATCAATAAAAGTATCTAACTTTTTCAAAAATTATATTACTTAACAAACTTTTTCAAAAATTGTTACAAAATGAGAAAACTATATCGTCGGTCCAATAACAGAGGGCTGTTAGGAGCCTAGTGGTCACGATCTCGGACTCGAGATCGGAAGGTTGAGAGTTCGAGACCCGGTGCCACCGAAGACTTACCGAGTATATGCGGAGTACGTGCTCGTAAAATCTGTTGAGTCCGAAAGTTCTGTGGTCGGTCATTACGCAGTTCACCATGGGTACAGGTTCCTGGAGAAAATTTCCCTCCCCTTCAGGGACACGTCTAAATTGTGGAGGTGGCGACAGATGGCAACATCTGTCATATGTGTTTGTATGTGTCCTGTGTTGTCCTACTTGACGATGGTTTATAAGCGGCCCCTTGCGACCAAGCACACAAGCCTGAAAATATATGTCAACCAATCCAATCCAATAACAGAATAACGAATGTTCCAGTTTTAAATGTGTTTTTTTTCTTCTTTTTTTGCACATTTGTGTTATTGTTATTGAATAGACGATATGCTACAATAAAATTTTAAATTATCTTTTTATTTTTATTTTAGTCGTTGATGTTACTGCTAACCGCATTTTAAAAGCCGACAAACCACTTCACTTTAATCAGGTGCTTTCAGTAATATAATGGGTTTTCGTCACAGAATGTAGGGGAGAGTGTTGTACCTTGGGACAATTTTTACATTTTAATTTTTTCTTCGATAATTATAGTCAAAATAAAAATTTAAAAGCAGCATTTCAACACACCAATATATTCCTCTATAATATATATATATTTTTTAATTCTGGCAGCTTGAAATTAAAAAATTGCCACTCATTTAAAGTAGAGAGGCGATAAACTGTCCTAAGGTTCAATATGATGTTGTACCTTGGGACATACTTTATAATTCGGTCAATAGTCATACACTTTAACTAATTTGTGTCAGGAAACACACTATATTTTTTTTTCAAGGAAATGCACAAATAAAAACTTCAAAATTCAAGAATAATTTAAATACAATTGGAAAACTTCATTTAAACGCACTATCATTGTTTTCTTAAAACCAAAATATTTTTAAATCTTCTCTTTTATGAAGAAAATAAAATGCAGTTGATTTTTTGTAAAAGTGCAAAGGTAAAAAATTATATTAGAATGAGAAAAATATTTCATTTGGGGTAATGAAATATTATTTTTTGTCAATAATTCATCAATTCAATGATGCTAGTGTTAAATTTTATTATGATGATGTCTGTTAGTTAAGGCTACTATTAGAAATAAACAATGTATGAATATTGCCAATAGATTCTTAGAAATTGTCAGTGTTCCAAGGTACAAGCGTCCCAAGGTACAACACTCTCCCCTACTCTACTATCAGTGTCTTTTTTAAAGATTTGTTACGAAAACAATATTCTCGGGGAAAAAAACACTTTTGTAAAGGGTCACTTTTATGACTCAGTATGGTAATACTTAATCTTCTTAAATAATTTTCGAAGTTATTATAACAATCGCCGGCCCACTGGCACAATGGTTAGTGTACTAGCCTTTGGAGCTGCTGGGCTGGGGTTCGAATACCGGTCAAGGCATGGATGTTTGTGCTTGACAATAAATGTTGTTATTTGTCTATGTGTTTGTGTCGTCCTTCTTTGTGTGTCTCTTGTGACTGTCTCTTCTGGCGAGCAGGGTAATGGGCTATAAGCCTTCACTCACCTTCTAGAGGGCGCATTCACTGTCATTTGTCATATTATAACAATCAAAATTAGGAAAAGTATTATAAAGAAACCTCTTTCAGGATCTAAAACTATTTGTCTTACAATGATCAATTTTAAGGTGGGCGAATACCCAAAATTCTAAAATTTTTACTATTGCTTTAATATTTTCCAAATTTGGCATACAGATTTCAAATATAATGAATAATACTATTTAGGCATTTTTTAAAATTTAAATATAATTTATTCATTTTAAACGGTGTTTTTCTACTAAAAAAGGAGGTTTACGCTATCAAGTCTACCACATTGAATTTTCATCCTATAAACATTAATTATGTGTTAAATTCTTCGTTTTGAACTGATGCATGCAAAGACCCTATAGAGTTGCATACAAATTACAAGAAAAGAAGTTATTAAGAAAAATATTACAATTTAACCACACAAAAAAAATGATTTTTTTATTAACTTACATTTGGACATTTTTTAAAAAAAAAACTTATATATTTACACCGGATGTTAGAGGTTCATGGCACAGATATATATTGAAATAACATCTGTAAAAAATTTCAGGTAAATTAATGTAAAACTTTTTATACTAGAAGTGTTGGCGCAAACCAGTTTTTTAGGAGAAAAACACCGTTTAAAATAAATCAATTATATTTACATAAAAAAATTGCCTAAAAAGTATTGCTCATTATATTTGAAATCACTATGCCAAATTTGGAAAAGATTAAAGTAATAGTAAAAATTTTAGAATTTTAGGTATTCGCCTACCTTAATTGAAGCATAATTTTTGTCTTCTACTACACAAAAGCTGAATCTACTGCAATTGCTTTTGCTTGCAAAAAAAAATTATTAAAGGTTTGAGAGGAAGCCGTGATTGTCATAGAAGCTTTTGTGCAGATATAGTTTGGAAACTTTTTGTTATCTGCACATAAATATATATTTCTGAATCTTATATTATCAGTGTGCTTTTTTTTTTTAATTATAAAATATTTCTAGCTTCACCAACGAAATAGGGACAGGTTAAAACCACAGCCGTACAGCGAAAGAAAAAATATCCAACATTATTGAATCGGTGAGTGCAGAAACAACGTCAATCACAAATTTCAAATTTTTCAGGAGGGAGAAAAAACGTAACAACTTCTCCATTATTTCTGCACTAAACACTCGAAACAAACGTCCTATATTTACGGAACTACTCAAAACAGACTACCGTAGTTTTTGCACCCAACACGCATCTTGCCTTTCTGCGCTTATTTTCATTGAAAACGAGTTTTCGGATTTTTTTTTTACTGAAGTGGTTTCTGCATTCACCGATTCAATTGTCGGTTATTCGTATACAAATTTTTACATAGATGGCACCAGCAAACGGTTGTTTTAACTTTGCTCCATTTCTCGTTACTTTAACAAAACATTTCCTCACTGATTATTCTTATTTTCTTCTCCAATTAATTCGGTGTTCGGTCTAAAGAACTAGTTTATTTATTCATATTATTTTATTAAGTAACAGTTACTCATTACAATAACATTATTATTGTAACATATAAGGTGATGAATTATTTAAAGTAACACGTTTAAATATTTTAATAAATGGATAATTCAAGAAAAAATATGAATTTTTTATTGTAAGTTAAGTTTTTAATTATACTAATAAATATGTATTTGAAGTGAAAAGCAAATCACCCCCCCCCCCCCCTCACCTACCACCAAAAAAAAAAAACATTTTATTCAAACTTCTAAGGTCAGAATCAAATGAAGGCTGTTAATTACGAATTCTGCCCTATGCAAATTTCTGAATAACATGACATGACATAACCCTCAGCTTAATCCTAGTTCCTTATCCAAAACCTAAATTCTCATGACAAACTGGCCGGGAATAATTCATTGGTAAGGAGTATTATAATGCTATTTTGTGTACTCTATACTGCACACACAATATTATATACACACAATATGATTTATTGATACTATGACATTTGTTTACGGAAGTTTTAAGTTTGGGTTCAACTTATGGTTCAACTTCAGATTCAGGTTTAAAATGTTATGTCTAGAGCTAGAAAACTCACAAACAGCGGCGAATAACACACATGCGCAGTCCGCAATTTTTTATTTCATTCTATCCAAAAATAAAGACTGTTTATAATCCTGAATCCGTGAAACAACCTCATTTAAAAAAATAATTAAATTTTTATTTTTCACGAAAAACATGAGACTACTCCAAACTGCATTTAAAAAATAGCAAATTTTAATTTAAACTAAGCAGATTTGTATGCAAAAAAAATATGTCCGTCCCGGACGTACAGACTGGCGGACAAAAAGTATAAAAGTAGGATCTCTGATTTCATAGCTTTCTATAGATGAATTTTTAAGACCCGATGGATATATAAAACCGATTTTGGAAAGGGAATACGGACATCGACGGCATATCAATACGCAATACCTACTATTTCATTTTTTTTAATTCTTGCGAATTTAAAAAAAATAGTCTAAAAAATCGCGAAAGTAGCCAAAAGAGCGAACTTCGCCTCAAAAAAAATTCCAAATTTCACACTGCGCATGCTCGTTACTCGCCACTGTTGGTGACGTGACTTCCGATCCGAGCTCTAGACGCCTGTGTTCGCCCCGCCCACTTATGTGTTCCACTTTCTGGTCTGGTTCCGAAGTTCCTAATCAACGAAACTTACGAAACATAGATTTAACTGACAACAAGGAAAAGAATACGTGTGTATTTCCGAAATAATTTTATCCTACCAATTCTCCTTTTTTTATAATTTTCTATATGAGTTTCCTGTATAAATTGGTCCCATGAGGATATACACCAGGCGACCGAATGATTTGTTTTGCTGTGTTGTTGATTAGATCATCAAGTTGATTGACTTTTGGCGGGATCAAGCTTCCCTTTCTATTTAAGTTTTTATGAAGTAAGTAATTTTAAAACCATCGGAAATTCAAAATAAATTCTGTTAGAAGCTCTTTTAGTTGTTAGCCCAAAACTAAAAAGGTTTTTTTTGATGTTTTAAATGCTGGCTTTAGGTATTTATTCGAATGTAAGTTCAACTTAAAGACGAGAAAATCTCGAATGTTCCAAATGTATTTGTAATAAAAGTGCCCTTAAATACTTTACCAGTTAACAACTTCGTTGGCTGATAATCGAAAATGTTGCTTGGATCGTACTGCTTGTTCAAATCATAAATCGAAATATGTAAACAACACCCGCATTGGTTTATGCCAACATCTCTTTAAATACAGTGGCCCTATGCTATGTCATTCATACAATTGAACCATAATGTACAATTGTATTAGTTTAACCATAAAATTTTTATTGTATATATTTAAATAAATGTGGAATTAAGTTAGTTATTATTCAGTTTTAAATGTAAATAACATAAGTACATGGTAGCTATAAAATGATCGGTCTTGATTTGCATTATGTTTCCAAGCAACGAAAATGTCCAAATGTGGTTAACATTCCACTTCAGATTTCATAAAACTTGGTAGGTATAAACCCTTTGTTGAATTCTTAAAAGTGGCCAATGAACAGACTGACCATTATATTATAGCTGTATCTAAGTAGAGTTGATGCTAAAAAGCGATAGCTTTCAACAAATATGTTAAAACAGTTTTTGTAGTATTAAAGGGATCATCTTTACTGTACAGTAACTATTGGCGCAATTTTCAGATTTGGCGATGAATAGTTTTTTTGTGGTAACCTGTCTGACTTCGACCGAAACCCATGACGTCAAAAGTCGCCAGAATATGGGCTTTTGGCGCTGTTTCGGAAAGTTCGCCAATAGTTACTGGACAGTGAATTTATACCGTGTTATACGGTAAGATACGGTTAAGATATACTACGGTTAAGATAGATATTATACGGTTAAGATATACTTGTAAAATCCTCCTGGTACCTACTTCATTTTTAGCCTACTTTTAATTTTTTTATTTCGACAGAATTTAACAAATTAAAAAGTAGGTATTGACAATTGACATGCTGTCGATGTCTGTCCCACCTCAGAGACTCGACTTCCATACTTTGTAGGGGGAGCTCTGTTAGAGCCAAGCACTGCGACCAGGGGTCTATTGTGCCGTCCTCAAAAAATAACTCGACTCCCATACTTTTTGTCCATTTGTCTGTTCGTCCCGGTAGACAAATCTACAATCTGTCAGTCAATTTCCCAATGAATTAGCAATGAAATTCAATTTTGAGTACAATTTAATTTTTTTTTTTTTTTTTAAATTAACAATGGCATATTTACTTCATCTTAAAATATTTGAAGCAAAGTAATCTTTTCCTGACAGTTTGGATTGATGCCATAAAATGTAGCAACATGTGATTCTTTGATTGTTCATTAATCGTTTACCAAGAATATTTTTTGCATACAAGCTTAGTTTTAATTTGCAGTTAAGTTACTTTGCTAAAGAATATATAAAGGAAAATAATTGATTTTTGGCATTTAGAAGTTTAAATTATAGCTGGATGCTGTGCTTAGCGATTTTTTTCTTATATGTATAAATCTTGTGTAGGAACGGTTGTGGGTGATATTTACTGTTAAGAACTTAGATGTTTCCATATAAGATAAGTATTTAAGTTACATGAAAGTTGACTATTTAGTTTTTTAAGAACTTTTTGTTTCCTACTCAAGAGAATGTCCTGGATAACGTAGGAAAATATGTCGTAATTGGCTCTTTATTGCTTTTTTAAACAACAAACATTGCACTTTTCAAAAACAGTCAGAAAAAGTTTGATGTTTGGCCAAGCACCTGATCCCATTGAATCTGCTTTGCAAAACGTGCAAAAGAGAAGAATATCTTTAGAAAAAAGGAAAAAGTGGAAAATTAAACTTGCTGTAGCAAAAAGTTAAAAAAGGTCAAAATACAAATAAGTTTTTTTTACCAAAAGTAATGTTCAATACAGCTTATTTCTACACATAATCACCTTGACGATTAAAGCATTTGTCATATCTGTAAGCAATATTTGAAATACCCTCTTCATAAAATGTAGCCGCCAATGATTGGAAGGGAGTTGTGGAAGTTTCTTTGAGCTCCACGTCAACTCTGAAGCACTACAAAATCCAAGCCATTATGCTTATCTATAATTCACTTATGGTACGATTGCCTAAACACGTGGTCAACACGCTGATCAATACTGATGTTCATGAAGAAGGGGACCAAGGAAGCAAGTCAGTCGCTACAGACAGTATTGTTCAACGAGTTGACCAAGTGTTTAGTTTAGGGTCGCTCAAAGGTTCACCATAAGTGAATTATGGACTAGAAGTGGCTTGGATTACAGAAAAAAATGTATGTGAAGCTTCTAAATGTACTTTTTTAAAAACGAAACCGTCACAACTCCCCTATCGTTGGCGGCTACATTTTATGAAGAGAGTATTTCAAAGCTTGTTTACAGGTATGACAAATTAATTGTAAAGTTGATTATGTGGAGAAATAAGCAGTATTGTATGTACATTACTTTTGGTAAAAAAAATTCTTTTGTATTTTGACCCATCTTTTTTTTTACAGCCCATCAGAGGTTAAAAAAAAACACCCTCGTATATACAGGGTGAGGCAAACAAAAGTGGCTTCTCAGTGGAGATAAGAATACGACAGAAATGTTGCCAAGTCAAAAACTAATACAAAAACAGGTTTGGTAACTGAAGCTATAGTTTCCTCGCCAAGCATTTCGACGTATTCCTAGCTCTACACCGGGGCCACTTTTGTTTACCTCACCCTGTATATATATATGTGTATTTGTTTATTTATATTCTAATATATAATCCCCTGCACCCCTATACAAAAACCGACCTTAAGTTTGCAGCAGAGAAATGTACTAGGCGGAGGAACTGCGTAAACAACGCTGCTGGCGCCGAAATTTCGCCTACTCCTATTGGTTGCTTCTTTGACCCTGATATTCGTGCGCCCTGTTACGTCAAAATCGAATGAAAAATAATTAAAATTACACTCTAAATAAAGCTAAACTAATAAAAATAATAATTGTTTGTCTTGAAACAACAAATAAAATTGTTTATTGAATGTGAAACGCCTTTTTTTATTCGATTCTCGCACTCGAAAATGAGAACTATTTACCCTTTTTCTCATAGAACATTTGTATACTGCAAACTTAATGTTGGTTTAGGTGTATAGTTATTCACATGTGTAATCTTTGGAAAAGCCCTTCCATTATGTATAGTCCATTGTTTAATTTTCTTTCCTTTTTTTTAAGGTGAGGGGGAGAATGTCTGCACTTACACTGCAGTGGTACAATAATTTGGAATAGGTAATTATGGCAAGAGGTTTTTTTTAATCTTTTCTTACAAATGAAGAGTACACGGGAAGAACCGATTGATTTTGTAGAGAAGTTTCCTTAGCAGGCCACTTTGGCGATGATAGTGAGTGATCGCCTAAACTTGTGTAAGGAAACTAGTTCCTACCACAGAGATCATAGTTAAAGTAATAGAGTGGCAGATCACGTGACCTCCAATGCTAACGACGGGACGTGCAAGGAGCTCACAGGAGAGCCCCAATGAAGTCAGTGTTGTAGGTCACGTGATCTGCCACTCTGATACTGTAACTACTATCTCTGTAGTTCCTAGCTACCAAGATTCAGACAATTGACGATCCAGACGCTTGGACCAGCGAAGAAGAAATAGAGAAACCGGTTTTCTGCCGCCAATGTTCCCCAAGCAGACAATAGCAGGTGTCCGCCTAATAAATCAAACGGTTCTTCCCGTGTACTCTTCAAATAGGATAGTCAAATAATGCTCAGGCAATACAGAATTTTGCTTTTAATAATAAGTAACATGAACTTCTAATTTCAGAATACATACATCTATGGAGAGAGAAAGGGATCTCAGTATACATTTGAAGTACAAAAGCGAAACATGCATTTTAATTACGAAACGCTCCAATTTTCTGTCAAGTGCCTGTTCAAGATATAACCTCAACGAAGAAAATGTTGAAATCTACGAAATCAACAAGAAGGCATTAAAGAAAATAGATGTTAGAAGCCTAAAAGACTTTTCCCATGTAGAGATTATGGAAAAGCCATCTATTTCCACAAATCAAATGAATGGGCATAGGTAAAAAGCTATTAGTTTTTAACCAAAAATATATTATAAACTCCACATGTTCAACTGAGAGCTCAGATTCTTTACAATCTGATCATCACAATTGGTAGCGAGAAAGTTTTTTAGGTTGAAAAATGTTTTTATTGAAGCACTTTTATAATATCTTGAAAACCCAAAACTATATATGTTATCTAATATATCTTATGTAAAGTTCTTATGTGGGAAAAGTATTTTACTACGAAGACTTTTTTACTATTTCAGGAATTTTTGCATGCTGACTGATATAAAAAAGCTTAATTTTTGTTGCAGATAGTTGCAAAACTTTCTCCCACTGAATTAAAAAAGAAATCCCTAACTTATTTTACGAGTTTTGTTAGATTTCTGCCTACTATTGTGCACTTTGGAAATGAGTCTACAATGATGAGTGCACTAAATATTCATAGCTAAAACTTTACACATTAATGCTACTTTTGTCTTTTATTGGGACAACAACTGGATTGTAATATACTAACTAGTATCATGGCATGCCTATTACAGTAAACTCCCGATTATCCGCGGAATTGGGTGGCGTGGCTTCCGCGGATAAGCAAATTCGCGAATAATCCGCAAAAATTAAGAAAATACCTATAAACAAAAAATTTTCCGGGTTTTATTATATTAAATTAAATTACAGTAATCGCATAGCATGTACACATTTATTTACTTCAAAATGTCTATTACTGTCATTTCTCCTATACCATACTGCAAACACATTTGATTTTTATATAATCTGTTTTCCATCTCTTTAATGAGCTGTAATTTGTCTTGTATTGTCAAGACATTTTTTTTTTAGTTTCTCATGCATTTCGCTAGCATCAAAATCACATAAAGCAATTTAATTAAACTAGCGGGCAGTTTTTTTACAAGTGATGCTTTTTGACAAAAACCTGTGCACCTGGCTGCTGAACACCGAGTTTCCTATATAATTCTTATTTTAATGCATTCGTTGTTCTTGTTAAATGTATTTGTCATTCTTTGAATGTGTTCGTCGTTCTAGAAAGGAATTTGTTGTTCTTTGTATACATTCTTCCAAAAAGTTTTTAAACAAATAAAATTCATTTATCTAGTTTTTTTTTTATATTTGAACTAAAAAATGGGAAGGGCGGATAGTGGCCCTCGGATAGCGGATAATCAGGAGTTTAACTGTATTGTGAATTTACGAGACAAATGATTTAGAATTATGTTATCGAATCAAATACGAAAGTTGTACGATTATTTTATACTTCTCTTTGTTTTGACTTTTATTTAGTTGAGAGATGCAAAAAACGAAATTAAAAATGTATTCATTGTTTTTTTTTTTTTTTTTTTTGCTTTCCTCTGGCAACTTAAGTTATAGAAAAAAATATACAATTATCTGTTTTTAAAAAAGTATTTGTTGCTCTGAGTAGTTTATTTTAATTTAAAGACAATTTATCTGCATTTTTTAAAAAATTGCAATTAATTTTTTTTTTAATTTGCTCTAGACAAACCGAATTGCGAGACACTCCGTCCAACTCTAGTGTGGCAGCAATAAGTTCCAAACTCCAGCAAAATAGGATAACAGGCCTTACCAACAGGGAAAGCGAGCTTCTTCTAAATCATTTACAATCACTGCCACCTTTGTAAGTACTATAGCATTTTTTTTTTTCTGTTTACAAAATATTAACTTGTAATTTTTTTAAATGCAGCCTAATTCTGTTTAAAAATTTTTTATAGTTATCTCTTTCATAACCCCATAAAGGAAAAAAATTAAGTCTTTGTCTTAATGCAGTGACTCTGATGGATACAAACATATAACCCATCACCTAACTATCAGGTTTTTCGGCAGAAGATATATTTTTTAATTTAATAATTTTATTAAATTTTAAAATGTAAAGCATGACGCAGCCCATTATAACCATCTACTATCGAAGTATAATTTTCAGTTGAAATTTCAAATTAAATCTCATGCAGTTAATGAAAGTTTACCCTTCACGTCCATTTGCTTATCTCTCAGTGTTAATAATGTTATAATATCTTGCTTGCAATGTTATTTCTTATATTCACACTTTAAATAACGTTAAAAAAAATATATTACTTAAAACCCTCAAAAACTAAAATTTTTTACCCCCAAACTCCATTTAAAACTTCATAATTTAAATTCTCTTTTTCCTCACATATATCATTAATATTACGTATGAATATTTTTAACGTCCCAATAACACTTTTTAATATCTTTAACATCCCAACAATATAACAGTCGCGTCACTTAGTTGTGCCACGTGGTCGTTACCATAGAAAATGTTTAGCCAGCATTTGCTCTACAGCATTTTAAAAAGGACCTAATAAACTTTCCCATCAGTGATATTCGCACCAAATTGGTCAATCAAACAGAACAAGAAATAATAATTGCCATCTGTGAATCAGTTTGGCGCTTCCTCCCGAAGAGATAACACGCCAAAAAATTATCTCTTTATATTATTTACTTGCAAAAGGTCTTATAGCTTATTACTTATATATATATATTTTTTTTTAGCCTAAAAAGAAAATTTGATGGTGAAAGCACAGAACCGATTATGAAGAATCGCAAAATTCAGGCGAACCCGGTTGACCAAAAAGAAGTTATGACACAAACAGGTACTTATTAAATATGAGTTGCCTTGCTGCATAAAATGTTGCACTTAAGTGTTTTGTTGGGTGTCTATTTAGGTGTCTACTCATAACCTTGGCTGGTTCTAAATCACATCGCCAATAGCCCTAGTGTAGATCTAGTGAGGCGATAATTCAACCAAACCCAATTCTTACATGATTTCATACATTTTACAGATGCACCTTTACTTGAACCTTCCAATCTAGCCGCTAGTACTTCAGTTGCCAATGTCCAGCAGGCAATCAAACGCTATGCCAAAAGGGAAAAGAAAGACCCTGCTACAATCGCTGAGCTAATGGAGAAGTCCTACCAAGATAGACGGTTCGATATAATGAACAAAAAACCTATGGTCCAGGGTGTCAGAGAAAGTTATCCTCTACTGTTTAATATAGCTGAAGTAAGAATCGATTTTTACCATATTCGCCTTATTGAATATTAATTTGATGTTTTATTTCAATAAATATTATGTGTAAATAATTAGTTTTTTCATTATAAAATTCTCAGTATTAACCATTATTGTTAACTCAGTTACCTTATCATGGGTTCCTGGCCACTCAGGGGTATTGGGCAATGAAATAGCTGATGAGTTGGCTAGATTGGGTTCCAATACGCCCTTTACTGGTCCAGAACAAGCCCTGGGCATCTCCTGTGAGAGCATTAGAGGGACTGTCTATTCTATCTTTAGAGATATTCAGTTCAACAAGTGGTTCAATTCGACTAATCAAAGGCAGGCGAGAGAGCTTAATTCTGGCTGTCCAAGCTCTTGACATAAGAAGTTTCTTGGGCTTAATCGCAATGGTATTCGTAGAGCTGTTGACCTTCTTACGGGCCATTGTACTTTTAGAAGGCATCTTTCTATTATGAGGGTTTCTGATGATCCTTTATGCAGGGCAGTGCTGTATTCGTAAAATTTGCACAGGGTATACTGTGCCTAAATAAAAAAAAAATGAGAGGGTATACTCTTAATATAAGTTGGTACTTGGTAATAAAATTTACAAATATGCTACTGTAATTCAAGATGTATAAAAAAACTTGGTTTAAACTCCACATAAAATAAACTTATCTTTTAATTCTTGCTCTTAACTAATTAGAAGGGGGAAAAAAAAGGTAAATAACATAGAAATGTTAAAAAGAAGCAAATTATTTATTTTTCCGAAAAAAAAAAAAAAAAAAGAAGGCAAGATTCCTTTTTCTTCTCACCCTTGTACTGCTTTTTGATTAGACAATAGTCGCTGCCCGAATGGTTTCCAACCATAACCTCACATACCTCTTTGGTACAAACACGATCAACTGGTTGTATTTTTTTTAAAAGTAAAATAAAGTGTCAAACTCATTAAAAAATTTAAAGGGCATAGGCTTATTTGGAAAATAATCACAGAGTATACTCTATTTTTCTAAAGAAAACCACAGGGTATACTCTGTATACCCCCCAATACAGCCCTGTTGCAGGGGCTGCAGTTTCAAGAAAGAAACTGCTGCTCATATTCTTTGTGAGTGTGAAAAACTTCTCTGCTTATAGATTTGAGCATCTCTTTTGTCATTTACTTGGACCCTGGGAGCTTCAAGACATTCCAATTCAGTCCTTGCTGAATTTTGCTTCAGCTACAGGCACCTCTTTTCATAAAGAGGCAGGGATTTATTCTTATTTCCAGGGGATAGTACAATAGACCTTTGGTCGCGGTGCTAGGCTTAGTGAGCCCCCCCCCCCCCCCCCCCCTATAAATGTCATAAGTCATTTTTATTTATTTAACTGCTCCAGGAGCTCTTTGTTTTGATTATAATTTTCTTTTCTTGGTAACTTACTTTGCGTTATCGTTATTAAGTTTTACTTAGTATAACTCGGTTAGTTTAAATTTTATTCTTAATGGAATTTTTTTAAATTTCTTGCACCTGGAATCCTAAGCGGGTAAAAAATATCTTGCAAATTTTTAATTTTCAGGTTCGCCACGAACTCGATCGCATTTTGTATGTTGGAAAATGTGAAGAATTCCTCGCCAATGTAGAGAAGTATGCCGACATCATCTTGCATATGACAAGCGACAAAGATCCACTTTTGAAAACAATAACAGAAAAAGTCAAAGGCGCAGCAACCAATGCACAGAAGAAATGTTAGTATCAATTTCAACATGGGGCTGTGTAAATATAACGTTATCATTTGTACACATATTTTTGACAGTCTATGATATCGTTATCAGGTACAAAAAGTAAATTTAAGTTTTTAATTCTATATCACACCCATTCCTTCGTAAAATTATTGGTGTACAGTCAATAATCAATACCATAATTATCAGTAGCAATGTTTTTATAAAATCGAGGCATGATTAACAAAATTATTAAAAAAAAAGAATAATTTTTATATCACGACTAATGCTTAAATAGGTGAGATAGGTATAAATTTCTTTTAAAAATGATTTCGCACAATTAAATTAAAAATAAACTTGCGCATATTGCGAACGGTACGAAAATTAATAATAAATACAAAATGATAACATTATAAATCACCCCCCCCCCCTCTACCCCTCTCGATATCCTACAATATCATTTGGTTTACCCCCTCTCCCCCCCCCCCCTAAAATGAATGTTATATGTGCACAGCCCCAATGTATATATGGAGTATTATATCATGTATCTTTCTAGGTATTTGTAATTGCTCTAATGGGCTTCTTACTTATTTAATTTTCAAAACACATAATTTATACTTAACAGTATTTTTGACGGAGTATCCGAATCTGTACAACTTATTCAGAGACCATGATCACTATTCTGAAGATTCCTTGTCATAAAGATAGATTCATTACACTTGTTTTAAAATTGCTGTACAAATGCAAGTAATATGTATACATTTAGTATTTCCTTCAGTCCGAAAGTTTTGAAATTGTTCTAACAAAATTATATTTTTGCTATGTTCATAACCTGTGCAAGGTTTAGATTGGCATATTTCTGACTCTCCACTACAAGCATATTTAAAAAATAGCATAGTTCCACAGATGAAAAAACAAAAAGAGCAAATTTGAAAAACAAAATAGATTTCAATGAATGCGCTAAAGCTGCGAATCATATGAAATATATCATCAATACAACACTAAAGCTAAAATATGTGAAATAGATTCACTATGCATTCAGAATGAAATGGTAAAAAACAGAGAGGGAAATCTTAATTTTTAAACTAAAATTTAAGTTGGAAAAACTGGGATCATAACTTCTGAAGAAAGTATAACTATATATATTTTTTTTTTATTTGTTAAAAAATTTTAAAATCAATTTTTAAATATTTAAGACTGCAAGCATGAAGAATTTTGATTAAATTTATTTCATATATTTTTATTTAGATGGTTTTATTTTACCATTTTTTTTGTTATGTTTTCATTTAATTAAAACAGGCGTTATTTAATTCTTTAAAATACATGATTCTACCAATAAATAAGTGTAAGCTCAACTTAGTGAGAAAGGCAAGCTAATTATTCCAAATGGAATCATTAGGGGTGAAAGGTTTTAAACCATGCACTCCTCTAATAGTTTTGAGCAGTGTATATACCTGATTTTCACTGCATGATATTTAAATTCAAATTTTGAACTGAAAATTAAATTTCTTATTCTTAAAAAAATTATATTTCTGTAGAAGAGGGTTATAAATGGGTCCTCCATGCTTTAAAATTTAATGAAATTATTAAATTTATAAATTTCTTAAAATTATGTGTGTTGCTGGAAACCTTGATAGTCATATGACGGTCTTGAGATTAGTTTAAGATCCTTTAATTCTATTAATTGTGTAAAATAAAATAAATACTATTAAATATTTGTATTTGGCTTTTGGTGATCTGTCTTTTTACAGTATTTAGTTACTAAAAACATATGTCTTTATTTAACCTAGATGCTGTGGAGGTTGGATCCATTCTTATGCTATCAAATTTAATTGGCGAGTCGAGAAGTTTCCTGAAACTTCGTGATACAGTAAGTACATTTTGAGTATAGAAAATACTGTTACATTTGACTAGTCCTATATTTATTATTTTACAGTCAAACTCGGTTCCAACAACCTCATTTAACTTTTGAGAATATCTTATGATTTCTTTATTTTTTTTATTATTAAAGTGGCTGGGAAGCCCAGTCGGTTAAGGCGTTCATCTTGCATGCGAAAGGTCCTAAGTTCAAGTCCGGGCATCGTCAAAATGACTGCCGACCTATAAATGGCTCGTGCAGCCAAAAAATCTCCCAACGAATAATACCCTGTGTAGGGGTAGTGCTCGTTAAAATATGCTCCAAAGTCCCAATGTCGCCCTTAACAGTTGCGTTGGTGCCTACTCGGGTGTCGGCTTGTCACTTGACTGTGGTTCTAAATTACGACGCCCGTCGCCAATAGCCCTCAGACAGCTCTAGTGCGATGATAATTCAAACTATCTTAAATATTAAAAAAAAAAATTAATTATTTCATAGTCTTTTAAATGAAGAGCTCAAGTGCAAAGCAAGTTAAATCATTTTTCGCTTACGCCATTGTTACTCTAGAGTAACTGGCGTTTGGCTGTATCAAATACTAGTTATTTAGAGCGAAAATGTCATAAGCAAAAAGTGATTTAACTTTTTTTGCACCCACTTTAGCTCTTCAAATGATGTTTCGTTATTTTGTTTTAGTCATTTGATCCTGGAGATCACCCCTACATCGAAGGCGAAGCGAAGATCAACGAGATATTTTTCGACCAGTACACCTTCAAAGTATACACCGAACGAGTGCTCCTCTGCGAAGCTTCTGACTTCAAGGAAGCAATACTGGCCCTCATAGCGAGTTTCTTCATATTCAACATCAGCTATCCGGACAGCAGCTACAACACCTTGGTCATGATGGAGAAACTATACCTCGAAGCTTGCGACACGGAAGAAAAAGATATCGAGGATAATGTGCGTCAAATCATCAAACAAATACAACTGAAGTTTAAAGTGAGGGAAAGCAAAAAGAAATGAACCCACTGAAAGTAACTGATACTCACTCGGAAGTACCTGATATTCACGTTCATAGGTGGATTTTATCAACATTTGTATTTTGATCATTGTTTTTGAAGAATGTGTGTTCATATGTATGCTGGATTGCAATAAAAATTGAAGTTATCAGTGAACAAACACTCTGAGAGCTAGTTACAAGCATATTTTTATGTGTATTTTTTCATACGAATTCATTGCATCTTGTATATATTTCTACAAATATGTAGTACAGAATAAACATCTGCTTGTATAAATAAAATATAGAAATGTTTCGAATTTTAAAATCGCATGTTATGTGAAGCTCAACAACATGTTTGGCAATTTGCTTTTCCTATTGGTTGCTTAAAGGATAATAGGAGTGAGTCTACCATACCAAAGTGTCTGTATTAAACCCACAGGTAAAAAAAAAATTAAAGTCAAATTACTCTGTATTTTTTAAAAATATTTTATACTGCTGGAGTAATTTGGACTTGGAACATTGTTATTTTCCTATGGATTAACAGAGACCCTTCGGTTTTTACACCCACTCCCATTCCTCCTAGTGACTGTTGAGAAGATACTACAGTTGAACCTCGTTAAGGCGAACTCGCTTAACACAAAATTTCGCTCAAGTTGAACTAAAAGCATTTTGCCGGCCTATAAAGCTTTGAGTTAATGCTAAAAAAAATCTCTTAACGTGAAATTATTTTATGTGAAATCCCCCTTAACCCGAACAAAAATTTGGGATTTGACTTTTTTTTCTTAGTGATTCAAAAAACAAATGAAGCAAAAAAAAAAAACGAAAAGTGAGCATTATAAAAATAAATTATCTTCTACTTCTGAGAACATCACAAAATCTCCCATGATTTGTCAGTTTTAATCCAAATCCTGTTCCTTAATTTCCTAAATTTTTATAGTAGTATTTAATAATCCAAATGAACTTCATTAATTGAGTTACTAATTCTATACAGTATTTTACTTTGTAAAATTAGAATAATTTTTAGATTTATTCACTGGTTCAATGTAAAAAAAATATTCCTGATGGTTAACAGATAATTCAGTTAACATGCAATGTTTCAGTGTTCCCTTTGAGTTCGGGTTGAATGGGTTCGACTATATATCTTCACAAAACAACTACTTATTGTTTATTCCTAATAATAAGTTCAGGAGACTAGTCTTGATGTAACGACTTATTATTTTTACAATGTATGTGTATTTGTACAATGCTGTGAATTCGTTTCAAATATTTTTTAATATATTTTAAGTATTTTTGTTGGTGTGATGTTTTGTTCTGTGTCTAATCTGCCTAAAATAATGTAAATAAGTTAATTTTATAAATTTAATGTAAGTGGTAATGTATATAAATGTCTTAAGCATTCAATGCAGTGTTTAAGTTACTGAATTAAAATAAGAGCACAGTAGTATACACTACTACCTGCAAAAATGCAACTTTTTGTTTGTGTATATCTAAAAGTGTTTGATATAAAGTCTTAAAAACTGTTATTCTTTTATTAGTATATGTATATATACGAAAGGAGTGCCTAAAAAACTGTTACTATATAAATTTTATTCCTTTAGTTTTAATTTTGGTGATGGGTTTGAGTAGTTAGCAAGTTTACCTACTTTACATAAAATAAAATAAAAAAAACAGTGAAATTGTTTTACTGTTTTCAAACTTTCTTGATTTCTCATATACTATGTTATCCAAGTCCCCACATGTAATAAAGCACTGCCATTTGTAATTTTTTTTTCTATTTCAAAATAAATTACTTTCCTTCTACTTTTTTCGTGCTGAGTATATATTATACTACACTTCTATTATTTTTTGGGTGCGTTACCGAACTTACCTACTCAAGAGAGCACCTGTTTAAAAATGAAATAAAATTTCTTATTTTTAAAGCCCGAATTTTTTTAAGTTCAGGATGGAACTTTGTAATCATAATACGCGGCTGATTCAATGACATGGTTCTCTTCCAGAAGTGAGTTTTTTGGCCTGGAACTAGTTTCGGATATTGATGTTACCCATCTGACAAAGACGCATCTAAATTTATGAGTTGCTTATTTCGATTAAATTTTTATTTGAAAAAATTGGTATGGCAATATAATACGAAGAAGATATATTTTGTAAAATAAGTATCACTAGTGGTGACATGTTACCGATCTGACTTGGGGCCTGGGGAGCCCAGTCGGTTAGCCACTCGCCTAGCATGCGAAAGGTTCCGGGCATCGCCAAAATAACTGCCGACCTATAAACGGCCCGTGCAGCCAAAAAATCCGTTTAAGGGAGTGCACGTTAAATAACCTTCAAAGTCCTAGCGCTGCGTACGCGATGTCGCCCTTAACAATTGCGTTGGGTGCCTATTCAGGTGTCGGCTCGTCACTTGACTGTGGCTCTAATATACGACGTCCGTCGCCACTAGCCCGTGTAGCTCTAGCGCGACGATTTTTCAAACCTAACCAAAAGCGACGTTTTTAGCCTGGAACTAGTTTCGGAAATTGATGTTACCCACATCTCTCTCTCTGACTGAGACACATATCTAAATTTATCAGTTGCGTATTTCAATTAAATTTTCATTTGAAAATTTTTTATGGCAATATAATACGAAAAAGATATATTTTGAAAAACAAGTATTCTGGTTTAAAACACAAAAAAAAGTCGTGACTACACTCTTAAAACAAAAGAGTGAAATCCACTCCAGTTGGAGAAGTGCATTTTCGACACTGGAAAGGATTGAATATTACCTCAGGCTGAGTTAAAATCACTCGTTTGGAGTGATCCTGTCGGCGGTTTAGCACACAAAAAATCCACTCCTTCCGGGTAAGTGCATTTTCCACTCTGGAGGCGTGAAATTAACTCAGACTGAGTTCAAATCCACTCTCTTGTTTTAAGAGTGTAAGTAAGAAAATAGTTTAGGAGTCTAATTTTGTAAAATATAAAAAATAGTTATGGACGCAAATTGACCATTTTCCTAATATTGACCCTTTTTCCTTATGCTCTTCCGAGTTCACAAAACCATCGCTTAAGCCACCTCAACATGAGAGACGGATAATCCCCCAATATCAAATTTATTTGCTTTTGACCTTTTTTCGATTTCCCCAACGGCATGTACGAGTAATTGCCTTGAATACATAATGGGACAGAGTAGACAGCTGGGTGAATCAGTCTCTTGGGGTCACGGAACGGTACAAAGATGCACGTGACTTCCAGCGTTAGGGCATTTTTAAAGGCATACAGCTGCGGAGAAATATACGGTCATTACATTCGTATTTGAAAGAGTATGGTGTTTGTTTACAGTAAAAAAAACATTCTTTTAGTTTATAAAAACTAAATTTACAATTAAGGGGGAATGGAAGCGGATCTCCAACATTTCAAACTGAAATGTCTCTAGTGCGACGATAATTCAGCTTAACTAACCAAACCGAAGTGTTTCTTTGTTAATCCATTGGCAAAAATGCTCTAAATTAAGACGCTCGTCGCCAATAGCCCTCGTGTAGCTCTAGTGCGACGAAAATTTAAACTAAA